>CM061557.1:45986047-46586047 GCA_030864225.1 Capsicum baccatum var. pendulum
GCTGACACTGGTCGCATCTTCTCACAAAGTCGTAGGCATCTCTGAATATCGAAGGCCAATAATATCCTTTTTGCAATACCTTCCTTGTTGTCCGATTACCTGCGTGATGTCCCCCAACTTGGGAAGTGTGGCATGCTTCCAATATATCAGGAACCTCTACATGGGATATACATCATCGGATAACACCATCCGCGCATCGTCGAAACAAATATGGCTCATCCCAAAAGTAGTGTTTTACATCATTCATAAACTTCCTCTTTTGATGGTAAGATAAGTTTGCAGGTATCACATTACTCACCATAAAATTTGCAAAGTCGGCATACCATGGTAGTCCTTCCATTATTGTCGCTAAGATCTCCTCGTCAGGGAATGCATCATCAATCTTGATTTCAGGATGCGCCATATGCTCGTTCTCGAGTCTAGATAGATGATCAGCCACTTGGTTCTCGCAACCTCTTCTATCTTTAACCTCGAAATCAAATTCTTGCAGCAGCAAAACCCATCGAATTAGTTTTGGTTTTGCATCCTTGTTTGTCATTAGATACCTCAGAGCTGCATGGTCTGTATGAACGATCACTTTGGTTCCCAACAGATACGCCCGGAACTTCTCAAAAGCATACACAACTGCTAGGAGCTCTTGTTCTGTGATAGTATAGTTCTTTTGGGCTTTGTTTAGGACCTTGCTAGCATAGTAGATAGGATGAAATAATTTCTCCTTCCTCTGGCCAAGTACAGCGCCAACAGCAACCCCACTAGCATCACACATGACTTCGAATGGTAGAGACCAATCTGGTGCTACCATGATAGGGGCTTCAATGAGTTTTCTGTTGGCGCTTTCGAATGCCTTCCAACAATCTTCATTGAAGTCATACTTTGCATCTTTCTCCAAGAGTTTGCACAATGGA
Source organism: Capsicum baccatum var. pendulum (assembly GCA_030864225.1). Taxonomy (NCBI): domain Eukaryota; kingdom Viridiplantae; phylum Streptophyta; class Magnoliopsida; order Solanales; family Solanaceae; genus Capsicum; species Capsicum baccatum. Next base: position 45,986,953 of record CM061557.1, read on the forward strand.
CTCGCAATTTTGGAGAAGTCTTTGATGAACCACCGATAGAAACCTACATGACCGAGGAAACTACGAACTCCCTTCACTGAAATTGGGGGCGGTAGCTTCTCGATGACTTTAATTTTTGCTCGATCAACCTCAATTCCTCTTTCGGAGATTTTATGCCCAAGAACGATTCCTTGTTTTACCATAAAGTGGCACTTTTCCCAATTCAGCACTAGGTTGAATTCTACACATCTTTGCAACGCCATACTTAGGTTTGCCAAGCACGCTTCAAACGATTCAACAATAACTGAAAAGTCGTCCATGAATACCTCCAAAGTATCTTCAACCATATCAGAAAAAATGGACATCATACAACGCTGAAAGGTGGCTGGTGCGTTACATAGCCCGAATGGCATACGTTTGAAGGCAAACGTGCCATATGGACATGTGAATGTTGTCTTATCTTGGTCTTCGGGGGCAATCCAAATCTGATTATAGCCTGAATAACCGTCTAAGAAACAAAACCATCCTTTCCCCGCTAATCGATATAGCATTTGGTCCATAAATGGCATTGGAAAGTGATCTTTGAGCGTCCATGAATTTAGATTTCGGTAGTCCATGCATACTCTCCATACGGTGACGGGTCTGAGTGGAATAAGCTCATTCTTTTCATTCGCGACCACCGTCATGCCTCCTTTCTTGGGAACATATTGTACCGGGCTTACCCATGTACTGTCTGAGATTGGATACACAACTCCTGCGTCTAACCACTTAATAATTTCTTTCTTCACCACTTCTTGCATAGGTGGATTGAGACGTCTTTGATGCTCAATGGTGGGTGTGCATTTTTCTTCAGCGGTGTGTACAAATCCCAGGTGGAATACCAATAATATCAGCAATGGTCCAACCAATGGCTCTGATATACTTCCGTAGAATAGCAATGAGAGCTGCAACTTGTTGCTCACCCAAATAATCGCCTGCTAGTCCACCAAATAATCCCTTGAGTTGCAAAAGCTGAATCATGGTGCTAGTGATATTGAACTTTGCTCCAGGTGCCAAGGGTGGCAGAATAATGGCTCCTGTGGCACCAACTTTATCCAAATCATCGTTATCGTCATCAAAAAAAATCTGCACAGCTCGACGATCAGGCCTCAATCGCGCTTGATGATCTCTCCTCTGCATGGGTGCCGCCACCTCAGTAGTATGCCATGGGTTTAGTAGCTCCTCATCGCCCAGGTCCTCATCATCAGGATTTGTTGCACGACATGGGTTATCAATATTCTGTTGATGCACTTGAGCAGCTACCAATGCAGCTAACCTAGCCTGCTCCTATTGAGCAACCATTCTTTCTATGTCATGTTGTGCATCCATTCTGTCAACGAAACCTGAATAGAACAAAAACAACAACTAAAAGTAAAAGTACGAGAATCTTTGACCAAAGGGTCTAATAACTATCACAAACTTAGTTGACAACCGTATTCCCCGGCAATGGCGCCAATTTTTGATAACGCTCTATCTACAGCTCTCGTAGGAGTGTAAAGCGGTCGTTGTCAAATATATAACCCAACTGGGTTGGGTATCGATCCCACAGGGAATAGCTTGGTCAACAAGTAAGCAAAGATTACTAGACTTTTAGTGCAAGTCTCGTAAAAAGGGGGGAGTTTTGTCATGCAAGTAATGTAACCAAAGTAATAAGGTAAAAATGGAAAATAGCAAAGTAAAAAAAAAGAATGTTTAGTAAGATGTAAAACAATGAGAATTGAGAAGTTGGGGTTATGTCCACTTTATGAGTTGTACGTCTCTATTGGCTATGAGTTATGTGGAATTCAGACATGCATGTGCTTATAGAGAATTGTATTCTATGGTAAATCCAAGCGTCTTTTGACCTAAACAAGGACTATTTCACTTTAACTCTTTCGAGCTTAAAGCGTATCTAACGGTACAAATTCTCCAAGAGGTTAATCCAGTTACGGCACTAACTTTTTAATAGGGGATGGGACCCTATTACCTTGACATTATCTCTTTTCCAGACACATAACTTTTCTTTTGAACAAGTTAATGCTATACTGGCGTATTCTATGTGTTTGCAACCACAAAGAATTTAGAATAAGATGAAGAGAATAATGATATAAGCAGCATACGTGTCACGAATTCACAAACTCATAGCAATAGATAGTATCTCATAAGGCTTCCATAACCCCAACAGAGAAGTTTATCTATTCATGAGTGCGATGGAAATCAAAATAGACATTATTATTATACCAAAATAAAGATCTAATGTGTAGTGTTGTTTGGTAGTGCTTGTGGTGTGATTTCCTTTTAGAATAGCGTTTCTCTTGTTGTGGAAATTAAGAATTGAATAGATGAAGAGAAAGTAATTAAGAATTAATTGAAAGCAAATTGTTTTGAGTTGTAGATGAGTGGATGGATAGGTGGATGGATGGGTGGATGGATGAATGGGTGAATGAATGAAAATCTCTAGCAAAATAGGGTATTTATAATACCCATGTCCTATTCCTACTAAGCTAATGCATTACTTAACCCAATCCTACTAGGTTAATGTATTATTATCCTAATCCTAATAAGTTACTGCTAGTCCCCAAAGTCTTCAGAATTGTTGTTTTTGCCCGGGACAGATTTTTCATGTGCCACTTTTGGTCCTTGGCATCCAAGATTCCCCTTCCGTCCTTCGTGAAGCTTTCTTTGGCGTCAAGTTATCCATAAAATGCTAAAATCTGCATCATTTATACCTGAAAACTTGCTAATCACGTTTGTTAGCTCACTTACAGGAAAAAGGACTAAAAGTGCATGAATTATATAATTTGTCCTCAAAACTTAGCTAAAATATGGGTAAAATATAGTACTTTAGGCGTGTAAATTCGCCTATCATCAATTAGCCGACCAACTCTATGAAATAAAAAATTTTACTAAATAAAGATAACTATTTTGCTCTAAAGGATTTTTTCACCCTTCTTGCCTTTTTTTTCATCAATACTACCAAAGTAGTGGTAGTATTTATAAGAGAGAATGAAGTATTTTTTTCTTCTCCACCAATGTGAAAAAAAATTATTTATAGGAAAGGATGATAATTTATTTTTTTTCATCCATCAATGTGGGAGAAAAAAATATTTAGGGGTGTTTTTGAAATTTAAAACTGAAGATAAAGTGAGGTGGAAGATAATGTGGGTGGAAATTGTACAATCTAGTACAATTTTTGAATTTCAAAATTGGAAAAGGACAAAGTTGGGGGGAATTGTATAATGTAGTACAATTTTTGAAATTATTTTTGACGAAAATTGGGTAGAAGTTATGAGAATTTTTTGAAAATTTGGGGTTTATTTAAAATATAAGCCCAATTAGGATGTAAAATTTAGCCAAATTTATTTAATTTTGACCAAACTAAAAATCAATTGGCGAATTGCATTGCAATTATGGCTAAATCTAATAGATTGGCTAAATTAAATTGAAATTCGATACAAATTAATACTCCTTTTTAATTCCGAGATTCTTGATTTAATAAAATCAAACACATATTTATTCAAATAAATTATTTTTGAGAATAAATTATATTTAAATTAATATTTTAATCCTTTGAATTTATTTTCAAGATAAGCCTTGATTAAAATTCGATATTTGTAAAATAAATATTTAAGTAACTAAATTATAAACTTTCATATAATTGAATACGATAATATATAATCTCTACTTAAAATGACCAATTTACCTAAATAAATACTTTGAATTTTTTTTTATTCAGATAAAATAAATGTTGTAATTTTATTCAAAAATCGAAGAAACTTGAAAATAAACTTAGTTGTGGAGGAAAAAAATTCGGTGTCAACAACTGCCCCCTCCCTTTGGGTAGGGTGGATGCAAGTAACCCTGGGCAAAGGGAGTTTGACATTCCTAATTTTTATCCGACCACAAGTTCATTTTTGAAAAAGATTGATTTTTACACGAGGTTTGTGGAGTTATGGCTGGACCTCGGTATCAGATTTCCTACATATCTCATGTTACATGAGAATTCAGGACATTTGTAGTTCATAAGGTTGATTTAAAACACGAAATTCACAAGCTATTTCAATTTTTGATTAAACTGAAAAGCTAGGGAATAGAGGGATTTGAGAGGAGGTTGGAATGAAGTTGAGTTTTCTACATGTATCCCAGCCTACATATCCCTGAGACTCAGGGAATCAGATTACCTATAGTTCAACTCAATTGGTAGAAAAGATAGTCTTTTATTTTAGATGATCTTTGGGCTCGGGATGAGTGACAAGTTGATTAAGTTGCAAAAAATATGCCTGTAACCCTTTAACCATGAATGTGGGATCCTTAAAATCTATAGTCAAGAACTTACCTAGACATAATTTCTAAAACTCTAAGTATGTTGTCACCCGAATTTGAAAGAAAGAGAAGTTTACCCTCAGTATGAGCTTACAAATATCCCAAAGGTGAAGCTGAAACCAGAATATTCCAAAATACCCACATTCCTTCTAATAGGGGTGTGGACGGATGGTGGTGGCGATCATCCTTTAGCTCGCATCTAAAGAGTTTGACGTCCCTCTCTAGACTATGTCCCATTTTGCTGCTAAGAAAGAGTTCCACATTGTGCTGCGTCCTATCTAGAGTATTCCGCACCTATGGTTTTGATTTGAGATTTTAATCCTCTTTTGTGCTCTTGGCAATGTCTCAAACAAAAATCATTAGTGCTAAAGATAATTCATGAAAGAGGTATATAGTCTTTACCATATCTCCACGTCCGTTGTCGCCTGAAAAATGAAGTCATCCTTTCATGTACCTATTTAGAAGGAAATAACTTTCAATAACAGATACATCAACCCTCTTGTTTGTTGCATAATTAGCTTATTTATTAGTTGAATATGTTTTAAAATTAGGGTGACCCAATTGGACATCGATAACACTTTATGAGAACGGTTCCTGCAACCGTGTAATCTTGTGCTGATGCGGCAACCTTTTGGCCACCTATAATGATGGTTGAATGATAACCTCTTCGGTTATTGCCAATAATTCTTTGCATATGATCTCAGATAAGTCTTTCGCATCTTTTGTATCGATGGGACTTATAGATTTCCCTTGAATTGTCAATCTTTGAATAATCTCGTGCTTATTTGATGTTGGATACAAGGCGGCTTACAGATATCCTTGAATTGCTAGCTTCTAGGTGATCCTGCACATTATCCGACCTTGGATAAGAGATGGATTGTAGATATCCCTCCAATCGCTAGCTCTTAGTTATTCCTGCACATCATCCGACCTTGGATACAGTATGAATTATAGATATCTCTCAAATTGCTAGTGTTTGGGTAATCCTGCACATAATCGTCTTGGATATGACGCGACTTAGAGAGAATCCTTGGACGTATCAATTTAATAACCTCGTATATTCTCCGATAAGGATTTAGTTGTGACTTATGGATAACTTCAAACTATCAATTTTTGGGTAACCTTGCACACTATCCTGTTAGTATATTTGTAATACCTCGTATTTTTGTGCTAGAATTCTAATCGTCGTTCTTGCGCATCTAAGCTCTAATCTAAGTGATTATCACGTGAATACAAGTTTCATGATCATTATCCTAGTCTATGTAGTAGTTTAGAGGTGGAAAATGTTTATAACAATGACCTAGAACAAGGTTGAGCTAAGACCAATTGATTTATCTAAAGTTTGACATTTGATTCTACAAGGGTCAACTTCAAATGTGATTATATATTAATATACATGGAATTTTTCATCCCAAGTCCTATCAAATTATAGATAATTGAATTAGCTTTCCAATGATACCAATTTTTCAAAAATTCGATACCCGAGCGAAGACTTATGCCCATTTTTATGAGAGACAGTAAGGGTGTGCGATGGGCAATGTACCGCTCAATCAAATGTGTGCGATTGGGAGTGCGAGGCACACTTAAATGTCTTCCATAAGGTGTTCGACGCACACCTTAAGGTCTATCATGGGTTGTGCGCCGTATACCTCACTTCCAAGTGCCAAAAACACCCCTAAATATGTCTATAACACGGGATTAAACTCCAAAAACATCAAAATAAGTTTACTTTCTCTCAAAATCAATAAGAACTACCTTTAGGGTTTCAACATAAAAAACCCCAATAGCTAGAGATTCAACTGTGAGAATTCTATAATTTTTACATATTCGAAATCTCCGTTACGAAGGCTACGAGTGACACCCAAAAGTTTGTGAATAGCATTACGTCATTCGGAAAGTCATTCAAAGCTTCAAGTTTAAGGTATATGGAGTTTTTCAACAAGAACACCCTTTCGTTCTTGTGCCCAAAAATACTTTATTTTACAAAGTTATGGATTTCATATGTTTTACTATGATTTTGAAGCATGAATTTATATCCTATATTGATTATCATGAGATTATGATATTTTTGATATTTTAGAAGTGGAATTATATGAGAATGATGATATTTTGAGCCTTATAACTGGATTTTTCAGATTTTGAAGGGATTTATATATGTTTATGATGTAAAGCTGGAATCTTGATAAGTTTTAATGTGATATTGAGACATGATTTTTGAACTCTATTTGAGATTGTTGTTTTTGATAAATCATGTGTTATAAACACCTTGAGTTTGAACGATTTGAGATAATAAAGAATCTTTGACCTTTTGATCATAAAAAGGGGTTGTTTTTGAACCCGAGATGAGAAAAGAAATCCACTTTTATTGATTTATTATGAAAGGGGTAGCATGATGGCTCCCGTTGTGAACTGTTGAACTATTTTATGGTGGATTTTCTTTTGAAAAGATCTGAGCTAAGTCTAGGAGTAGTCTTTAGCACCGAGCGGGAGGTATAGCTATTTTGGTACTTCCCTAGAACTACGTGCCCCCGTAGGATGTGAGCCTGAGGTTGATTTATATGGTGATCACTAGTTTTGGATTGATGATTAAGGTCCTACTCCGATGGCAACGATAGGAAAGCTCTCCCCAATGTTGGTAAGACGTTGGACTCCATGTAGCGCACATGATTTATGTCGGTTATGAGAAACTCCCAATGTGTGTGTGTATTCTCCTATCTAATATGAAAAGTCTTATTCTTCTATTTGAGATGAAAACATAGTTGTTTGAAAGACTGAGTTTGAGATAGTCATTATTTTCGAAAGATTTAATGAACATATCTTCTAAAGAGAATTGTTATAAGATTTGATTGCTTTGATGATTTGGAATCAAGATGGAAGTGAATTGAGATTTATTATGATGACTCACATATTTCACCCGATATATTTTACTCTCTTATGATGATGATAATTTTAATTCGATCTAAGTGAGTTATTTATATCAGCATGCATAATTTTATAAACTGTGATGATATTAAGATATTATTTTATATATGCATTGCACCCCTATATGCTCGGTACATTTCTATGGTACTGACCGCATATTCATATGTGGGCTATATTTTCTTAGAATGTAAGTACAAGGTATAGTGTACATCTTCAGATCCAGTCAGTTCGCGGCATCCAGTCAGCAGGTGATGAGTCCTTTTAATTCAAGGGCTTGAGTTAGTTATACAGTTCAAGAAGTGTTTTATTTTATTTATCCAGTCGTATTGAGTTGGGATAGTCCGGATTTATGACCCAGCTACCTATAGTCAGTATTAGTAGAGGCTTCATGGACAGTTAGTAGAAGTTGATGTATTCCATTTCAATTTTGGTTATAAAGGCAGAATTATAATCTTATAAATTTAGTTTTGTATTGATCAGATTCAGAATAGAGTTATTTTCCACAGATTTGTATAGATTTATACTTTTTTTTAGTTTCTTATGAGTTATGCCAGTAGAAGGGTTAGCTTGGGGTCACTTATGATCCTAAGCACCGTGTGATGTCTCGAAACCTGATTTTAGGGCGTTACAAATTTGATATCAAAGCATAGAGTTCAAGTGTCCTAGGGTGTCTATGAAGCCATCTCTAGTAGAGTCTTGCAGAACGGTACGTAGAAGTCTGTACTTTTCTTCGAGAGGCTACAGGGCATTTAGGAAATGTTTTCCTTCTTTCAAGTCTAGGACCGTGCCATGAAAAGGTTCTCCAAGAAACTTATATAAATTCTTATCTTACTCTATTCTGGATAACTCTTCCTCATTTCTAAGGTATCAGAAACAATTGAGCTTAATTCTCCATAGATAGTTATGGAATTGTAAGAGAGCTACAAAATTATCCAATCAGTACTTTTGAGTTTCGAAAACTGAAGTGCTTTGTCAGGCTTGTAGAAATCATGCACTAATCCCTAGTCAGATATGCTTTCAAATTTCTCCTTAGAATCCATAATGATAATCTATACTTCTCTATCTATGTACTATTCTTGAAGTAACATGTTCGGTAAGTTCCAATTTCATCCCCAAATAATGCTCTTATATTTACTGGAAAAAGTTTCAGAAGTTTCATAAAGTGGATTGAGAGGAACCTTCTAGTGTGTTATAAGTCCTTCAAATTTAAGTTATGCCCTCGTTCTTATGACTTATTTAATTAAGACAGAGTAAGGTGTATTCTTAGATCGTTGAATGTTGTGTGTCAAGTTTCTATCTCTTGTATTATGTAATCTTGTTATCATTATATTTGTGAAAAATCAAAGTCTAGTGAAGCCGTGTGAGGCCTATTTTGATTCACTAACAACTTGTTGTTTATCTTGTTGTTCTGGTGTTAGTTAAAAGTGTGGGTTTCTTTGTAGTGAAATAAGTAGTAACGTTTAGTTGAAAGTCTTGTGTTAGTTGAACTTGTGTGTTTAGAAGTATAGTGGCAAAAATGGTGGTAAGGGCGATTTATTGAATTTGTATAGCTGAATTTTTGCTTATGATTGAATTAGTAATGAAGTGATATACCCTTGTTTGTTAGTTTAGTGAAGTTAGAGAAGGATATTATTAGTTAAGGTGGGTTGTTGTTTGCTTGAAGTATGAAAAGAGTTATTGATGGTATTTGTTGTGCTAGGAAAGTATAGGTTTTGATGGAAGTACTTGGTGGTTGAGTATTGTTAATTTAGGCTTTCCTGAGGTTGCAAGAGGAAGTTTAGTTGAAATTTATAGAGATATGAAAGTAATTCAGGTGTGAAGATGTGTAAAAAGTAATGATGTGAAGAAGGAGAATGTGTTAACGGAATAGGATAGGCCATATGATTATGATCGATTGTCATTGTGTACTAGTTTTTCTTAATGTTGTGTGCTATAGTTTTGAAGTGAGAATTGTGTGTGAGATTGGGCTGTAAAACATGTTTAGAACTAGACATTAAGTTTGAACAGTTAATGGTTCGGTTATTGATGCTAGTTATATGGAGGTGATCTAGTAGACCTAAACAGTGTATGCAAGAGTGTAAGATCATGTGTTCATAATTAAGTATGGTGTAGAGGTGTGCCCAAGGTGCTATGGGGCTGTATTATTTTTTGAGGATTATTGCATATTGTGGGGTTAGTAGTAACGTTGAGTTTCTAGGTAGAGAAAGGCTAGTTAGATAATTTATGATGTTCTTGATAGCTAAGTTAAGGAGTTACGATTGAAGATGTTGAGCCTTTTTAGTATGATTATTATTCTCATGGTTTGAAAAAAAAATATAAGAATAGAGGTGTGATCTTGGTAGGCTATGATTATGTGATTAGAGATGTAGGTATGTGATTAGAGATGTAGGTAAGTCTTTAATAATGATTATTGAAGCTAGAAAGTTAAGGATGACATATGGATGGGATGTTCAAGAATGAAGTTGGTAAGTTCGAAATTAGTTTATTCTTGTGAGTTTAGCATTTATGTATAGATAATAGAATGATGAAATTATGGCTTAATCTCGAGGATATGGAGTAGACCATCATACTTAGAATACCAGCTTTGACCTAAGGGGGAGATGGTTAGTGAAGAAACAAACCATGTTTTGAGAATTAGATTGTGATACATGTCAATAATGAGTTATGATAAGATAGTGATCCCTTCTTATTCTCGAGTATTCCTTGGATTTCAGTCATTACAACACCAAATCCATCACTTGCTTGACAAATCCATACCACAGGCCTATGCTTATACCTATCATGTGTGCTCAAGCCCATTCTCAGCTTCTAGCAAGCATATAACAGCTTCACTCTGTGATACGAGTTATCTTTCATGAATCTATGAACTCCAGTCTTATGTTGAATAGCTCATGATAAGTATGAACTCATATTTCAGAGTATGACCAGTTTTTGAACTTATGATACTAGTTTAGTACGCATTATATTATGCATGTCCTCAGCTTAGATCTCTTTGATGAATCCATGCCTTTGATATTTTATTTCTCAGGCCTAATTGCAGTGCCAATATGAGAATTATAAGTTGAATCAAATGAGTATGGTATTTAAGGGGAATAGTATAGTTGAGAGAGCATTTGAGAAGTGATGCTAAGCTTGAAAGCAAGAAGTTGTGTTGCCTACGGCCTAGCAATCCTATCCTAGTTTATGAGTTATATAATTATATTCCATGCTATAGAGTTATATCAATGTTGTAATTCCTTAGTCAAATGTCTTGTTCAGAGCATGCCCAAAATTCTTTGCTCCCTAATGTCAATAGAATTTTATAGAAAAGTGCTAAGGAAATACTCTATTTGAGTATGGGTAATCAATATGATCCAGTCCATATTGCCTGTAATCTAGTTTAGAAAGCAAACAGATAAGCTCCTATAGATTTTTAATTTTCCAGCTAGTCTTACTATCCGCAGTATTATACGTATGTACATTCCAAGAGACAATGTGTTTGTGTCCAATTAAATTATGAATTCAGCTTAGTTCATGCATCAGTTTCAGTTTCAGATATTAAGTCATGATTCAATTCGTAAGTATCCTATGTAGTATCACAGTCTCTTCCTAGTATTTTCATCAAATTATTATCATTTAGGGGCGAACGATCCCAAGAGGTGTATGTTGTAATACCCCAAGTTTTCATGTCATAAACCTCTCATCCTTTCTTATGAGATCAGATCCAATGCAAAGTAATGGTTACTCATAAGTTGACACTCTCGTTCTATCTTAGCCATATAGTTAATTTTCTTGAGGATTCATGCACTTACAGACCAGTTCAGTAGATTATTATTCTTGAGATCCAGTGATTCAATTCTATCAGTTACACATGATAGCTTGAATTCAAAGATTCCTCTATGTTTAAGGTTAATTATCCACATTCGAGAATGAATTTTCCCAAGGGGGAGATAATGTAATACCCCGTATTTTCATGCTAGAATTCTAACCGTCGTTACTAAGCGTCTAAGCTCTAGTCCAAGTGATTATCACGTGAATACAAGTTGCATGATCATTATCCTAGTCGATGTAGTAGTTTAGAGGTGGAAAATGTTTATAGCAATGACCTAGAACAAGGTTGAGCTAAGACCGATTGATTCATCCAAAGTTTGACTTTTGATTATACAAGGGTCAACTTCAAACGTGAATATCTCTTAATATACATGGAATTTTTCATCCCAAGACCTATCAATTATAGATAATTGAATTAGATTTCCAACGATACCAATTTTGCAAAACTCTGATACCCAAACGAAGAGTTATGCCCATTTTTGTGAGAGGCAGTAAGGGTGTGCGATGGGCAATGTGCCACCCAATCAAATGTGTGCAAGAGGGAGTGCGAGGCACACTTAAATGTCTTCCATAAGGTGTGCGACGCACACCTTAAGGTCTGGCATGGGTTGTGTACCGCATACCTCACTTCCAAGTGTCAAAAACACCCCTATATATGTCTTTAACACGGGATTAAACTCCCACAACATCAAAATAAGTTTACTTTCTCTCAAAATCATCAAGAACAACCTTTAGGGTTTCAACATAAAAAACCCCAATAGCTAAAGATTCGACCGTGAGAATTTTATAACTTTTACATATTCGGAATCCCCGTTACGAAGGCTACGAGTGACACCCAAAAGTTCGTGAATAGCATTACGTCATTCAAAAAGTCATTAAAATCTTCAAGTTTAAGGTATGTGGGGTTTTTAAACAAGAATACCCTTTTGTTCTTGTGCCCAAAAATACTTTCTTCTACGAAGTTATGGATTTCATATGTTTTACTATGATTTTGAAGCATGAATTTATATCCTATATTGATTATCACGAGATTATGATATTTTTGATATTTTAGAAGTGTAATTATATGAGAATGATGATATTTTGTGCCTTATAACTGAATTTTTCAAATTGAAGGGATTTATATATGTTTATATGTAAAGCTAGAATCTTGATAAGTTTTAATGTGATATTGAGACATGAGTTTTAAACTCTATTTGAGATTGTTGTTTTTGAGAAATCATGTGGTATAAACACCTTGAGTTTGAATGATTTGAGATGATAAAGAAGCTTTGACCTTTTGGTCATAAAAAGGGATTGTTTTTGAACCCGATATGAGAAAAAAAATCCACTTTTATTGATTTATTATGAAAGGGGTAGCATGATGGCTCCCGTTGTGAACTGTTGAACTGTTTTACGGTGGATTTTCTTTTGAAAAGATCTGAGCTAAGTTCGGCAGTAGTCTTTAGCACCGAGCGGGAGGTATAGCTATTTTGGTACTTCCCTAAAACTACGTGCCCCCGTAGGATGTGATCCTGAGGATGATTTATATGGTGATCACTAATTTTGGATTGATGATTAAGGTCCTACTCCAATGGCAAGGATAGGACAGCTCTCTCCAATATGGGTAAGGCGTTGGACTCCATGTAGCTCACATAGTTTATGTTAGTTATAAGAAACTTCCAATGTGTGTGTGTATTCTCCTATCTAATACGAAAAGTCTTATTCTTCTATCTGAGATGAAAACATATTTGTTTGAAAGACTGAATTTGAGAAAGTCATTGTTTTTAAAAGATTTAATGAACATATATTCCAAAGAGAATTGTTATGAGATTTGATTGCTTTGATGATTTGGAATCGAGATGGAAGTGAATTGAGATTTATTATGATGAATCACATGTTTCACCCGAGATATTTTACTCTCTTATGATTATGATGATTTTAATTCGAGCTAAGTGAGTTATTTATATCAGCATGCATAATTTTATTAGCTGTGATGATATTAAGACATTATTTTATATATGCATTGCACCCCCATATGCTTGGTACGTTTCCATGGTACTGACCCACATATTCGTATGTGGGCTACATTTTCTCGGAATATATGTACAAGGTATAGTGTATATCTTTAGATCCAGTCAGTTCGCGGCATCCAGTCAGTAGGTGATGAGTCCTTTTGATTCAAGGGCTTGAGTTAGTTATACAGTTAGAGAAGTGTTGTATTTTATTTATCCACCAGTATTGAGTTGGGATAGTCGGGATTCATGACCCAGCTACCTATAGTCAGTACTAGTAAAGGCTTCATAGACAGTCAGTAGAAATTGATGTATTCCGTTTCAATTTTGGTTGTAAAGGCAGAATTGTAATCTTGTAAATTTACTTTTGTATAGATCAGATTCAGAAAAGAGTTATTTTTAACAGATTTGTATAGATTTATACTTTTTGTTCAGTTGCTTCTGAGTTATGCCAGTAGAAGGGTTAGCTTGGGATCACTTATAATCCTAAGCACCGTGTGACATCTCGGGACCCAATTTTGGGGCGTTACAATATTTTTGCGACTTATGAATGACCTATGGACTATAAATTCATAGGTAATTTTGTACACTATCTTATTTAAATAATATGACTTATAGATGACCCTAGGATTGTTAATTGCTAGGAAGTCTCAAATGTCGTTCGCTTTCAGACAGCGACTTAAAGACGTCCCTTTGAATCATGTGCTTTTGATGTATTCAGATGCTGATTCAAAAAATGATGTGATATTCTTAATGCCATCGTATTCTATCATGCGTGTTAATAGATATTAGATGCTAATGATATCCTCGACGCCATTGTATTCTATCACACGTGTCAATAAATATTAGATGCGGATGATATCCTCGACGCCAGTGTATTCTATCTCGTGTGTCAACAGATATTAGATGATAATGATATCCTTGACACCAGCATATGCTATCTCACGTGTCATCAGATATTTAGATACTGATGATATCCTCGACGCCAGCGTATGCTATCTCGCATATTAACAAATATTAGATGCTAATGTTATCCTTGACGCCAGCGTAAGTTTTCTCGCATGTCATCAGATATTTAGATGTTGATGATATCTTCGATGTCAACGTATGTTATCTTATATGCCATCAGATATTTAATGCGGATGGTATCCTTGACACCAGTGTATGTGATCTTGCGTGTCATCATATATTTAATACAGGTGATATCCTCGATACCAGTATATGCTATCTCGCGTGTCATCAGATATTTAATGCGGATGGTAACCTCGACATCATCATATTCTATATCGCATGTCATCAGATATTAAATATTGATGATATCCTTGACGCCATCGTATGCTATCTCGTGTGTCAACATATACTGAATGTTGATGATATCCTCGATGCCAACGTATGCTATCTCGCATGTCATCAGATATTTAATGCGGATGATATCCTCGATGCCAACATATGCTATCTCACGTGGCATCGATATTTAATGCTGATGATATTCTTGACTCCAGTGTATATTATCTCGCGTGTCAACAGATATTGAATGCTGATGATACCTTGATGCCAGCGTATGCTATCTCGCATGTTAACAGATATTGAATGTTGATGATATCCTCGATGCCCGTGTATCCTATCTCGCGCGTTGACATATATTAAATATTGATGATATCCTCAATACCAGCGTATGCTATCCACGTGTCAACATATATTAAATGATGATGATATCCTCGACGCCAGCGTATGATATCTCGTGTGTCAATAGATATGGAATATTGATGATATCTTCAACATCAGCGTATGCTATCTCACGTGTCATCAGATACTTAATGCAGATGATATCCTCAACGTTAACGTATGCTATCTCGCGTGTCATTAGATATTTAATGCGGATGATATCATCAAAGCCAGCGTATGCTATCTTGCATGTCATTAGATATTAAATATTGATGATATCCTCGATGCCAGCGTATGCTATCTCATGCGTCAACAGATATTAAATGCTGATGATATCCTCGACGCCAGCGTATGCTATCTCACGTTTCCACAGATATTGAATATTGATGATATCTTTGACGCCATCGTATGCTATCTCACATGTCATCAGATATTTAATGTCGATGATATCCTCGACACCAGCGTATGCTATCTCGGGTGTCATCAGATATTTAATACGGATGGTATCCTCGATACCAGCATATGCTATCCCGTGTGTCAATGGATATTTAATGTGAATGATATCATTGACGCCTGCGTATGCTATCTCGTGTGTCATCAGATATTTAATGCGGATGATATCCTCAACGCCAGCGTGTTCTATATCACGTGTCATCAGTTATTTAATATGATGGCTGGCCCTTTTGGTGATGAAAATGATATGCAATGGCCCTTTTGGTAATAGAGGTGGTTTCGCCTGAATCCATTTGTCTATATTTTTGCTTTATATGTGTTCCTGTACTCAAGGTAGATAGTCAATAGACACAAAGTCATTTTTGCTAGCGACTATTTTTTAGAACAATTCTAAATATAATATTTATAAAGAAGATAAGGCTCTTTTGTTTGTCCTTCATGGTCTCAAGAAATGAGACAGACAATTCAAAAGATCTTTGATAAAATGGTATCAACCCATCTTTGTGGCTACCCAAAAATACCGTTCTTGAGCATCATATTCTCTGTGTGGTTCCCAACTTGCTCATTTTTTTTTTTTTGAAAAAGACTCTTATTTTGTGTATTCATCCCTGCTTTCATAGAAAAATGGTTATTTTTGAGTGAAACTACTCCGTGTTGACCTCCTTCTCTCCTCGGTTTGCTCTTCTCCATCTTTCAGGTGCTCCATCATATTGGTACCTCCACCCCGACTCCCTGTTCCAATAGACGCTTAGGCAATCACTATGTAAAAAATTTGTATAGATTTTTGAAAGTAGTCTTAATTTGAGAAAATAGTTTTGAACGTTTCTGTAAAATCTTTAGAAAATTTCTTCCAATTATGTCATGTGATAGCTCAACAAACATCTTACTTTTAGTTTTGACTATATCCAACAACGGATTTCCAAAACTCATCATCATTGTTGAAGGGTTCTTCAAACAGTTCTGTCATAGCCGGAGATTGATTCAACTTAGACTTTGTTGCAGCTGGTGACTTTAAAAGTTTGATTTTGACCTCTGGTGCTGGGGAATTTGAAATATATTCCAGTATTTGGTGGAAATTTTGAGGCCTTCCTCAAAATTTTCTGCCCCAGTTTAAAGTTGTTTGATATGATATCAAGTCGAGAGGATCCGAAGTCTTTGTTCATCTTCTTCTCTTTGTAAGATGATGATCTTCCTCTTGTGAATTTTTGAGATTCATTCTCATAAATTCTGTCCCAGTTTCTATTTTCTGCGGTTATATGACCGAGCCATTCGGGCACCTACGTATCCCGTTGAAGCAGAAATCAGGTCAAACATAGTTCAGGACTACTCTAAGGATATATAGAAAAATCTAATGAGTTGACTGAAGCCGACATAGGCTGCCTACGTATCTCATTCTTGAGAATTCGATTCATCACGCAGTTCATACATGGAAGGAAAGGATAAATTTTCCTAAGGGGTTGATTGAAGCCGACATAGGTCGCCTACGTATCCCTTTCTTGGGAATTCAGGTCAAACATAGTTCATATGTAAAGGAGAAGGATCCTAGGCAATTATACATCATAAAAAAAATACTATCATAAAGGCGATTACAAATAAACCAACGAAATAAAACTAAAACATCATTCAAACATAGTATCTCTTTACCGCATCAGAATTGTGCGTGCTTCTACTAAGTGATCACTAACACTTGTCTCTTTGATTTCATCATGATCGTCCAAGTTGACTATCTTAGTTTTGTCCAAGTTGGGCTTCTTTAAGGTTTTAAAATTCCTCTATATCTTCAACTAAATGCTCCTCATCACTCTTTTTCTATTCATTATCATTCCCCTCACTTTGTTCGTCTAACTCTTAACATGATATGATATTGGCAAGTTTTAAACTACTGATACCTATTAATCAAGGAGTAATAAGTAAAGTGGAACCCCCCTGTATTCGAGATTGTCTTCACAAAAGAGATTGAGATTGAGATTGGGAAAAGAAGATTACAATAGTAATTCGAGGCTATCAACACTCGCATAATAACTTGATGCCCAAAAGGTAATAGTTAAAATGGGATCAAAGACAAGGGTTAGTAAGGTAACACCATGAGACTCACAAGGTGAAGGGAGAGTGTAATGCCCCAAGTTTTTAGTCCTTGGATATTTTTGGAGGTCTGAGTTTTCTGCCCTTGCAATAATATACCTAATGAGTTGTGTCTTTTTGGGTCATAGGACCCAGTTATAATGAGCCCATAAGGATTTTCCTAAGTCACTTCCTTGATAACGACTAGACTTAACGAATCGTAAGGAAGGTATTTCATAAGTTGTCCAGTGTAGCGCCCCTATGGAAATTGTTGAGACTAGGACTTAACCCTATGAGTCGTAGTGTCTCATTACGAGATGTAGAGCACCTATAGTAGGGTTTACAGTAAAGATCCTATGGATGTTTTGGTTTGGCTTTGACTGGACGGTCCAAGTCTTAGGGTCCCCATATGAGTCGTATGGTTACTCATAGCGACTGGGTGGTGTTTTTCAGCCTCTTTACAAAGGGTATTTTGGACATTTTACTCTTGCCCTAAATATAACCCATGACCTATAAAACCTATTGAGACTTTATTTTCATCCATAACTCATCAAAGAAAACACTCTCCTCCCTCAAAATCTTTCTTAAGCAATAATACTTAGGGTTTCCAAGAAGCGGGTCAACTAAAGCTTCAAGGGAAAATTCTCTCCATAATATTTGGTATTTTAGGCATCTTAATCTTCCCCTATACTTTTATTTTCTTAATGGAATGGTTGGATAATGTTTACATGGTTTTAATGTTGGGATTTGAACTATGGGTTGAGGGTTTTAAATAAAAATTTGTTTAAATGCTTCTTCTATGATATTTATGACATTATTTTACTTAAATTAATGGTTGGTAAATGCTTTGGGGTGCATGGGAATGGTGGATGAACATGGGTATAATGGAATTCCTAAATTGATAAAACATGGAAATAAGGGTGCAAATGAATCCCCACATTAATTGGTTTGGTATAGAAATTGGTAACAATCTCAACCCACTTGCATAATTGGCTTTAGAATTATAGTATCACTTGGTTTGATTTTTTTCTTGACATTAATACATGTCATAATTGGTTAATTGGATAGTAATGGTCTTGAAAACCTTACGGAGTACACGGGAATCTCCCAAATGATTTTAATAATGGAATCTGGGGGATACACGGGAATCCCTAAGTGTTGGCTTAATGACAGTGCTTGCAAGCTATAGTCAGTATGCCGATGCCACTTACTAATGCTTTAATAATTGACTCCTGCAAATGGTGGTAGGATTATGTGTTAAATTTTTAATTGTGCAATAATGGGGGTTGTTTTAGTTAGCTGTAAAGGTGTGAGTCCGAAGGACTAACTGGAAACTCATGTTTGCTGACATGAGGGTTGGTCTTGATGACCATGAACTTTTGGGGTTCAAGGGAATACCCAAAGTTTATATACATACACATGTATCATAGAGGGTGAAGGGTACAAGGGAATTCAAATGGATATATATATATATATATATATCCATTTGATTATTTGCATTGGATTTTGAATGAGTTTAAAACTATTGATCATGCATTATGTTATCCTTATCCTTGAGTTACATGCTATCGTTCACTCCACTGACCATCTTTGAATATTGTATCCCCACGTGATCCAATAATTGGAAATACTTCTACTTCTCTTGCATATTGATTTGGATTCGGGGTCAGTTCGCAAATTGACACTGAAGTGGTGAGCTTCTTTACACCGAAAGTATACATTTCATGTTTTACTCTCTTATGTCTTAGATTGTTTAGAATTATTTTGGATATATTCAGGGGCATTTTTCGACACTTATTGGTATTCAGTTTTGGTCTTTTGTTTAGAAGGCTTTGTTGGATTACTGAGGCCTTGGGTTTTCGGTTGACAAATTATAGATATAGTTTAAATTTCTTTATGCTTTATGTTATCAGGTTATAGGTTCGAAATTCATCCGATATTAGGAAAGTGGTGTTGGTTGGTTAGGTACAAAGGGTGGTCTTCAGTCCCCGACGAAATTGAGATACCCATCACGGCCAGGCCCCGGTTTAGGTCATGACAATGAGATTTATCAAAGCGTTCACAAGATAATTAATGATACCTAGCTTCTCAGATTCTGCATGTGTGGTAGCAAGATAGTTATATTAAATATGAGAAACCTACTGAGTTATGAAGCCATGGGGAACATAGTCTTAGTGTTCATCATAGTTTGTTTACAACCAAAAGCATTCACAACTTTTTACTAGATATTCCACCCATTTACTTTTCTGCACTCTAGCTACTTCAACAAGTTTGAGATACAAATTTGACCCATTGCTCATAGGATCTACCCCAACCAAGTTAGGTTACTATAATTTGACAGCGACTGCATTTTATCTTTTTGGAGGGTATAGTTTGGGTGATATTAATTTTTGGCGCTATTACTGGGGAATACGATTTAGGATTTATTGATTGAAGTTGTTGATGTTTTCGGTTTTTGTTTTTCTATTCTTCTTAGGGTGTACGCTGGTGTATGCCTAGTATTAGGAGTCAAGGTAATTCCTCAATCCTATTTGATCGAGAGCTGGAAAGAATCCTACAACAGAATCGTAATATGTCACAACATGGTCGTGAAACTCATCATGAGCTGCCTCAAGATTATCCATAGGACTTGCCTCTCCCACCTCCCCAGGATACAGTAGAGCAAACCACTGCGTGGTTACCAGTGGAGTAACAATAAAGCAGGGATAATAAGGCTGCCCATCGTGTAGCTCAAGAGGAGAGACAGAGGTAAAAAGTTGATCGTCGAGCAATACTCAATATAATTAAAAGATATAGTGCTTTAGTACCCCTAACTTTTCAATAATTGCCAGTATATAAAGATCCAGATAAAGACTTAGGGTATATAGAGCCTATAGATACAGGAGCTATCATTCCTCCTGTATTACCCTACAGTGTGAAGTTCGACAGTACTAGTATTATGATCCAGTTGCTAAATCTGAAAGATGTGTTTGCTGGCCTGTTGGCTGATGACGCAAACATACACCTTATAAAATTTGTTAGGGTTTGCACTTCATACAATATACCTGGGGTAGATCAGGAAGCATTGATATTGAGGTCGTTCCCTTTCTCTCTAACTGGTGAAGCGATATTACGGTCAGGGGAATTACCACGTGGATCCATTACTACCTGTAACGAGTTGTGGAAGCAGTTTTTAGACTGTTTCTTTCCTCCGGCTAGAATGCTACAATTGAAGGACGAGATTTATAATTTTCAAAAATTGCACTTTTGGTAAAAAGAAAATACTAAATTTTGAATAAAATAATATTAGAAAAAATAGTGAAAAGATAATTTTATGTAAAACAGAACTTTTAATTAAGGACAAATAGTTCTAAGAACAATTTTAAGACCCTTCACACTTTTAATAACTTAATTCTATCCTAATTAATATATATCTCTTTTTCTCTCTTATCTTTATTTTTCTCCCTAATTCTAAAACCCGTCACACTTGTAATAACTTAATGCTATCTTAATTAATATATATCTCTTTTTCTCTCTCATCATTATTCTTTTTCCTTATTTAAGATATTATTTTACTGCTAATGATCCTAATTACTATAATATAATAATAATAATAATTTTTCTGTTATGATACAGATGTTTAAAGAATTATAGTCGTGTAATTAATAATGGATAATCGTTTTTTATATTTATGAAATTAATAAAGTTGTAGCAGATTAGTTTACCACTGCCATAAATTATTCTCATTTTTAGTTTGATTATATATATTATATTGTGTACATCTTTATTATACTATTCAAATATAAATAGTTTATACCATATATATGCTAAAAATATAAACTAGTGATACATATTTTTCATAAAAAAATATGTTCAATTTAACAAATTTATGCCTTAAACTGTAATTGCTACCGTTATATACCATAATACTTTGTATCTTTATACACAAAGTATTATATTTATACCCATAAATATATAAAGTGTTATATTTATAACAAAAATATACAAAGTATGTCATATATAAAGTTTATACCATGTATATAACATATACACACATATATAAATATACCAAGTATTAAGTAACATACTAAGCATATTTATAACATAAATATACAAAGTATGTTATATATGAAGTTTATACCATATGCACACATATATAACTATATTTATGGTATATGATATAATATACCATAAATATGCAAAGTATGTTTTACAAAGAAATAATTTATTCACACGCAGTAAAATCTTTCATGTATAAGAAAATTAAAGAAATAAATTAGCTGCACCCTAAACTTTAATAACAACTCATCATTTCCTATTTTTTAGGAACGAAAAATAAAGTAAATAAATTCCTAAAAAAATAAATTTGTTTGAAAGATAATATTTGTTACCTAAAAAATAAGAAGCAGTGCTCTGTTAATATAACATCTATATTTAAAATTCTCAATTATGAGAAAACGGCTATTAATGTAAATATTATATATGTCATAATTGAAATTCATTAAATATGACCATGTATATGTAATTATTTTTATAAAAGTGGCTAATTGTGCTCTTTATCCGTTAGTAGGTAAATTTTAGTTGGGTGATTTGATAGTTTGTAAAAGTTGGGGCATAAAATCATATTTAAAAAAGTTTTTTCAAAAGTTAAAAAAAAAAAAAATCAAAAGAGACATGGTCAAACACAATTTCAACTCCAACTTTAACTTCAACTTCAACTCCAAAAAATTTTAGTTTTCATTACCAAACGTTTACATATTTTACCTTAAGCGTTTTGGTGTCCTACATGTGAAAGAGAACATGTTGAAGTTATATCATTATTTTCTTTATCTTCTCAGCTACTGTCTTTTTTTTCCTCATCTTTTAGGGCGTATTGTTTTTCGTGAAAAAAATAACAAAATTCAGGTTATGATTCTTCATTCATTACTTCTTATTTTTCATTGATTTTTAAATTTTTTATATTTGTTAATATTTCTGTATATGTTTCACTATCTTCTGAATCATAATTATCTGTCTCTTCAAAAATCGAACTGTTAATGACCCAAATCGATAAAAAATATCTTATTGATTTGGTTATTGATTTAGCATGTTTAGAAATCAAAAACTAACAAATTGAACTGATAATATATAAACTCGAACTATAAACCAACCGATGAGCACTCCCTAACTGTTATCATAGAAGTCTTTGCATTCAGAATTCAAAACAGAAAAGAATTCAAGATAAATTTATATGTAGTTCAAATAGATAATTAAAAAATAAAAGAAAAAGAATTCAAAACCAATAGAGCTCGAAGTGCTCTAGTCCGTTTAACCCAATACATATATTATTACCTTAAAAAATTACATAAAAACTATGAAATATCTTTGAAAGAAGTAAAACTTTTGGCAACAAAAAAGAAAATCACCATTCTTGTAATATAAATGTTAGTTTTTAGGCAAGATAACCATTTGCTTTATTTGGCGGCAACTGTCTTGTCTAATTTTATAGTAGAAGAAGTAACAAAATTTTCTGTGTTAAATTTGATCAAAATATTATTTAAATAGAATTGTAGAAATTCTTTTTGATATATAAGGTAAAATATTAATTGATTTAGATGTCCAAAATCTTTCTTTAAAGAAATATCTAAATATGATAGATTTTTATTTTTATTTCATAAATTATTTTAATATTAAAAAAGTATGCATTCCAAATATAAGCTCACATATTTTTATCTCTTTTTGTTTTTTACGTTTCTTTTCAAGACGTAAATGGTTTGATTTTTTGGTTCAACTTTATATGTTTTCTTTTGGCTAGAAAATCCTAAAGAATCCAAGAAGAAAACTTTAATTAATCATTAATCAAAATCAAAACAAAAATAAGAAGAATAAGAAGAAATGTAAAAGTAAAAAAATTAGACTTATTTTTCTAGTAAAATATGACCAAATAACTATTTCAATAGAATTATAGACATTTTTGTGTTTTATATAAGGTAAAATTGTAATTGATTTAGAATTGTCAAATATATATATATATATATATATATTTTAACTAAATAAGATATATTGTTTTCTTTCCATGCATATGTTTTTTTTAGAAAGTATATTTTGGTTCCTAAAATTTTTTCCTATAAAACTTGCATAGGAATCTTTCCATGCGTATTTTTTAAATATAAATTTTGGTTCTTAAAATCAATAGTTCTTTCCCTAAAAAAATTGCATAGGACACTTAATAAAAAGTTTCACATTACATTTAATTTCTTTTGGAATTGAAATTGTTCCTTATTTTTTCTATGTATTCTAAATTTTTGAATAATAGTTTAATAATAATTATTTAAAAAATAAAAGTGAAAATATGATTTTGTCTATTACGGGGTGTTTTAATGAATGAAAAAAAAGTTCCAATCACTTTTCTAATGAAAATTAAAATTACCTCTGAAAAGGCTGTCTGATCATATTTTGTATGTGACGGTAATTGTTGGAGCCTGCATCAAAAAAAAAAAAAGATAACCATTAAAATCTATTAATAAATATAATGATGATATGTTGAATCTCATGATTTATTTACAATAAAAATAATTTCATATAAGCAAAAATTTAAAAGAGAATTCATATAACGAAGAAGGCTAGAAAACCCTAAAGAATCAAAGAAGAAAACTTTAATTAATCATCAATCAAAATCAAAACAAAAATAAGAAGAAAAGAAAAAATGTAGAAGTAGAACAATTACACTTATTTTTGTAGTAAAATTTGATCAAATAACTATTTAAGTAGAATTATAGATAATCTTTTTTGTTTTATATAAGTTAAATTCTAATTGATTTAAAATTGTCAAATATTTTAATTTCTTACCTAAATAAGATATATTTTTCTCTTTCCATGCATACGTGTTTTTTTAAATATATATATATATATATATATATATATATATATATATATATATATATATATATATATATATATATATATATATATATATATATATATATATATATATATATTGGTTTCTAAATTTTTTCTTAAAAAATTTATGTAGGAAGCTTTTTTTTTTTCATGCCTATAATTTAACTATAAATTTGGTTCTTAAATTTTCTTTTTTCTTTCCATCAATAATTCTGTCCCTTAAAAATTGCATAGGACTCTTAATAAAAAATATCACATTACATTTAATTCCTTTCAGAATTGGAATTATTCCTTGTTTTTTTCCTCTGTATTCTAAATACTTAAATGATAATTTAGTGATAATTATCTAAAAAATAAAATTAAAAAGACGATTTTGTCTATTACGAGGTGTTTTAATGAAGGGCAAAAAGTTCAAATCACTTTTCCAAGGGTCTTCATACTTTTAATATATTATAGATGTATAATATATAATAGATAATATGTTATAGATATAGATTATAGATTATAGATTGTAGATATAAATACAAATTTTAGATTATATATTTTATATATAGACAAATATATATGTATATATATACTAGTCAAGTATACGTGTTTTGCACGTGTGTTTTGTGTTAATAAATAAAATTATATGTAATAGAATAAAATTATTTAAAAATAGCAATTAACAGTTAAGTTAAACAAACAACAAATAAAAGCAGAAAAAAAAAAGAGAAATACTTATCTTATGAACCATATAAGTGCATATAGTAAGTGTTGTGCTTATTAAAGAAATCAAATAGACACTACATTGCACTTTCGTTGAAAGATATTGTAGCATGAAGTCTTGCACTTCATGATCAAAATATACGTAACTTGCAAGTATTTAACTCTTTTTATAGTGGTAAGAGATAATTCTAAGTGTTTTTATTCATGTGAAATTCATATAGTTTGTATATTTTACAATAGATAGAATAATTAGATGTGTTTTAGAGATTCTATGTAAATTTATACATACACTCCTGTTAAGAAGAGTTTTTAAAGTACTTATAGTAAAACTTGTCCTACGACAACAAATTATTAGATATTTCTTAATTGAAATGATAAGCATAAGATCAAAAGATTTAAAAGACTGCACACATCTTTAATTTAAGATCACAAGATCCAAAACTCTCTTTATATTTCTTAAATTTCACGCTTAATCAAAAATTAAATTAAGATACTTAATTTGAGATAAAGAATGCATCAAAAGTTTACCTCTTTAATCAAGTTCAAACAAAGATCATATTTGATGTCTCTTCTAATGCCCTAAAAAAGGTTGCTTATGATCTTGCATTCATCAATCCAATGCGTTGCTTTTGCAACTCATAATTTTTGATTCCCTGCTTGAATTCTTAAGGCAACCTTCTTTTCCTCATCCACTATATTATATTTCTCATTTTTTATTACATTACCTATTTTTTTGATGTTGTTGCATGATAAAATACCCGTGCAAATATGATATCATCATACACCATAACATATAAAAGACACAAACATAACTATAACAATTGACAAAAATAAATCACTCTATCACTATTTATTAACTAAAAGAAAGAGAAGAAAAAAAATTGACATTGAATACAAAAAAGTAATATAAATCAATTCAAAGCCAAATAATAAAAACACAAATAAAGAAGTAAAAGGAATGAACATTAGTGAATGTTAAATAAGGGTCGAATGAACATTAATGAGGGTTAAATATGGATTTGCAAAAAGTTACTTAAATAGAATTGTAGTTTAAGTAATAATAATATAAGATAGTATTTAAATTGGTTTAGAACTATATTAAATGTAGAAGTTCTTACCAACTATAAATAAATAGTAATATAAAGTAGTATTTTAATTGATTTCGAAGTGTAATACGAACTTTAATTTTTTAAGAACAAAGATTTAAGTGATAATAAATTTTCATCCAACAGTAGTTGGAATTAGTGACTATTACACGTGTAGGTGCTTTTTTGAGTACATGTATTGAAATTAATACACAAAATTTATATAAGGTAAATTTGATTGCAAGTAAAGCCTAATAGTAGGAATTCCTACTAAAATCAAATTAGGAAAAATTTAATTGTGAGATTTTTTAATCAATAATAATCTTAAAAATTAAAAAAAATAGTAAATGATAGTTTTGTCTATTACGGGAACTTTTAATGAAGGACAAAAAGTTCAAACCAAATTTCTAAAGGTCTTCACACTTTTAATATATTTTATATTTATATATATATATATATATATATATATATATATATATATATATATATATATATATATATATTATATTATATAGATTATAAATTATAAATATAGATATAGATTATAAATTATAGATAATAGTAGAATATTAAATTTATGAGAATGTTAATTAGTTGATGAAAGTTAAAGGAATTACCTAAAATTGTTTCTTTGGTATGCAATCTTTCATCTTTGAATGAAACAAAATTCTTAAAAAAAGAAGATGTAGAAAAAGGGTTGTGACATTCTTGAACTATAGTGGACGTTAGAATCCAAGTTCAATGTCCTTATTAACGAATTGAAAATTAAGATTGACCCGATTAATGCGATCGTTTATGATATAACAAGTTTTGAGTTGCTGTAAAGAATGTCCAAATGTTTTAACATGTTCATTGAAAAGTGTATCATTAATTTTTGTGCCCTAACAAAAAACATATTTTAATAGATGAATATTATAGTCTTTGCAAAATAGCATAGCAGTTGCTAATTGGTGTCATCAAAATATTAAACTGATAGAAATATAATAATAAAACACAGAGAATTCGTTATTGATATTTCCTAACAATAATAATATCTAATATGTGAATGTACCTAAATATGAGTATATATCAATTACTCATGGAGTAATACACAAAAAAATTGAAACTTAAGGTGAGAATATATGTATCTATTGATGGGTGCGAAGAAAGAGTTTTATATATGAAAAATTATTAAACATGCGAGGTCACATAAGCAAGAAAAGTCACTGAATTAAAAACAATTAGATATGTCAATTGTGAACATGATTAAATCAGCAAGCATAAATAGATGTTTCTTTTTTACTGTTTATTTCCCCTCGATGTTATATGTAGATTATGTACTAATTATACACTATGCTACATTGGTTACACATATATTAGACATCTATCAGTTATTTTTATTGTGACAACCCATATAGGCTGAATATAAAGAATATTGAAAATGACTCTTCTATTGAATTCTTCACATTAAGCTACAGGTTGTCTTCTTTCTTCTTCGTTTTTTGGGGGAAGTCTCAAGCAAATAAAAAACAGTAGTGCCACGATAATATGTGCTGCAGATAGCCCCACCAATAAGAGAATTTTGGCATTACACGTGATTTTAACGATAGCTCGTAAAGCTAAATATGGAAAGAATTTAATTGTAGGGAAATTTAGGGTAAAAGCAGGGTGTTTTGTGGTTGAAAGAAATCAAGTAGGAATCAAATAGAATTAAAAAAAACACATTAATCAAGTAGGAGAAAAAACTAAATTTGGGAATCATTTAATTATAGGAAAATTTTTAATATATTTATTTTGAAGAATTTAATTGTAGGAAAAATGGTAAAAGACGTTTTTTTCTAAAACAGACTCTTTTAATGAAGGACAAAAAATTCAATTCACTTTTCTAAAGACATTCACACTTTTAATATTATATATATATATATATATATATATATATATATATATATATATATATATATATATATATATATATATATATATATAAACCTAGAGTGAGTAATTGATCATGGATATATACATATATCTATATATATATATATATAGACATCTATCTATCTATCTATCTATACATATATACATATATATATGTACATACATATATACATATATATATATATGTACATACATATATACATAAATATATATATATGTACATACATATATACATATATATACATACATATATACATATATATATATATATATATATATATATATATACATATACATATCTATATTAAAAAGCTTCTAGGGTTTGACCCCTAACATTCACTGACCCCTAACCCCTAGCGTTCACAGACCACTAGCGCTCATTGTTCACGACTGATTGACCGGTCGATGCCGGCAACGACGTAGATGCGATGGCAACAGGTAAGGGTACTCTCTCTCCCTCGTTCTTTCTCCCTAGTTCTCTCTATCCCCCTTCTCTCTCCCTTTTCCCTTTCTCTCCCCGTCATTGCAATCACCGATGGGACAATGGCTTTTTCCAGCTCGGCTCCTCGACTCCAGCGACGTGTAAGAGTGTAGTACCAGTCAAAATAGGTGGGTATGAAGACACCAGCGACCAAATTCCGGCAATACCCAGATGCTCTGGCGAAATATCAGTGATGCTCCGGCAACCTCTTTTCAGCGACTTTATTTCGGCAACCAATTTCAATATCAAAATTGCCGGAACCAACAGCACGCAGGAGTACCCCGGTGACATCTAGACTTTGTTATTTAGTTACTTCTTACAATCTAGTTTCCTTGTATTTTTCTGTTTCTTATGATTAAGTGTGACTGGCTGCTGTCGCTTATTGGTTGATATTGTTGGGTTGCTAGTTTCTAGGGCGGTTAGTGTATTTTGTGTGTGCCTCTATTTTCCTATTGTTTTATATTATTGCTTTATTTTTTTGTTTGTTGGTTTGTGGTTTTTTGGTTTGGGGATTTGTCTTGGCTTGTGAATAGTGGCTGTGGGAGTTGATGGTGGATTAGGGTCATGTCTGAGGAGGTTGGGGTTGGGGGCTATTGTGGGAGGGGCTGAAGAGTGGAGGGCAGAGGGTGGGTGTGGATTCTAGGTCGAGTATTAGGTCTAGTTTGGTGAGGAGTGGTAGAGGTAGGCGAGAGGCAAGAAAAGATAGGTTAAGGGTAGGGTCTTGGAATATAGGGACCCTTTAGGGTAAGTTCATAGAGTTGGTAAAGATTCTTAAGAAGAGGAAGATTAGTATTGTCTGTGTTTAGGATTCTAAGTGGGTAGGGTCTAAGGCTAGGGATGTGGATGGGTATAAGCTATGGTACTCAGGGGTTGAGAAGCGTCGTAATGGAGTGAGCATCTTAGTGGAAGAGGAGCTTAGAGAGAAGGTAGTGGAAGTTAAGAGGGTCAGTGATAGGCTGATGATGATTAAGTTGGTCATTGAGGGGGTTTTACTGCATGTATGTAGTGTTTATGCACCACAAGTAGGCTTGAAAGAGGAGGTGAAAGCTAGATTTTGGGAGGCTTTGGATGAGATGGTGAGAAGTGTGCCTAGTTTAGAGAAGATTATCATAGCAGGGGACTTTAATGGGCATATTGGGGTTTTACCGGGGGGCTATAGTGATGCGCATGGAGGTTTTGGTTTCAGTGTTAGAAATGGTGAGGGAGGTGCTCTGTTGGATTTTGCGAGTTCCTTTGGGCTGGTGGTTGTGAATTCGAGCTTTCTGATGAAGGAGAATCTCCTTATCACCTTCCGAACTGCAATAGTCAAGACTCAGATTGACTTTCTACTGCTTAAGAAGGGGGATAGGGTGTTATGTAAAGACTGTAAAGTCATTCTGAGTAAGCACCTTTCAACCCAACACAAGCTTCTGGCGATGGACTTGATTATCAAGAAGAGCAAGAAGAGAAGGGATGGGGAGGGTCAACCTAGAATTAAGTAGGATGGCTGACACATGCTAGTGTGCTGGAGTTAGGGGAGAAGGTGGCAGGAATGGAGGCGTGGAAGTATAGGGGGGATGAAGATATTATGTGGAATAGGGCTACCGGATGCATCACAGACTTCTAGAGAAGTATTGGATGTTTCGAGGGGTCGGGTAGGATGGCATAATGGGGACTGGTGGTGGAATGAAGAAGTTAAGAAGAAAGTAGAGATTAAGAAGGGGTTTTATGTTAAGTTGATTGAGAGTTAGGATGAAAAGGAGAAGCAGGTGAATAGAGAGGTTTATGCTGTAGCGACGAAAAAGGCTAAGTTAGCAGTTACGGTGGCTAAGACAATAGTATTTGAGAGCTTGTATGTGGGGTTAGAGGAGAAAGACGAGGAAAAGAGGTTGTATAGGCTTTCTAAGGTGAGGGAGTGGAAGGGTCGTGACCTCGATCAAGTAAAGTGCATTAAGGAGGAGGATGGTAGTGTTTTGGTAGAGGATGTTCACATTAAGAAGAGATAGCAGAAGTATTTTCATAGACTTTTGAACGAGGAGGGGGAAAGAGAAATTGAGTTAGGGAGGTAGAGCACTCTAAAGAGAGCTGTGATTTTAGTTACTGTAGATGTTTTAGGGTTGAAGAGGCCAGAGAGGCAAATCATAGGATGTGGAGGGGTAGGGCGGCGGGGTCGGATGAGATTTCAGTAGATTTTTGGAAGTTTACTGGTGGGGAAGGTTTAAGGTGGTTGATATATTTATTTAACTGCATTTTTATGTCTATGAGAATGTCGGAGGCTTAGAGATATAGTACGATAATTCCATTATATAAAAACAAGGGTGACATTTAGAGTTACAACAACTATAAGGGTATTAAGCTGTTGAGTCATACTATGAAGATTTGAGAGAGAGTGGTGGAGTGGAGATTGATGAGGGTGGTGTTCATTTTGGAGAATCAATTTGCATTTATGCTTGGTCGCTCGATGACAGAGGCAATCTACCTGGTGAGGAATTAGCAGAGTAGTTTAGGGAAAGGAAGAAGGATTTGCACATGGTGTTCATCGACCTTGAGAAGGCATATGACAAAGTCCATAGGGAGGTTCTATGGATATTCTTGGAGGTAAGAGGCATCCCGATGGCATAAATCATAGTTATTAAGGACATGTAAGATTGAGGGAAGACTTGGGTGAGGACAATGTGAGGAGACTCAGGGCATTTTTCTGCTGAGACAGGGTTGCATTAGGGATCGACTCTTAGTCCTTTCCTGTTTGCATTGGTAATGGTGTAATGAGATGAATCTGGTACCCAAAATGCTACACGGTGCTCATGACCTCGAAGGACCACAATCTAACCCATCGCTGATATCTGTACCTGTACACTGCATAATATGACATAATAATGCGGAAATATGCACTGAAAGGCCATAAGGTTCAATACTGAACATAATCTGAATAATATAACATCTGTGTGGGGTAATAGAATACCCAAAACAAAATTGAAAATTACTGAAGTCTGAAATATGATAGTCTAACAAACCTCTAACTAACTGAAACTGTTTGAGTAAGAAGTTTATGGGAAATGTTCCCAACTAACTCCAACTAATAAACTAACTAATGCGATAATAGAGAATAATCATGTCCTCGAAAGATGAGGACTCATTTCTAAGTTTGTAACGACCCAAATCTGGTACCCAGAATGCTACACAGTGCTCATGACCCCGAAGGACCACAAGCTAACCCATGGCTGATATCTGTACACTACATAATATGACATAATGATGCGAAAACATGTACTGAAAGGCCATAAGGTTCAATACTGGACATAATCTGAATAATATAACATACGTGTGGGGTAATAGAATACCCAAAACAAAACTAAAAATACTGAAGTCTGAAACATGATAGTCTAGAAAGCCTCTAACTAACTGAAACTGTCTGAGTGAGGAGTTGATGGGACATGTTCCCAACTAACCCCAACTAATAAAATAACTAATAAGATAATAGAGAATAATTATGTTCTAAAAAAATGAGGACTCACTTCTAACTCTGACTGTTGAGACTAGGATCTACTACTGCTGTGGAGCTCGTTTCTCTGAACCTATGGTATAAGACACCATAGCTCAAATGTGTCAATACTTTGAATGTACTAGTATACATGTGAGGTAGGCTGAATGCATGGGGTTCATATGGATGAATAATAATAATAACTGACTAACTATCATGAGCGTGAGAATACATGTATGAGATATAACAACTAATACTAATACCGTGAAAACATGATTACTGAATCTGAATAATGATGACATGGCATACAGATAACTGATATGACTGATAACATGAGTGACTGTATTTGAATATAACTGATAACATGAGTGACTATATTTAACAGTCCTGAATCAGATGGAACATCTGAGTTCCGTAAAGTATCTAGGTTGACTGTATTTGACAATCCTAAAGCTGAAGATCTATCTGAGTTTTATTACTGAAACTGATTAACTGTATCTGAAAGTCCTAATTCTATAACATAAAACTATGGGAAGTAGTTATCTAACAAACATACCTCTAATACACCATTATGGCTGAGTTGGGGTCCAATCTGTAACCCCAATTGGAAAGGTGTCAATACCGCGCCACTGGAAAGGATAACATGTGAGTGACCCTCGTATAATAGGTAACTCTAATGAGAATGGTGGGAACCCTCATATAACAGGTTAAGCCACCTTATCTACCCTCATATAGCAGGCTACAATGTGTTAACCTATGCTGGCTACATAGTTTTGGAAGGCAAGGATTGCTCCTAAGAATTACACCCTCATATAATAGGTGAGTTCCCATACTTGAGTCCACTCGGTGCTAATTTCTACTCCCATCTGAATAGACACTGAATGTGATTCACTGAAATGAACATGGGCCGATTTACTGAATTCTGTTGACTAACAGAATACTAATTATATCTAACAACTGACTGGACATTTTGGAAAATATCTAACTACTTATATTTTGGGTACAAGTACCCCCAGGACTCGATAGAAGGAAACTGACCAAGCATATCTTACATGAATATATAACTAACATCACAATCCATAATACATAAATAGAAGCATTTCATCAAACATGTGATAGGCATAAACCTGTACATACATGGGGATTTCATGATATCATGCTAGCTAGGCACTTTTCCTTCATCTAGGCATTTAATCAAACATATTGTAGGCATAGTACATCTAAACATAATTGTACAATTATTAAACATCATGGTTCAATTCTAATTTCATCATTCAAGGGTTTAGTCATAGGTTTGCATGAATCTATATCTATAATAATTTAACCCACATAGAGTTTATCACCCAACATGGAGTAGAATTTAGTTTCTCATTATTCACATGAACAAGAGTAGCCCAATCATGAACTTCATAAGAAAATCCATACACTTGAATTTAGAAAATGGGTTCTTGGGTTTCATGGATGAAAAAAGTCAATGAATGAACACTATGCATACCTTAGTTCGTGATTTCGTGAAGATTGACGGAGGAAATTCTTGATTCTGAATCTTTTATGAAAAGCCCTAGGTTGTTCTTGAGAGGTTGTTTTTAGAGAAGAGAGTGTATTTTGATTGAAAAGTGGCTGAATCACGTGTCAAAGGGCTTAAACAAGGGTGGGAAATTGACCCTTTTAACCCTGGACGCGTCTTGTAATTTTAGTAAAAATTTCCCAAATTGAACCCTTGGCGCGACGCGGAGCAATCACACCATGTCACTGGAATTTGACAATTGGGAAACTGAGGGATGGTATAACGCGGAGCCATCGCATTGCCCCTTCTTTTGCGACCTGGAACTTTAGCGCGACGCGGAGGAAATCATGCTAAGATACTGGAAAAAGGACAATACTGAATTTGAGCCCTGGCGCGACGTGCCATAATCGCGGACCCTTACTGGGATTTTCCAAATGCCATTTTCTTTTGTGGATGGCGCGCCACTGACTAATATGGCGCTGTTTTATGACGAAAACTTAAAATAGTCATAACTTCTGACCTGGTTATTGGATTTGGGCAGATCCTATATTGATGGAAAGCTTATTGAATTTTCCCATATGACAAGAAGTGAAAATCTTTAAAATTATTAATAAAATAGTCATCATTTAATTTAGAAGCTAATACTAGACATTCTTGAGACAAAATTATCTAGGAAAAATACAGGGTATTATAATATCTCCCCCTTGAGAACATTCGTCCTCAAATGAGACTGACTGAGAGGGGAGAAAACACAACTAACGTACATACTAAACATAACTAACTAGAACATGATCTCATGGCTGACTTGACTAATAACTGGACATATCATACTGAACGTGCATATTTGATGCATGTGTAACTGATTTGTGAATGCATGACTAAGTATTCTGAAAAACTAAGTTTCTCATAATAAGAATACATGTCTAATGCATAATTTTATAACTGAGCTGATACATACATGCATGAATAAATATGCAATGGTACTTGATACCAAGTTTTTGATAAACACTGAACATGAAACAGAGTAAGCTTAAGGAGAACTGTTACCCTGAGCTTGATCTGAGTTGGTGAAGAAGAGGTGAGGATACTTGGTACGCGTGTATGCTTTTGCTTCCTAAGTAGCTCCCTCGATAGACTAATTTAGCCAAAGAACTTTAACTAGAGGGACTTCTTTGTTCCTCAGTCTATGAGTCTGATAGTCTAGGATTTTAACTGGAATCTCTTTATAAGAGAGGCTGTTCTGAACATCGATGCTCTGAATAGGGACTACAACTGATGGGTCACCTATGCATTTTTTGAACAAAGAGACATAGAATACTAGATGAACTGAGGCTAGATCTGAAGGCAATTTGAGCTCGTAGGCTACTTTTCCAAAGCGACTGAGAGTTTTGAAGGGAACGACATATTGGGGACTGAGTTTCCCTTTCTTGCTGAACCGCTGCACTCCCTTCATAGGAGAGATCTTTAGATAGAAATGATCACCAATCTTGAACTTGAGATCCTTTCTGCGAATATCTGCATAAGACTTCTGTCGGCTCTGAGCAGCCCGGAGTCTTTCTCTAATCAACTGGACTTTTTCTATGGCATCGAATACTAAGTCAGGCCCTATGACTAAGGCCTCACTAACGTTGAACCAACCGATTGGAGATCTATATATCCTACCCTAGAGAGCTTCGAATAGATTTATCTGAATACATTAATGATAACTATTGTTGTATGCAAACTCTATCAAAGGCAAGTGGTCATCCCAACTACCCTTGAAATCAATTGCACACACCCTTAGCATATCTTCTAGAGTTTGGATGGTCCTTTCTGCTTTAACATCTTTATGAGGATGAAAGGCTATACTGAGATGAATTTGCGTACCAAGACCCTTTTGGAATGATTTCCAAAAATGAGAGGTGAACTGGGTACCTCTCTCCAAGATAATAGATAGAGGAAAACCATGCAATCTGACCAACTCCCGATATAGAGTTTGGCATAATCCTCAGCTAAATAAGAGGTATGAACTGGAAGGAAATGAGCTGATTTGGTCATTCTATCTACAATGACCCAGACTGAATCATGCTGATGCCGATTTCGAGGGCTAACCCGTCACGAAGTCCATGTTCACTTCTTCCCACTTCCAGGTAGCAATAATGAACTCCTGTATAGGATAACTAGGCTTCAGATACTCTATCTTAACCTGCTGACATATAGAACACTTAGCCAAAAACCCTACAATATCTCTTTTCATCCCACTCCACCAATAGACTTCCCGCAAGTTGTGGTACATCTTTGTGGTCCCTGGATAAATAGAGTAGTGCGCACCATGCACTTCTACAAAAATTCTCTAACTTAAGTCGTCTATACCTGGAACACAGAGAAGACCTTGGAAACGAAGAACACCATCTCCCCCTTGGGAGAAAACCTCTACTTTTTTATCCTTGATTGACTCTTTCAACTAGACATGGTTGGGATCTTTTTCTTGATTTTCTTTAACCTCATAAACTAGATATAATTATGAACTACTCTGAAACTATATATCACTCTCTTCTATATCGACTATGTGAACACTTAGTCTGGCAAGCTAATGGACCTCGTTAGGTAACTTCTTCTTACTGTCCTCAACATGAGCAACATACCCATAGAAGTCTACTGAGAGCATCGGCCACTACATTGGCCTTGCCCGGATGATAAATGGCAGTCATGTCATAATTTTTCAAGAGCTCTAACCACCTTCTCTGACAAAGATTGAGATCTTTCTGAGAAAAGACATACTAAAGACTCTTATGATCTGTGAACACATCTACATGAACTCCGTATAGATAATGCCTCCAAATCTTTAAGGCAAATACTACGGCTGCTAACTCAAGATCATGAGTAGGATAATTCTTCTCATGGGGTTTAAGTTGCCTGGAGTAGTAGTCTATGACCTTACTATGCTTCATGAGGACACAACCCAAACATACTCTGGATGCATCACATTAAACCACAAAACTATCTGGAAGAGCTAGACTGAAGCTGAGGTGATTCGAGTCTTCAACTCTTGAAAACTCTTCTTGGAAGGATCTGACCACTGAAACTTGACTTTCTTCTGAGTTAATTTGGACATAGGGGATGCAATAGAAGAAAATCCCTCAATAAACCATCTGTAATAGCCAGCCAAACCCAAGAAACTCCTGATATCTGACGGAGAGATAGGTCGAGGCCAGTTTCTTACTACTTTAATCTTTTGGATCTACTTTAATGCTATCACCGGAAATGATATGACCAAGGAATGCTACTGACCTTAGTCAAAATTTGCACTTACTAAATTTGGTGAATAGCTGATGATTTTTGAGAGTCTGAATTTTGAGATGGTTTGTATGATCACGCTCACTACGAGAATAGACCAGAATATCATCTATGAAGACTATAACGATCATGTCCAAGTACTACTTGAACATATAGTTCATCAGGTCCATGAAAGCGGCTGGAGCATTGGTAAGACCAAAGGACATAACTAGAAATTTGAAGTGACCATATCGGGTTAGGAAAGCTGTTTTTGGAATGTCACATTCTCTTACACTAAGCTGATGATTGCCTGGTCTGAGGTCTATCTTAGAGAAATAACTGGCACCCTAAAGTTGGTCAAATAAGTTAATGATTCTGGGAAGAGGATACTTGTTCTTGACTGTGACTTTATTGAGTTCTCGATAGTCTATAAACATTCTGAGAGAACTATCTTTCTTGCCCATGAACAATACTAACGCGCCCTACGGGGAAACACTAGCCCTGATGAATCACTTATCTAGGAGATCATTCAACTATTCTTTTAATTCTCTAAGTTCTGCTAGTGCCATTCTATATAGTAGAATAGATATGGGCTGAGTATTTGGTAGAAGATCAATACCGAAGTCTATTTCCCTTTCGGGAGGAATTCCTGAAAGATCTTCAAGAAAAATATCTGAATATTCATTTACAACTGGAACTAATTCAAGACTAGGAGTCTCAGAACTAGAGTCCTTAACTCGAACAAGATGATACACACATCCCTTAGATATCATTTTCTTTGCTCGAAGGTAGAAAACAAGCTGACCTTTGAAAGCGGATACACTATCCTTCCACTCTAGGATGGGTTCATTCAAAAACTAAAATAGGACTATTCTGTTTCTGTAGTCGACTGTGGCATAGTAGGAATGAAGCTAATCCATGCTGAGAATGACATCAAAATTAGTCATATCTAATTTGACTAAGTCTACTGAGGTGACTTTCTGAAATATCATAACCGAGAAGTTCTTGTATACCCGTCGAGCTATGATGGTTTTACCCACTGGGGTAGAGACTAAGAAGGGCTCTGCTAAAATTTTTAGATTGAATCCAAAATCAACTGCTATATAAGGAGTGACAAAATACAAAGAAGCTCCTGATCTAGCAAAGCGTAAATATACACATGAAAGATCTGTAACATACCAGTAACTATATATGGAGAATTTTCCTGATCTTGTCGAGTCTGAGGAGCATAAAGACAATTTGGTCGTTGCCCACTAGTAGCACTGGAGGTGGTACCCTACTAATTTGGGCGATCGGACTAAGCTGAGGAACGGTTCTACTGACCCTGAGGACCTGGCTGAGGACAGTCTCTGACTCTGTGGCCTAGCTTGCCACATCCGAAACAAATACCACTATCGGCTCTATAAATACCCTGTGGTGGTTGCCACAAGTCTGGTAACGAGGATAAATATGGGAAATTCTAACACTTCCCTGAGACTTAGGTCCTGGCACCCTATCTTTGTTTCCCTCTCTGAACTTATGAATTAGAGCACTAGCTGAAGAAGGAGCTGGAACTGATGACTTAGGATAAAACTGAGAACGGTTTTCTCCTTCTAATTTAGGCTGAGAAAAGTTTAAACTACCTATCTTTTCTCTCTTATTCTTCTTCTCTCCCATCTTAATCTTTTCTTCCTCTATCTGCTGATAAAGAATCATAAGCCTAGCTAAAGTTATGTCACTATTTAGTATGGCGAATCTGCAGTCATTAACCATACTATCATTCTCCCCTGAAATGAATGTACTCATCTTGGCCTTGCTATCTGCAACCAATTGAGGGGCATATCTGGCTAATTGAGTAAACTTAAGAGAATAATCTTTCACCATCATGTTTCCCTGTCTAAGGTTGATGAATTCTAACACCTTAGCTTCTATAAGCTCTAGGGGAAAGAATCTATCAAGGAAAGCAGAAGCAAACTCCTCCCACTCAACTGACCCTGCATCATCTGCCCTTTCTAACTTCTACTGTTTGACCCAAGTATGACCAACATCCTTCAACTGATATGCAGCTAACTGAGAACTCTCAACAGTACTCACCCCCATGATGTCTATCACCTTATGCACCTGATCTAGGAATTCTTGAGGGTCCTCATCTGTCTTAGATCCAAGAAAGGTTAGAGAATTCATTTAAGTAAAGTCCCAAATCTTAGCTGCAGCTTAATTGGCCACTGGGTTAGCCAGAACGACAACTGGTCATTCATTCTGCAAAGCTACTGACTGAGAAAGAGTGGTAAATACAGCCCTGAACTCCACATGAGAAATATGTTTGCCCAAAGGTTCTTCGGGCTAAGGGTCTGTCTGATTTTCATTTCTTCTTTTAGGAGGCATGTCCTATAGAAGAAAGGGAAAAATGGATTAGACTAAGAGATTGTCTTGAGATTATGCTCATTGGCATGACATGAATACTGAAAGAGGGGAAACTGTTCCTAAACATCTTATAGCCTCCTGCACATAAATGTGGCGCGCAACACACCCATGTACAAGACTCTACTAGACGTGGCTTTCAGAATTCCTAGGATTCTATTAAATCTCGGGCTCTGATACCAAGTTTGTAATGACCCAAATCTGGTACCCAAAATGCTACACGGTGCTCATGACCCCAAAGGACCACAAGCTAACCCATGGCTGATATCTATACCTGTACACTGCATAATATGATATAATGATGTGGAAACATGCACTGAAAGTCCATAAGGTTCAATACTAAACATAATCTAAATAATATAACATCTGTGTAGGGTAATAGAATATCCAAAACAAAACTGAAAATACTGAAGTCTTAAACATGATAGTTTAGAAAGCCTCTAACTGACTGAAACTGTCTGAGTGAGGAGTTTATTGGACATATTCCCAACTAACTCCAACTAATTAAATAACTAATGATATAATAGAGAATAATTACGTTCTCAAAAAATGAGGACTCACTTCTAACTCTGACTGCTGAGACTGCAATCTACTATTCTCTAGAGCTCGTATCTCTGAACCTATGGTATAAGACACCATAGTGCAAATATGTCAGTACTTTAAATGTACTGGTGTGCATGTGAGGTAGGTTGAGTGCGTGGGGTTCATATGCATGAAAAATAATAATAACTAACTAACTATCATGAGCATGAGACTACATGTATGAGATATAACAACTGATACTAATACCATGAAAACATGATTACTGAATCTGAATACTGATTACATGACATAAAGATAATTGATATGACTGATAACATAAGTGAATATATCTGAATATAACTAATACCATGAGTGACTGTATCTGACATTCCTAAATCTAATGGAACTATCTGAATTCGATACAGTATTTGGGTTGACTGTATCTGGCAGTCCTAAATCTGAAGAACTATCTAAGTTCTATTACTGAGACCGATTGACTATATCTGAAAGTCTTGATTCTTTAATATGAAAATATGGGAAGTAGTTATCTAACTTATATGCCCCTAATAATCCATTATGGCTGAGTTGGGGTCCAATCTGTAACCCCAATTGGAAAGGTGTCAATACTACGCCACTGGTAAGGACAACATATGAGTAACCCTTGTCTAACAGGTAACTCTAGTGAGAACAATGGGAACCCTCATATAACAGGTTAAGCCATCTCATCTACCCTCACATAGTCGGCTACGATGTCTCAACCTATGCTGGCTACATAGTTCTGGAATGCAAGAATTTCTCCTAAGAATCGCACCCTCATATAACAGGTGAGTTCCCATCCTTGGGTTCTCTTGGTGAAAATTTCTAGTCCCATCTAAATAGACACTGAATGTGATTTATTGAACTAAACATGGGTTGAGTTATTAAATTTCATTGACTGACGGAATACTACTGATATCTGACAACTGATTGAGTTTATGAGATCATGGAGATTTTTCCTGAGTCATAAGACTGTCTGAGTCTAAGGATTCATAACTTGACTGAGAGTATCGTGAAGACATGACATGGCTCTAGGCACACAACTAATATTTTAGGTACAAGTACCCCCAGGACTCGATAGAAGAATACTGACCAAGCATATCTTACATGAACATATAACTAACATTATAATCCATAATACATTTATAGAAGCATTTCATCAAATATGTGATAGGCATAAACTTGTACATACATGGGATTTCATGATATCATGCTAGCTAGGCACTTTTCCTTCATCTAGGCATTTAATCAAACATATTGTAGGCATAGTACGTGTAAACATCATTGTACAATAATTAAACATCATGGTTCAATTTAATTTTGACCATTAAAGGGTTTAGTCATAGGTTTACATGAATCTATATCTATAATACTTTAACCCACATAGAGTTTATTACCCAACATGGAGTAGAATTCAATTTCTCATTGTCCACATAAACAAGAGTAGCCCAATCATGAAATTCATAAGAAAATCCATAAACTTAAATTTATAAAAGGAGTTCTTGGGCTTCATGGAGGAAAAAAGTCCATGAATGAACACTATGCATACCTTAGTTCGTGATTTCGTGAAGATTGACGGAGGAAATTCTTGATTTTGAATTTTCTATAAAAAGAAGTAGGTTGTTCCTAAGAGGGCTTTGAGAGAAGAAAGTGTATTTTGGGTGAAACGTGGTTGAATCACGTGTTAAAGGGATTAAATAGGGGTAGGAAATTGACCCTTTTAACCCTAGATGTGTCTTGTAATTTTAGTAAAAATTTCCCAAATTGAACCCTTGGCGTGATGCAGCGCTATTGCGCTGTGTCACTGGAATTTGTCAATTGGGAAACTGAGGGATGGCGCGACACGGATCCATCGCGTTGCCCCTTATTTTGAGACCTAGAAATTTTGTGCGACGCAGAGTAAATCGCGCTGAGAGACAGGAAAAAGGACAATTCTGAATTTGAACCCTGACGTGACGCACCATAATCGTGGACCCCTACTAGAATTTACCAAATGCCATTTAATTTTGTGTCGCGGTGTGGCACTGACTAATATGACGCTATTTTATGCTGGGAACTTGAAATAGTTGTAATTTCTGACCCGGTTATTAGATTTGGGTAGATCCTATATCGATGAAAAGATTATTGAATTTTCCCATATGAAAAGAAGTGAAAATCTTAAAAATTCCTCATGGAATAATCATCATTCAATTTAGAAGCTAATGTTAGACATTATTGAGGCAAAATTAGCTAGAAAAATTATGGGGTATTATAAATGGACGTGTTGATGCGAAGTATCCAAGGTGCCCTGCCTTGGTGTATGTTATTTGTGGATAATGTTGTGCTGATTGATGAGATGTGGAGGGGGGGAGGGTGAATGAAAAATTGGAGGTTTGGAGGCAAACCCTTGAATTTAAGGGGTTCAGGTTGAGTAGATCCAAGATGGAGTATATGGAATACAATTTTAGTGACTTGAG
Source organism: Capsicum baccatum var. pendulum (assembly GCA_030864225.1). Classification (NCBI taxonomy): domain Eukaryota; kingdom Viridiplantae; phylum Streptophyta; class Magnoliopsida; order Solanales; family Solanaceae; genus Capsicum; species Capsicum baccatum. The sequence goes on from CM061557.1 coordinate 46,028,860, forward strand.
GTAGGAGGACGATGCGTTGGTGAGGTTAGACTCCTAGGATGTTTGTAAGAGGGATAGTTTTAAGTATCTTGAGTCTATAATTGAGGAGAATAGTGAGATTGATGAGGATGTCTCTAATAGTAGTGGAGCAAGTTAGATGAAGTAAAGGCTCGCCTCTGGAGTGTTGTGTGATAAGAAGATGCCCCTTAAGCTTAAAGGAAATTTCTATAAGGTGGCAGTCCATCCGACCATGTTGTATAGAACACAGTGTTGTCCAGTCAAGAACTCCTACATCCAAAAATTGAAGGTGGTGGAAATAAGAATGCTGCATTTGATGTGTAGACTTACTAGAGAGGATGGAGGTAGGAATGAGAATATCCGGGAGAAGGTGCGAGTGTCTTTGGTGGAGGATAAGATTAGGGAAGAAAGATTGAGATGGTTTGGACATATAATGAGGAAGGTCACAGATGCCCCAGTTTGTAGGTGTGATAGTATAGCTTTATATGGCTTTAGGAGGAGTAGAGGTAGGATGAATAAATACCGGAGGGCGGTAATTAGACATGACATAGAGCAACTACAGCTTACTGAGGACATTGCCCTAGATAGAAAGGTGTGGAGAGCATAGATAAGGGTAGAAGGCTAGTGTGGGTGTGTGGGTTGTAGAAAGTATTTTAGGTGAGATCTTGTGTATCTGGGTTAGTAATCTTTGGACTGTGTCCATAGGTAGGAGTTTCTAGCCAGGAGAGTTTGGGTGTGCTGGGTATCTTTGGTCTGTGTGTGTGTAAGTTCCTACTTGGTGGGTGCCCTATTTCTCGGTCCTTATTTCGTAGTGCTCTTATTTCTCTTATTTCGCATTTTCCATGATTTCTATTTTTGTTATTTTTATTCCATTTTTCTGTTATGTCATCCATCCTGCTTCTTGTTTCATTATGACCTTGTTTACTATTCTTTAACTTGAGCCGAGGGTCTATTGGAAACAACTTCTCTACTTCTTTAGAGGTAGTGGTATGAACTGCGTACATCTTACCTTCTCCAGACCCCACTTTGTGGGAAACACACTGGGTTTGTTGTTGTCATTATATATATATATATATATATATATATATATATATATATATATATATAGCGAGGAAAGAATTTGGTTTTACCTTGAAAAATAGGGATTTGCTGAAAAGAATATCAAGGTGAATATTGAAGAAATTATTTATCTTAAGATTTACATCATTCTTATTAAAATAGGCGGAATCCATCGGTGTCATCCTAAAGTTGGTATAACTTTTCAATCACTTAAACACCTAAGTAAATCATGTATATTTTTGTCACGATCCAAATCAGGACCCTGGCCGTGACGAACATCCCAAACCTATGACGGCTTGAGATGACCCGTCAACATTAAATCATAAGCATAGTCATACCTAAAGTTGCGAAAACAAGCCCATATGAAAAAAAGTTCAATATTCTACCTAAAGTAATGTCCATGTCTTTGGAACAAAATCTAAAGCCATAACCCAACACCATCTATGTACCCTATAACCTTAAGAATAAATCCTAAGTTGGGACATGTGCCCAAAAATATCATACAAATTATCAAATGCTAGAATAGAAACATAAATAAAAGTACAAATGACTTACGGATGATGGAGGGCTCACAAATTTTCACAAGCTGTCCAAGAGAGTATAAGAGTGCACTAGTGCTGCACAAAATCATGGAAAATCCCTCCAAACCTTCATTATGAAATGATGTAGCGGTCTGGAGATGTTCAGTATGGCAAGTACTGGCATGTACCCTAGATAAAAGGAAATAAACATTTTAGAAAGAAATTCATACCTTATTTTCACCATCCATAACAATAATCATAAAGTAAGGGACACGTGAAATGGGATATAAAGATCATCTAAATCTTAATCCTAAACTATTTAGTCTTTCACCGACATCTAGTAGCCCACGGGATATATGAGCCAGTACTTCCTAACCGGCGGGGCTTCAGTCCATGTTTGTCGCAAGTACTGAAATTAGGCTAAATTCATCAATAGTCTAAGGCCACCATTTTATCCTCATGTTAAGGATATCATTCGTCGTCCAATTGAGGTATGACATTCCTACGTCGGCAAAACATAGATTTCGGATAGTGGTGACTAGGATGTACACCTTCTTAATGAAACTACATGGTCCCTATTTAATCCCATAGAGTATTTATCTATGGAGTCTTTCATTAAGGCATTCCCATATTAGTATGGTCATACCAAGACTTGAAAGCCATTCATATTATGACATACCATGGTCATATACCATTTTAGACTCCAAATTCCGTCTTTAAGTTCATAACCATATCCCTCAAGGGCTCTCAAGAACCATTTTAACCATTCATCTATTTATACCATACATTATTCAAACGACAGAATGAATATTATAAAATCATCATTAGAACAAGCTTTTGAAATGGGTTGAGATTCATATTTTCACCATAGATACCCTTAAAATTTGTGAATCCATATTGCCAAATCCACCATTTTCATATATCATATTCATATTTAAAAAACACTAATAGTTCTTAAAAAACCATTATAACAAGAAAGAATTCAATATAATGCTTTTAAAACCAAACTACTCAATCCTAGTTTCAAACATTGTTAAAGAACACGTAATTACAAAGTAAATTGACACAATATAGTAATAATTAATGTAAGAAGTGTTAAATATGTATTTTTGATTGAAAATACTTGATGAATGTAAGTGAATTGGAGCCCTAATCTTAGAACACTAGCCATTAGCTTCTTGTTGTTTTAAGAGGAAAGAATGAGACCTTGATATGAATTGTCATACTTACGGACTTAGAAATGTATTAGTTGAAGGGAGAATGGTTTAAATGGTGTGAAAGGACCTAAAAAAACCTTAATATAGCTTTAAAACATTGTCCCATTAATGATGGGGGAGGGGATTGCTGCACGGGGCCTATTGTAGGGAGCCACCCTAGAGGTGCAGGGCGCATTGCAAGTCATCCCCTCGCGGTGTAGGGACCACTGCACAAATGAGGTAGTAACCTTTCATGGGGTCCCAAGTGATGCAGGGTAATTGTATGATTCCCCCTTTGCGATATATGGCCATTTTTCAAGTCAAAACTCTATCCAATGCTTTTGAACCCATCCTAAAGTGTTTTATACTTGATCTAGGGGTCTCGTAAGCTCATTTTTAGCTTTATTTTGTCACCTAAACATCTAAGGTGTTACATTATCCATCCTTTGGGATCATTCATCCCCTAATAAGAACTTAGGAAACTCTTAGCACGATACAATAGAGAATATAGAAAGACTTAAAGCATGAAATAAAATAGGATTCGTACATCAAGCAACCTCATTCAAAGATCGAAATAAGAAGGAATATATAGCATTTATGTCTTCTTTCAATTCATCCACTCTTTGGTTCCCCCATAAAACCTTCACCAAAACTATTTCCTTGGTTCTCAACATCCAAACTTGTCTATCCATGATTTTGATGGGGATGTCTTTATAGGATAGATAATCATTCACACTAATATCCTCCACGGGAACCACTAAAGTAGGATCACCTACATATTTATTGTGCATGGACACATGAAACATAGGATAAACCGATGCCAAACTCATCAGTAAGTCCAATTCATAAGCAACATTTCCAACCTTATTTATAATCTAATATGGACCAATGTAGCGAGGACTGAGATTTTAATTTTTACTAAACCTCATAATTCCCTTCGTAGGAGAGACTTTCAAGAACACCTAATCGCCAACCTCAAACTTTAGCTTTCTTCATATTACATTCACATAAGACTTTTGATGACATTGAGCAGTCTTAAGTCTTTATAGAATAACCTTTACTTTCTCCACTTCTTGATGTACAAGATCAGGCTCGAATAAACTAGTCTCATAAATGTCATACCTTCCAATCAGTGATCTATACCTTCTACAAAAAAGGGCCTCAAACAGAGCCATTTGAATGTTGGGATGATAAGTATTGTTATAGGAGAACATATTAAACGTTAAGTAATCCACCTAACTACCTTTAAAGTGTATTACACAGAACCTTAAAATATCTTCTAAAGGATGAGTAGTATGCTCTGCTTGTCCATCCATCAAGGGTGGAAAGTAGAGCTGAGGTTCACCTGAGTACCCAATAGCTTCTAAAAAGATCACCCAAACTGAGAAGAAAATTACATACCTTTGTGTTAGATATGATATACACTGGGGCCTAGGGAACTATTGTACTGCCCCAATTTTCTGTAACCAGAGCGCCACACGGTGCTCATGATCCTGAAGGACCACAAGCTAACCCCCACAAGCTAACCCTCTTCAAATATCTATTCCTGTTCATTGCATAATATAATAAAATACATGCGGAAAACTGGAAAAAACTTGCCATAAGGTTCAAAATATGTAAAATACATAATTTTGCAAACTGAATACTTATACAACTGTCTGAAAAGAATCTAACTATCTGAATTGTGGAGTTGATGGGACATGTCCCCAACTAACTTTGTCTAGTAAAATAAACTAGATATAATACTATACTGGAATAACAATCATCCTTGAAAGATGAGGACTCTCTAATACTTCTACTACTGCAGACTGAATTTAGACAACTAAGGGTACTTTGGATCTCGTGCCATTGAACCTATGGTGTCAAATGAAATAACAACACCATAGAGCAAATGCGTTAGTACATTGGAATGTACTAAGTATGCAAATGAAGTAAGGCTAAATGCAAGGGCTTATAAATGAATAATTACTTAACTGAATGATATGCAATAGCTGGATTAGCACACATAGAGAATCTATAACTACTGAACATACTGCATATACTAAGTCTGAGAATACTAGGACTAAATTTGATAACTGATACTAGACATACTATCTAGCTAAACTTTCTGAACATACTAAGATTTTGAGTATCTGGAGCTACTGAAATTGATATCTGAGTTCACTAACTTTGGAATACTGTATAACTGAGTCAACTAATATCAACAACTATGTCTAAGCCTGCTAGTATCGATTGGCTGAATCTGAGATCAAACCCATCTAGTGAATGATCTCTAAGTCTTTTATAGTAATAAGGAATAATTAAATTTGAATTTGAGATCAAGCCTATCTAATGGGTGATCTCTAGATATTCTAATAATAAGAATACTCAACTGAATCTGAGACTGAGATTAAGCCTATCTAATGGGTGATCTCTATAAATACTGATGCTGAACAACTTTATGTGACACCAGGCCTATCTAGCGGGTAGTCCACGAATCACTGGAACTATTTGAGTTCCTTACTAAGATAGATGACTGTATCTGACAGTCCTAATTTTTGAGTTCTACTCTGAAGACTGATACTGAAACTGTTACTGTAGGAGTTCTCACCTAACCGGCATACCCCGAGCCGAAACTAGTAGGGTCCAAATTGTAGCCCTAGCTGGAAGGGTTTCAATACTGTGCCACAAGTAAAGACATCTCTGGTCAAGCCTATTTGATGGGTGACCCTCGTAGGAAGTAAAGCCTAAGGCAGTATAATAGTCAAGCCTCTCTAACGGGTGACAAGCCTTTTTCTGACGGGTGACTCCTACATCCTGCGCTGGCTACGCAGTTCTGGAATTCAAGGATTGCTCCTAACGAATCTGCTTCTCTGATGGGGAGCTGCCATTCCTGTACTTACTCGGTGCTAGCTCCTACTTCAAACTGAAAGACTCTGAACTAACTCTTAGAACTTGTACTTCAACTGAACTGAATCTATTACTGAGTTTCTTACTTGACTGAGGTGACTGAGTTCACTTGGTTTTGTTATCTGACAGAATATGTCTGAATTCTACTTTCTGTCTGAATACAACTGAGTTCTGTAACTTACATGGGCTTTACTAGAATCAAAACTGAATATTGAGTACTGAGATTGATTAAACTGAATGCGGAGATATATTGAGTTTTCTTACTATTCAATCATTGACTGAGTTCTATTGATCATAGCACGACTGAGATTATCTTGAGACTGACTCAGCTCTAGGTACACAACTATTTTTTTTGGGTACAAGTACCCCCATGACTTGATGGAAGGAAACTGACATGACTTGACTATTTGAATTCATGACCAACATCCACATCATAGTAATAGATTCACCGTATACTTAATAAAACATCACTTTAAGCACTTGGAAATACTAACATGTATTTTTATAGGAAATATAAGCCAACACTTCATAACTCATTCCACATGATCTTGCATTAAACGCATAACATGAATTCAAGGTACATAATTAAGGATTTCATGCTAACATGTTACCATCCATTCACTAAAGCTTTTTAACAAAGACTTGGTATGTTTAGCTTATACCAAACTTGGGGATTTCTATTCAACAGTTTCATAATGACCTAATTTTCTGCATACAAGCATTTTATCGAACATGTAGGGAGCATGCTTTAGTTATTCAACAATTACTACTTATAAATATCATGACTCCATCAACCAATTCATCATACAAGGAGTTCAACATGATATGATCATAGTTCAACACACACGGGAAAATATGATTATTTCCAACGTCAGTCAACATATAACAACATCAAACTTCAATCATCTTGGCCTTACAACAATTCATTACACCAATTAACATGATTATATAGTTCAGCATGCTCCTTGAAGAGGCTTTATTATGAACACCATAAGAGCAACACATACTAGGGTCAAAGCTTGAGTCTTTATCATCAAATCATAAATTTAATTTCAACCACATCAAGAACATCAATTTCAAACCAAATAAATCATAAAAACTCATAAAAATATTATCTTTAAATTTTTTAAAATTATTCTTGAGCTTCTTGGATGAAAGGAACCCAAGAATCAACACTTGCATACCTTAATCTTTGAAATTGGATGAATTCTAATGCTTGAGACTCTATCCGCACTTGTAATAAATGATTCTCGAAGCCCACACTATGAGGAACTTGATTCTTGAAGAAATCTTGAAGATTTAAGGATGATTTTTGGAAGATTAATGTTCTTGAATTGAAACCCTAGTTATTTTCTTAAGAGAATTGAAAGAGAAAATGATGAAATTAGGGTTTGGATGGGGGTTCTAATATTTATAGAGGCCTCCAAAAGATGGGAAAAAACCAAAATACCCTTGCAAAAATATCCCTTAATTGCTGGAAAAATAATAATTGATGACATACGTGACAAGTCGTCAAGCTGGTGATAAGTCATCACAAAATATCGTCACAAAAGAGTGAAATCTTGATTTTCTAGTTAAGGTTGATGACATTGGTGATAAGCTATCACGGGTGTGATAAATTATCACAAAATTTCATCACTGGGATGGAAATCTGCCCAGGTCTGATGACATTTGTGATAAGTCATCACGCTTGCGGCAGCTTATCACGAATGTCATCAGTAAGTTTCCCAGCTTGACATGCTGGAGTAAAATAGGCATAAATCCTTGCTCCAATATTGGATTTGTAAAATATTTATATCATTGGAAAGATTATTCAAAGATATTTCATTTGATATATATTAGATCCTCTAATTCGATATATACAAGGAGTTATGATCGATTAAAGTTTACCCAAATTTTGATTCTCACTAAAACTTGAATGATAGAAAAACTTTCAACTTGTTCCTGAGTTAGGGGACCTCTATGATCTTAATTCATTCTTATATAGATTCCCACACTACATAATTGATTAACACACTAAATTTACATAGGATTCAAGACTTTTTGAACATCTACACATATGAATGACGGATTTTCATTCTAGTCCAAAATATGGGGTGTTACAACTATATCTTGAATGTTTTACTTCTCATAACTCCTTCTCGAATAAATAGTCTTTATTGGTAGAAAATGTGTGGACTTAGTCATTCTATCAACAATGACCCAAATAGAATCATATTAGTTTTGGGACTGTGGAAGACATGTCATAAAATCTATATTAATCATCTCTTACATTCACATGGGTAAAGTTATATCTTTAGAGGTTCCACTCGATATCAAATGCTCAACCTTAACTTGTTGTCAATTTACACTCTTGTCAACAAAATTAGTAATATCCCTTTTCATGTTCTTCTTCAAATCATGATACATTTTTGTCGAACTGGGATGAACCATATACCTATATATATGGATTCAGTCAAAATCCTCTCTGACAACCCATATACATCAGTAACATACAAGCTCCCTTGATACCTTAGAACACCATCCCTTCCAATTTTGAAAGACATGAATTTTTGCTAACCTACATCTTTTTGATTTGCATAAGTATAGGATCCTGAACCTCTTTCTCTTAAACTTTGACCCTAATGTATTCTATATCCACTTCATGAATAGCAACTCACCCATCGTTAGAGTCTAAAAGTCAGACTCCTAAATTAGCCAGTCGATGAATGTCCTTTAATAAACCTCTATTTTCCTCTATTACATAAGATAAAATTCCGATGAACAATGTGCTAAGAGTATCGACAACAACATTATCTTTATATGGGTGGTAGTGCAAACTCATGTATTTCTTTAGGAATTCGAGCCACCTCCTTTGCCTAAGTGGGTACATACATATTGTAAATTCTAATGATCTGAGTAGATGTTCGCATTGCAAATAGTGATGCCAAATTCTCAATGCAAATACCACTATCGCTAACTTAAGGACATGAGTAATATAATTTCTCTCATGCACCTTAAGTTTCCTGGAAGAATAAGCTACAACCTTTCCATATTGTATAAGTACACAACCAAAACCTAGTTGAGATACATCATAATATATATAACAAACCCCTCATTACCTTTGGGATGTCACAAGACAAGCGCAGTATTTATCCTTAAATTTCACACCACTGCCCTCAAAGCATTAGAATATAGAAACTTTACCTTTTTTGGGTCAATCTTGTAAGTGGAGCAGCTATAGCCAAAAAACATTCCACAAATATTCTATAATATCATGTCATATGCTAATGTCGGTTGGAGTCGTGGGTCTAGGACATTTCTTCACTACCTAAATATTTTGGGATCCACTTTAATTTCTTTAGTATAGACATCATGCCCAAGGAAAGTGACAACACACAGCCAAAATTTGCACTTAGAAAATTTTACATATAACTCTTGATCCTTAAGGGCCTGCAGTATAATTTAAAGGTGATTGACATGATCTTACTCACATTTAGAGTACACCAAGATATAATTGATAAATACTATGATAAAAAAATCCAGAAACTATTTCAACACCCTATTCATTAGGTCTATGAAAATAGTAGAAGAATTAGTCAATCCAAAGGACATGATTAGGAATTTATAATGGACATAGAGAGTTTTAAAGGTAATCTTAGGAATATCTATTTCCATAATCTTTAGCTGATGAAAACTCAATAGATATCTATTATACAGAAACACTTGGAACCTTGAAGCTGGTCAAAGAGATCGTCAATTCTAGGAAGAGGATACTTATTTTTCATGGTGACCTTATTAAGTTAGCAATAGTCTACGTACATACGAAGGGATCCATCCTTATTTCATATGAAAAGCATAGGAGCACCCTAAGAAGAAATACTAGGATGGATAAGCCCTTATGAAGGAGGTCTTTTAGTTATTCATTTAACTCTTTTAATTCTGTAGAATCTATTCTGTATGGTGGAATAGAGATGGGATGCATATCTGATATCAATCCTAAAGTCTATCTATCTATTAGGATAAATTCCATGGAGGTCATCAAGAAAGACTTCAAAAAACTCCCTAAGTACACGAACAGACTATTTGGAGGGGCTTTACGAGTTAAAATCTTTGACTCGGACCAAATGATACAGAAACACTTTAGATATCAAATTTTGGGATCTAAGATAAGAAATGAACTTTCTCATAGGTTCTAGTGAATTCCCCTCCATTCTATTTTCATTAATTAAGAAAAATGAAAAATAACCTTTCTAGTTCTAAAGTCTAGGGTGGCATAACATGATGAAATCCATTAATTCCCAAGATTACATCAAAATCAACCATATCAAGCTATATCAGGTCCACTATAGTACTTCAATAATCAATAAACACAAAACAACCCCTAAAAGTTCTTCTAAAAACAATGGACTCACCCACCGGAGTAGAGACTAAGAAGGGTTCAGGAATATTTTCAAAACCAAACATGTATAGCCACATGAACTGAGATAAAGAAACATATAAATATCACAAAATAAAAGTTGTAATATAATTGTGACAACATCTGCAGATGACATAGAATCCTAAGGAATAGACAGTACATATAGATGATTATGGGAAGAATTAGCACCCTTTGCTAGACCTAATAAAGTAGCAGTCAGAGTTTTGTTCACCATAAATGCATTCCTAGTTGTATAAGCCAGCATATCAATTGAAACACCCTGAGTTTTGATCCTTAGAAATTTGTTGAGTTGTTTTGGCTTTTGACATCATACGACTTAGGGTACTTCTTATATGTTGTGGTACAATTTGGATGGTCTTGGTCATATGGTAATTATTGTGGGTTGGTTGGTTTTTGTCTAAGGTACAATTGGATTATACTAGTTGTACCTTAGGGTACTAATGGTAAGATACCAATCGTATGTTGCCCTAAGTTAAGTCTAGGTGATTCTATTATGCCTAGGGTACAGTTTCATGGTACTAGTCATATGGTTGGGTACTGTTTGGCCTTGGAGGTCGTATGCTGAACAATGTTAGGGTCTAAGGTGGGAACTAAGGTACGATATAGGGGCACCACTCGTACCCTAGGGTATAATTGGCGTGGGATGGTCATACCCTCCAGTGGGAATTTTTTGCAATTTAAGTTGGGGGTAATATAGATATTTCCCCTCTAAACCTCTTAATTCCCTATGACTTATATCACACTTGGGACACCATTTACCCTAATATTCTAATTTAAAATACTTAGAAACTCTCTGAGGTTTGCTCAAAGGCTCTCGAGTCAAAGAAGGTTAGGGTTTCATCAATAAGATCAATTAGGGACTTACAAGGGTGATTTCCCTCCTCCATCTTCGTAATCTAAGGCATGCTACTCCTTCCTCATTGTTAGTTCCAACTACAAGCATGTTTTATGATTTGTTTTCATGGAATAATTGTTTTATGGTTTTAGATTTTCAAATATATGTTGGGGATTTTGGTTATAATGGTTGGTTATGATTTTCCCATGCCTTTTACATACGGTTTTTATATTATAATGATGATTGAACATATGGTTGCATAGGAATAGTCAATTGGTTCTTGGTTTTGACTCTGGAAACTATATGCCCTCAACATGTTTGATAAAATGCCTATGCAAATTCTTTTGTTACATTGTTTAACTTTTATTGAAAACTTTGCATGGTATAAATATGTAATGGAACCCTAAATTGGTTTGGATGGTTTAAAATGGTTTAAAATAGTTAAATAGTAAGGTCTTAGTCGTCATGATTATGGTTTAAATGCAGGCCTTGTGGGGTACATGTGAATCCCCCAAGCAAACATAATAATGAACTACTTGTGGGGTACATGGGATTCCCCCAAGTAAACTTAACAATGTACTATATGGATACATAGGAATCCCTTCTTATTAAAAGGTTGGCTAAGGACATTGTTTGCAAGCTATAGTTGGTATGATGATACTACTTCTTATAGCGTTGGTTAATACCAAATAAAATAGATGGTTTTAGTTATGTGGTAATGGTTTTAATTAAAAATAATGGCATGGTGTGATAACTAATCGTGAAGGTTTGAGGCCAATGGACGGACACTGGAAACTCATGTTTGCTGACATGAGGATTAGTCATGGAGACCATATATGATACTTATGGGGTATACGGGAATCCCCTAATAACACTTGTACATATGTTTCATGGAGGGCGAAGGGTATACGGAAATCCCTTACTCCTATGGTATCTCCGGTTCGTGTGGATACACGTATTAGGTCACGTTTAGGAGGTTACACTGGACCCATATAGTCCATGGGTGGCTCTAGGATGGTTAAGCTATGCATACCCAGGTCAATGGTTTACATGGTTTTAAAGGTTGAAATTATTTTGTCCTTATCCTGAGTACCTGGTAGAGTTCTCCCCCTAACCCGTCTTTGGGCGATTATATCCCCTCATGATACAGGAATTGGTCGCTCTACTTCTCCTACTTAGTGATCAAATTTGGGATCAATTATTGCATTGGAGTGTTGAGCTTCCATACCCCGAAAGAATTCATTTCATAACATGGATGTCTTTACATATTTTGGTTATTTCATAGACATTGGTTTTAGCTATAATTGGGGAAATGTCCTAATTAGATATTGTTTATTTTTGATTAGAGGCTTTGTGGGATTACTATGGATTGGTATGGGTAGTGTCAGTAGTGGTGTCAGCCTTAGTACTGGCATTAGTATTGAGGATGATACTGTTTGGTTGTATTTATGTTTGTTTCATCCTATGATGCTATGATATGGACATAAACTTAGTTATTATATCTGTTTAGTTATGGTTGTTGGTTGATATTGGATGTCTAGACTTTCTTGTGTTTGTGATGGTTATGGATCTATCCCAAAGTTTAGAATTATACAAAATTCTATCTTGTTATATGCTCAAAATTTATCCAACTCAGGGTATGCATTTGGAGGTTGAGTTTGGTAATAGGGGTGGTGTCCGGTCTTGGATGGACTTAAGATACCTAGTATGACAAGGCCGTGGTTTAGGTCATGTCAAGTTGGTATCAAATCACTAGGTTCTTGGTCCTATATAAGTACACAAAGTCGTGTCAGTAGAGTCTCTTTTAAGGTTGTGTAGTGCGCCAAACTCATAAGGGAGGGCTACAAGGCATTTAGGAATATTTCACTTTCTTATGTTCTGATTTCAAGTTGTAATGTCTAAGGTCCTGAATTCTTCTCTAATTCCTATTTGTTTTCTTTTTAGATCATGCCTCGATGATCTGAAGCACACAGAAACTCCTCTATCCCAACTAGGGATAATATCAATAGGATACACTCTACGTAGGGGATCCATAGTTGGTCTAGCAGTCCAGTTCCTGATTATTCTGAAGTTCCACTAAATCTTTCTAGTCCTCTTCAGGGTGACATAACAAATACGGAGTTTTATTAGTTGATTCATATGATTTCTTAGTTGGTAAATTCATAGGATGAGTATGGTGCATCTGGTATTCTATCTTTTGAGGCTAAAAGGGTTGGCTAATTCTTAAAGTTGAGTCCTCTAACCTTTATTGGTATTAAGGTTGATAAGGATCCTTAGGGTTTTCTGGATGAAATGGAAAAGATCTTCAGGGTGATGCAAGCCACGAATATAGAAAAGGTTAATTTTGTTGCCTATCAGCTAAAGGATATAGCGTACCAATGGTATGAGGAATGGGATAGGGCAAGAGGTAATGTTGAAGAGTTATTTTTGTTGGAGACTTTCTATAATGCATTTCTGGATCACATCTTTCCTTAGGAGTTGAGGAAAGTGAAAGCATAGGACTTTATTAATCTAAAACAAGAAAACATGTCGGTCAATAAGTATGCAATAGGTGGAGGAGGAAAAGGGAAAGGGGAAAGGCGGGGTAAAAAGTTTTGTTTTTTTGAGTAGAGTGGTCAATAGAAAAGTAGTAGGGATGGCGGTAAGTGGCCAACAAAGAAGTGGGGAGTTCTGGTTATTTCTCCACAACTAGTGCTCCATACTTGAAGCCTTTGGGTGATAGGCATTAGCAGGGTGGCAATAACTTTAGCACACAAGGTGCCCAATCTGAGGCAATTGGGGATCAATCAGCCTCATTATGTCCTTCTTGTAGGTTCTATTGTCAGTTACATTGGGGTTTCTGTAATGAAGGGAGGGAAAAGTATTTTAAATATGGTCTACTAGGCCATATACTTAGAAATTGCGCAGTAAGTACGGTCACTTTGGGCTGAACAAGGTTTTGGTTGCCTTTTTATCTGCTCATACACAAAAGGGTGTTGCTTTTGTATATATTTTTGCTTCTGGTACCAATGTAAGACAAAATAAGTTATATGCTCTTACATTCTGATAGGAATCTAAGGCATCATCTGAGGTCATGACTAGTACATTACAACTCTTTCCTCATAATATGTATTTTATACTTGATTCAGGCTCCATACTCTCTTATGTGACTCTATTTGCGGTGGTGTATTTTGGTTTTGATCTTGGGGTTATTTCAGATCCTTTGTTAATTTCTTCCTCGATAGGTAACTCTGTGAGTGTGAAAAGAGTCTATAGGGGGTGTGTGGTCTTTGTTGGTTGTAAGGAAATTTTGGTAGATTTGTTTGAACTAGACATGGTGGATTTTGATATTATTCTAGGGATGGATTGGTTACACTTGTGCTGTGTCCTTAGATTGTTAGATCCATAGGTTTTCTTTAAGTTCCCCAATGAATCAATTATTGAATGGGAGGGTGCTTCCCTAACCCTTAAGGGAAGTCTTATATCTTATATTAAAGCTAGAAGATTAATAATCTCCAAGGGGTACGTACCTCTATAATCTAGTCTGGGTTAAAGATTCTAACTTGGAAGGTCCTTCTTTGCAGTCAGTTCTGGTGGTGAATTAGTTTCCTGCTGTCTTTTTGAATAATCTTCCCAGTGTTCCTCAGAAGGGAGATTGAGTTTGGGATTGACTTGGTTTCGGAGACTCATTCAATATCTATTCCTCGTTATAGGATGGTTTCGGCTGAGTTGAAGGAACTCAAGGAGAAACTTAAGGATATTTTGGATAGGGATTCATCTATCCTATTGTATCCCTATGGGGTGGACCGATGTTATTCATGTAAAAGAAAGATGGTTTCCTTCAGATGTACATTGACTATAGGCAGTTGAATAAGGTAACAGTTAAGAACAAGTATCCTCTTCAAAGGATAGATGACTTGTTTGATAAGTTGCAAGGTGCCAAATTTTTTTCTAAGATAGATTTTTTGTTCGAGTATCATCAGCTTAAGATTAGGGAGGTGGATTTCTCTAAGACAACTTTCCATACTCGGTATAGGCACTTTATGTTCATGGTGATGTCATTTGGGTTGACCAATGCCACGATGACATTCATGGATTTGATGGATAGGGTTTTTCATTAGTTTATGGATATGTTTGTCATTGTGTTCATAGATGACATCTTTGTGTACTCTAAGAGTAATGTGGATCATGCTAATTACCTCCGTGTTGTGTTGTAGACCTTGAAGAAGCAACAGTTGTATGAAAAATTCTTAAAATATGAATTCTGGTTAAATGCTTCACTTTTTTGGGTCATACTATTTCTAGTGAGGGGATCATGGTGGATCTTTAAAAGGTTGTGGTGGTTAAGGAGTGGTCTATACCTACGACTCCAACAAACATTCAGATCTTCTTGGGTTTGACTGGGTACTATAGGAGGTTGAGGAAAGTTTTTTGACTATAGTTGCCCCATTGACTAAGTTGACTCAGAAGAACGTAAAGTTATCTTGGTTGGATGCTTGTGACGGTAGTTTCGAGAAGCTGAAGAATAAGCTAACTTCAACTCCAATTTTAATTTTGCCTAAAGCTAATAAGGGGTTTATGGTTTATTATGATGCATCCTTGGTGGGACTTGGTTGTGTTTTGATGTAGCATAGAAAGATGATAGCCTATGCTTCTAGGCAGTTGAAGGTGCATGAGAGGAATTATCCTAACTATGATTTAGAGCTTTTAATGGTGGTATTTGCATTGAAAATATAGCGGCACTATATATATGGATTTCATGTGGACATCTTTTCTGATCATAGGAGTCTACAACATTTGTTAACTCAGAAAGTTCTTAATCTCAGGAATAGGAAATGGCTTGAGCTTTTCAATGACTATGAAATAAATCTTTACTACCACCCAAGTAAAGGTAACATGGTTTTTGGTGCTCTTAGTAGGTTGTCCATGAAGACTTTAGCTCATGCGGTTAAGGAGAAGCAGGAGTTGGTGAAGGATATTCACCGCTTGGCTAATCTTGGAGTTCATATTTTGGACCCCCAAAGTTGTGGTGTATTGGTATAGGAAGTGGTCCGATCATCTCTTGGTGCAGAGATCAAGTAGAATCAAATGCTAGATCCTGTCTCGATGAATATCAAGGGTGATGTAGGTAGGTAAAAGTTGATGGTATTTGAGATCAATGGTGATGGTACCTTACGGTACCAAGGTGGGTTATGTCTTCCTGATGTCGATAGTTTACATGATAGGATATTGCTGAGGAACATAAATCATGCTATGTTGTTTATCCTGATAAATGTATCATGATATCAAGGAGATATATTGGTGGAATGGTATGAATAGGTATGTGGCTGATTTTATGGCCAAGTGCATGGTGTGTCAACAAGTAAAAGTTGAGCACATGAGGCTCGGAGGGTTGTTTCAAGAAATTGAATTGTTGGAATAAAAATGGGAGGTGATCAGTATGGATTTTCTTATTGGTCTTCCTCTGTATCGGAACCAATTTGATTTGGTTTTGGGTCATCGTGATAGGATGAAAAAGTCATCTCACTTCATGCCACTGAGGACTAACTTTTTAACTGAGAATTATGCTAGGTTGTATCTTCATGATATTATGAAGATGCATAGGGTACCTCTTTTGATTATCTCTGATCGTGGTACGTAGTTTTCATCTAATTTGGGAAGTCATTTTAGAAAGGGTTGGGGTCTAAGGTTAGTCTGAGTACTTTTCACCCGCAGATGGATAGGCAAGAAGAAAGGACTATTTAGACATTAGAGGATATGCTTCATGCGTGTGTTATTGACTATGGCAGTAATTGGGTTGAGCATCTACCTTTGGTAGAGTTTACTTACAATAATAGTTACTATTCTAGCATTGGGATGGCCCCTTTTTAGACATTGTATGGTAGGAGGCGTAGATCTTTTATTGGGTGGTTTGAGTTTGGTGAGGAAGATATGTTTGGTAAAAATTTGGTTTACCAGGCTATGAAGAAGGTGAAGGTGATTCGAGATAGGATTAAGGCTGCCCAAAGTCGCGAAAAGTTTCATACGGATGTAAGGCGTAGAGACTTGGAGTTTGTGGTTTGGGATAAGGTATTCCTAAAGGTGTCTCCTATGAAGGGAGTAATACGGTTTAGGAAATAAGGGAAGCTCAGTCCCAAGTATGTTGGTCCTTAATCTCCATTCATCTGGTATTTCATTTCTCTATGATGAGAGAGTGTGAAAGTGATCCCTTATCGGTTGTTTCTTTGAAAGGATTAGGTATTTCTGATTCTCCATCTTATGTAAAGATCTCGATTAAAATCTTAGATGGGTAGGTTTGTCGATTGTGTATCAAAGATATAGCCTCAGTTCAGGTTCTATAGGGGAACCACAAGGTGGAAAAGGCTACTTTCGAAGCGAAAGAGGACATAAAGTCTAAGTATCCGCACTTATTTTCCAATTCAGATATTCATGCTTAAGGTATGCATTCTTTAAGACATCCTTATTTTCTGGTTTTGATTAAAATAAAGGTTGATTTTCTTTCATCATTGTTAAAGGTAAGAGTAGAAGCATCTAAGGGGTATGAACCATGCTTGTACTACCTTGTCCGTTGTTTGTGGATGAATGATCCTTGTGGAGGAGGCTGAAACACCTTGGGTTTTGATCCTTAGAAATTTCCTGAATTTTTTTGGCTTCTGAACATCATACTTGGGGTACTTCTCGTATATTATAGTTTGATTTGAATGGTTTTGTTCGTATGGTAACCAGTGTGGGTTGGTTGGTTACTGTCCAACGTATGGTTGGATCATACTAGTGGTACCTTAGGGTACTAACGGTAAGATGTCAATCATATGTTGCCCGTTGTTAAGCTTAGATGATTCTATTCTTCTTAGGGTATGCTTTCATGGTACTAGTCGTATGGTTGGGTATGGTTTGGCCTTGGTGGTCATATGTTGGACAGTGTTGTGTTCTAAGGTGAGGCCTAGGGTACGATATAGGTGTACCACTTATACCCTAGGGTATGATTAGGGTGGGTTGGCCGTACCCTCATGCAGGAATATTATGCAGTTTAAGTTGGGGGTAATCAGGACATTTACCCTCTTAACCTCTTAAGGACCCAAGACTTATATCACTCTTGGGATATCATTAACCGTAATATTCTAATCTTAAACACGTAGAAACTCTCTAAAATTCTCTCAAAGTTTCTTGGGTCAAGGAACACTATGGTTTCATCAATAAGATCAATGTGGGACTTACAAGGGTGATTTCCCTCCGTCATCTTCATAATCTAAGGCATGCTATTCCTACGTCATTGTTTGTTCCAACCAAAGGCATGCTTTATGAATTATTTTCATGGCATAATTTTTGTATGGTTTTGGATTTTCAAATATATGTTGGGGTTTTTGGTTATAATGGTTGGTTATGGTTTTCTTATGCCTTTTACTTACAGTTTTCATGTTATAATGTTGGCTTGAACATGTGGTTATATGGTAATGGTCAATCTGTAGTTTGTTTTGGCTTGAAAATTATATGCCCTCATCATGTTTGATAAAATACCTATGAGAATGCTTTTGTTATATTGTTGAACTTGTATTGAAAACTTTGCATGGTATAAAGTGGTGATGGAACCTTAAATTGGTTTGGATCATTTCAAATGGTTTTAAATAGTTAAAAAGTAAGGTCTTGACAGTCATGGTTATGGTTTAAATGTAAGTCTTGCAGGGTACATGGGAATTCCCTAAGCAAACTTAATAAGGAACTACTTGTGGGGTACATGGGAATCCTCCAAGTGAACTTAACAATATAATCTATGGGTATATGCGAATCCCTTCTTCTTAAAAGGTTGGTTAAGGACATTGCTTGCAAGCTATAGTCGGTATGACAATACTACTTCTTATAGCCTTGGTTAATACTAAATGGAATTGGTGGTTTTTGTTATGTGGTAATGGTTTTAATTTGGCAATAATGGCGGGGTGTGATAGCTAACCATGAAGGTGTGAGTCCAATGGACGAACATTAAAAACCAATGTGTGCTAATATGAGAATTGGTCATTGAGACTATACATGATACTTATGGGGTACATGGAATCCCCTAAGTATACTTGTAGATATGTTTTATGGAGGGAAAAGGGTACACGGGAATCCCCTACCCCTGTGGTATCTCCGGTTCGTGCAGCTACATGCATCGGGGCCTGTTCAGGGGGTTACACTTCACCCATTAGTCCATGGGTGGTTCTAGGATGGTTAAGCTACACATACCTAGGTTAATGGTTTTAAATGCAAGCTAAACCCGATTCCCTTTTCTGGCATATATATATATATGTATATATATGGATGTGTATGTATATAGTGGTTTACTTGGCTTTAAAGGTTGATATTATTTTATCCTTATCATGAGTACTTGGTTTAGTTGAGTGGATGCCTTTAGTGAATCTGAATCTTTTCCTCCCAGATTAGTTGATTGTTTGTCTTCTCCTAAACATTCATTATGGGCTTATATTGAAGATTTATTTGAGTAATTTCTCATCCCTAAACATCCGTGAGGATATGCATTTAAGATTTTGCAGTACTCTTTAGTTTTTTCGGGTATCTAGATTTGTTTTCTTTTGTTTTTTTAGGTATTCTCTAAATGAGCAGCTAAGTTTCTTAAAATTTTATCTATTTTCTTAGAAAAGAATGTATAATTTTAAAATCAAATTGTATATTAGCGTCAATATTACAGAATAAATCTTGATAAATTATTTTCATAATCAGTTATTTGATCCAATTTTAGTGAATTTGATGATTGTATATATATGATTCAATTGTATTCTGTTGCTTAGCTTTTTGTATGTGGATATGAATTGCATATTTTTTCTATTTGTATATTTATATATACATATGAATGTATTGGATGTATGTTTTTCATGTATATGTGTAGATTTTTGTATAACTATATATGTATACAAGTTTGATCGGTGTTGGTACACACATACATATGTATAGGCATATGTATGTGTTGGTTCATTTATACATTATGCATATGTGTATATACATGTTCTATATTTGTGTATATATACATATGCATACCTGTATATATATATACATACATATGCGTAGAAGTATAATTATCTCTATATACATACACTGATGTTTATACATTGTATATCACATATTAGAATGAGTATCAGTGCATTAAGATCCTAATGTACAAATGTTCCATCATTTAATTGTATATGTTTAATACTAAACGTTTATACAACAGAACATTGATATACATATGTATATGTTTATTCAATATATAGTATGTATAGACATCCAAATTTGTGCACACTACTATGGTTAAATTTTGTAAATAAGACGAATTTTTCATTTGAACGTACTAATTCCCATGGTTTGCAGGTTTTACAGGTAACAGGAAAAAGCAAAGTAAAGTAAGCTGAAAAGAGAACAAAAAGGGCAATGTTAGTGCAAAAGCTTGAAAATCCGGAGCAGGGATCAACCCTTAGTTACCGTGATCATGGATTGAGGGGCGCAATCGCTACCAGTCACAACCCGATCAAAGCTTGGCGATTGAAATAGGCTCACTACGATCGCAGGAGTTGCGATTGTGATCAGCTAGTGGTGATTATGATGGTGCGCAATTCTTCTAGGGGAAGATTTGTAAACTCACACAGCTGGTTTCAATTCTCAAAAGAGCAAAACCCTTACACACTTGAGTCATATTTCAATTAGAATACAATTTTGTTGTGGAGAGAAACCCACTTAATTTGGAAAAGACAATAGTCATTATATTTTCCAAGAGATTTTAGTTGTAAATTGAGATTAAAGCTTTGGAATTATTCTTGTTTTGTTATCAATTGAAGCATTGAGTGATAACTTGGGCATATTTCATTTCTCTAATCTCATGAGTAGATAAATATTTATCTTGAGGTTATGCTTAATTAGGGTGTTAAAGTGTATGGATGTTGATTGCTAGTCCTAATTAATTAGTTAGTGATGTTGGATTTTTCTACTACTCTTGGTTTCATTAATAGTTGTGGGTGAATACCTCAATTTTACTTGGATCCCACATCATTCTTGAAAGAGGAATGTGAGTTATGAGCAGTAGTGAACAACTATTTTATAATAGTTATGTCCTTAGTATTATCTTAGAAATAAGGATGTTATGTGTGTAGCTAGATTGATTGGCAACATCCTTGAAATAAGGATGTTTTGTTGAGGTTTTGAATTGGTGAAATTGGTACTCATGAGGTATTTAAAAGAATCCATGAGTACAACTTGGTGTGTTGTTGAAAAGCTCACATTAAGAGTTAAAATCTACCCTACCCACATCTTTGACTAAGAAAAGGACTAAATCTCAATCACTGATGCATGTATGACCCCTAGGATAAGTATAACCCCAAGACTCTTCTCTCATTAGATTGTAATAAACAATTGTCACTCTAATCTAGTTTCACAAGATAATTTTGTTCAAACACATTTTAAATTATACCCCCCAATTTTAATTTATGAATTACTTTAAGCATTGCAGTTAAACGCTTAGTGCCTTTCAATGTAAATAGGATTCGAAGGCTAATTAAAATCCTTGAGGATTCGACCGCAACCAAAGTTGGGTTACTAGATTGACTACGATCGCCTTGCTCCAAAATAATGGAGTAAGTTGAGCGTTATGAAAAATTGGAACCGTTTTCGGGGACTAAAACTTTATTTTTTCTTGTGTGGTGTTGATAGTAACTTTAGGTTTACCCGTAGTGTTTGTTATTTATGTTTTTTTTTTGTTTTTCCTTCTTTTATAGGTGAGTTGAATAGTCCATGACACAATGAGTGATCATGAAAGCAATGTCAGGAGTTTTAATGGTCCCTTTGATGATGAAGACCACCTCTATGATGCGGGGCGTGATAGTGCCATCCGCATCTCACTGAATATAGGGAATAGGGTATTCCATGATATGAGTTTGATAATAAACATGCTACAAATAAAGGGTCTCTTTGGGGGTCAAGGTCATGAACACCCAAATCTATATTTGAAATATTTTGTTGAGGTATGTGACCTATTAGACATTGCTCATATCACACAAGAATCTATATGATTACGCCTCTTTTCATTCTCTCTAATGGGTGATTCGGTGTTATGGTTGTGGTATTTTCCCATAGAGTCTATCACATTATGGGTTGAGCTTACTGATGCTTACTTAGATCGATATTTCCCACCATCAAAGATGTTGTAATTGTGGGACGAAATCATTAATTTTTGTTAACTCAATGGAGAGACTCCATATGAAGTTTGGGAGAGATTTAATGAAAATATTGTGCAATGTCATAACCACGAAGTATAGGATAAGATGTTCCAACAAATATTTTATAGGGTATTGGACCAACTAAACACGACTGTGGTGGACAATGAGACTGGTGGATCACATATGAGGTTGTCATATGGTGTGGCATCAACTTTGCTTAAACAAATCACAAAAGAAAAATAGGGGGTGGCACTCCTAGGATACCAAGTTATACATGAGTTCTCCCACCACCTCAATTGTTAATAAATAGCAAAGAAAAAAGAAGAATAGAGGGAGGAGAATATAGTGAAAATAACAACACAATTGGACCAATTTACAAAGCATGTGATAGGTTCACCCCTTATATGCCATGGTCTGTAAAGGGTATGATAATGATGAGGCAAAGGACCTTGATGAAGAAATAGATACTTGGAAAACTACTTGGGGGGTTCTCGCCTGACCTATCAAAAGCAAGGTGGGAACCATGGTTGGCTCGATCGTGATCAAGAAAGGGAATGATATGATAGCTATAGAGATTGTGATTGGAGAGATAAGGGAAAAGAGTATATTAGATATGTGTCTCTCAATGATCGAGTAAATAGAAAAGAGTCAAATCCTATGGATACTAAAAATTTCAAAACCAAGGATATGCGTGATCGAATCTTGATAAGAGTGGAAGAGATGGACAATATAGTCCAGGAATTAAAAGGAGACTTTTCTCAATTAAAATAAATGGTTGTATTGCACTCTGCCTTAATCAAGCAATTGGAGACCCAAATTGGCCAAATCTCAACAGTACTTGATGTTAGGCCTAAGGGTGGCCTACCAAGTGATACGGTGGCAAATCCTAAAAATAAAGCTCATGTCTTAGCAATTATCACTCTAAGTGGTAAAGAACTTAGTGAAAATGAGGTTGAAGTCAAATAAAAGTCTCTTGATAATCAAAAGAACACGAATAAGAAGCATGCGAGTGAGTCAAACGATGAGGTTTCAAATTCTCAATAAGGGAGTGATGAAGAACCAATGATAATTGAAGAGATGGTTGATTAGGAGGGAAATCCAAAGGTAGTTGAGGGTGATGAACCATAATGTAACCCCTTGTCTTTGATGAAAATACCTTCTCCTTTCCCTCAATGACTTAAAAAATTAAAAGGAAAAGAGTATCAAATTCTAGAAGTTTCTCGCCATGCTTAGCAATCTTTCAATCATTATCCAATTGTTAGAATCCATTCAGGAAATTTTAGGGTATGCTAAAATAATAAAGACATTGATATCCAAGAAATGCCTTGTGGATGGTGAGACCATTGAAGTGACCCATGGTTGTAGAGCTATCATGACTAATGCTATGGCGGAAAAGTAAAAAGATACGAAAGCCTTTGTCTTATGTATGGTGAGACCATTGTAGTGACCCATGGTTGTACAACTATTATGACTAATGCTATGGCATAAAAAAAAAGATACGGGAGCCTTCACAGTCCCTTTCAACATTGGGACATAAAAATTTGAGAAAGCCTTGTGTGACCTTGGTGCAAGAATCAATATCATGCCATATACAATCTATCAAAAACTTGGTTTAGGCACCCTACTCCAATAACAATGAGGCTATTGGTGGCAGATACAATGAGGCTTTTGATGGTGGGTCCCTCTATCAATAATCCGATTAGAGTTTTGTATATGTCTTGGTAAAGGTTGATCATTTTATTTTGTCGGTGGACTTTGTTGTCCTTGATTGTGAAATGGACAAAGAAATATCCATTATTCTTGGGACACCCATTTTAGTAGCAGGGAGAGCAATTGTTGATATGGAGTAAGGAAAAATAAAGTTTCGGGTTCAAAATGATGAGGTTTCCTTTTGGATGTGTGAAACCCAAGAAACAACCAATGGAACTACAAATGGTGTCCATCATTGATGTAGTGGTTGATGTTCCGACATTTGATAGAACATTTTACATTTTTTGCAAGGGATAATTGTTTGTTTTTAAGAAATTATTGAGGTATTTGATGTGGAATTTTACTTTTTTTTAGGTAAATGACTTGGAAGAAGAAATAACCTGGAAAAGACGGAACAAAATATGTGTGACAGACTAACTAATGGGCCGTCAACCTTGTGACGGACCATCACTGTGTTCGTTAGGCTTAAATAGAATAGAAGACATGAAGGACCTAAGAGACGGTTCAAGTGATGGATCATTAGGCCACCGACGGACCATCACTATGTCTGTCAACCTTAAATTGAATGAAGATAAATCAAGGGTGAAGTGACGGATAAGTAGAAAGACCGTCAGTCAGCGACGGAACATTATCTTGGCCGTCGAAGCAAAATAGAATGAATAAAACTGAGAGTCTAAGTGACGGACTGTCAGGCCAGCGACGGACCGTCAATTTGGCCATCAACCATGACGCGGCATCCTGCATTTGAATTTTAAATTTGCACTTCCTAGGAACATATAAATACTCAGTTTAAGATTAGATTAGGTATCTTTTGACTGCTGAAATATTTCGTAATTGATAATTCTCTAAGAACAAGATCTTAACTTTGGTTTTTCCATTTTATTCATAATTTATCTGAGTTGAAGAACAATCCTTTGTATATTTGTAAGTAATTTTTGAATTGTTTATGATAATTACAATGGAATCTTTCTCTTATATTATGTGTGGCTAAAACTCCCATAAATAGGGTTATGGAAGCCTTGGTGTGAATTGTTTCTAGGGTTGTGATAATGTTTAAATCCCTTAGATAATTGTAATTGCATAATCTTCTCTTGAAATTCGTGATATTTCTTGGTTTCACACTTGAAGGGTGTGACTATGAACATCACTTGTTTGAGAAGAAAAGTTGGTGTTGGAAAAAGAGAAGAATTACAAGAAATTCAAGGGCTTTAACCTTTGGGTTAAGGGTTAATGCCTTAACAGGATTAACCCACTTGAGGATTCAATTGAATATTCCATAACACTCATTAAGTTAGAAGGAATTAAAGTGTGGCCATCTATTAAGGCTCAGAAACAAAGATATAGACTTTAAAGTTCAGTTATCCTTGCAATTGAAATAGTTGATTAGGGATTTGAAATAACTCACAGCCTTCATTTTATTAACACCTTGGTGACCATAATCCTAGTTTACTTAATCTCATTGAATTCACTATGAAAAATACCTAATAGTTCAAATACAAATTGACACTATCAATAATATCTGTCAATAACATATCCCATTTATTTGATCAATAGTCTGTTAATCATCATATAAATTAGTTAACATCATATTCCCTGTGTAATTTGACCCCAACCTAGTTGGGTTCTATATTTAAAAACAACCACTTACTCTTTCTAGAGAAAGTTATAATTTGGGCATATCAGTCCGTAGTTTTCTGGGCCACGCAGGATTCTACCATAGGTTCATAAAGGACTTCTACAAGATTGCAAGTCCACTTTGTGAATTATTGGAGAAGGATACCAAGTTCTTATTTGATGATGATTGTATGAAGGCATTTCAATGCCTTAAGGAAAAGTTGGTTTATGCTCTTATTATTGTTGCTCCGAACTGGTCTAAGCCATTTGTGATAATATGAGATGAGAGTGGGGTGGCACTTGGGGCAGTTCTTGATCATAAGAAGTAGAACCTATTTCACCCCATCTATTATGCTAGAAAAGCATTGAATGGGGCACTAAAAAATTACACAATCACTGAGCATGAGCTTCTAGTAGTTATTTATGCATTTGAGAAGTTTTGAGCTTATTTATTGGGGACTAAGGTAGTGGTCTACGTCAACCATATGGCTTTGAGATACTTGATGGCGAAGTAAAATTCCAAACCAAGGCTCATAGATGGGTATTGTTGCTTTAGGAATTTGACTTCGAAGTAAAAGACCGAAAGTGGTGCAAAAATCAGGTCGCGGATCACCTATCAAGTCTAGAAAGAGAATAGTCAACTAGGGAGAAACATGATATTTATTATGCTTTTTTGGATGAAAATTTTTTAGTAGATGTTCTTAAAATGATGCCTTGGTAAGCTAATCTCGCTAACTTTGTTGTTAGTGATATTATTCCGAAGAACTTATCTTTCTATCAGAAAAAGTTTCTCCATGATGCTACAAGATACTACTGGGATGATCCTTGTTTAGGCACTGTGCAGATAAAATTATCAGAAGGTGTATCCCAAAAATTGATATACCAAGAATTTTGTAAGCCTGCCATTCTTCCCAGTTGGAGTACGTCATGCAAGCGATCGTATGACGAGAAAGGTGTTGCAAAGAGGTTACTACTAACCAACTTTTTTGATGGATGCTTATGAGTTTGTGAAAAAATATGATCAGGGACAAAGTCAAGGTTTGATCTCAAAACTTCATGAGATGCCAATGGCAATGATGATGTTGGTTGAATTATTTGATGTCTGGGGTATTGACTTCATAGGACCATTCGTGAGCTCCTATGGTCTTAAGTATATCTTAGTAGCAGTGGACTATGTGTCAAATGGGTTGAGGCTATTGCTTTAGCTAACAATTGTAATACCCTGAAAATCAAAATCGCTATTAGAACCTTACTTCAAGATCATGAGAAATAAATTTTAGTGTTTTAGTGGTTTATTAAGAGAATTTGGTGTATATTAAGTCTTCAAGTAACTCCTATCTATTAGACCAATCAAAATACCTACTACCAATTGGGTTCTTGAAAATAATGTTGCCATAGTAAACTTAAAACGTTCTTATCTTTCATTTCACTAAGAATTTTTGAGCTCATTACCCACCAATCGGTAGATAATTTAATTAGCATTCCAATGATACTAATTTTTCCTTAATCTGATACTCGGGTGAGAAGTTATGGCCCTTTTAGTAAAAGGTAGTAACTCACCACAACCGTATCATATCGCACTGAAGGCCAAATTGGCAATTGTACCTTTCCAGTGAAACACCGCGATTGGCCTATGTCGCACCAATAATTACGGAGGAGCGGGTACCACATCGCGATGAAGTGCAATTTCACAGTCGTGCTTTTCAAATGTGGCAACGCAATTTCACCGCATCGTGGTGATGGACAAAATGGGGCTCATCCCTTTTCCATTATCCCAACGCGATAGCTCCACATAGTGTTGATGGGAAAAATTTGGATTTTTTTTCCATTGAGGCACCACGATAAGCACCACATTGCATTAAGGTACAAAATTAGGTGACCAGTTTTGAAGTTGATATTTTTAAAGGGTAATTTAGTCTTTCTCCAAAGACTTCGGTCATGAAAAACACATAATTAAATCCATTCAAAGAATAATATGCTCATTATTCATCAAATCCCTCTCAAAGAAAACCCTAGGCTTCAATTTTATACCCCAAGAACCTCTAACTTCCACTATTCTTTTTCCAAGAAAACTTAAAATTAAAGGTACCCAATTCAAGAACTCCAAGAAACTATCTTCAGGAGCACAAATAGGAATTCAATGTCAAGCTTCTTTATCTATTTCATCAATTAAGGCTTGTGGGGTTATGAACAAGGGTAATCTTTCCACCTTTGTGCCCAAAACTTGCTTTTAATAATATTTTACATGGATTTATATGAATAAAGATAAATTTTCAATTTAGGGTTCATACCCAATGACTATTATTTGAAGGTTTTGCTATCACAAAAGAATTGAATGATGAGTTTCACTTCTATTTTATATGGATTTACATGTCCATACGTTTGACATTTTTTACATTTAATGAGAATTGAATTTCATTATTATGACTAGAATTATGCGAAAACCACATGATGTTAGCTATTTACAATGAGTCATGATGATTTTCCTTGAGTATGAAATAAGGGTTAATAAGCCCTATCTTTGATATTGATAATCCAAGAAATTATGCTTTTATGCATCCCATGACTTCTTTATGATTAGTTTTGTGTAAAGATTTAATCTTTTGATCTTTAACTAAAGATATGGAATCCACCTATATCTCAAATTTTAGTTTTGAAATAATAAGATATACAATTAGCTTTCAGTATGAATCATTATATAATTTAAAGTGGATTTCCTACAGAATGAGCATACTGATTAAAGGGAGGAGTATTTAGCACCGAGTGGAATGTGTGGGTTTAGCACATCCTACTTTCCTAGAACATGAGCCAACATAGGTATAGTTTCAGAATAATTCCATTTCTATATGGATAGCAGTTACAGATATGATCACTTAGCTCAAATTATACTCCTTGGCAAGAGTATGAGGCGTCTCTCTAGCGTGAGGTTTTCCCCTTAGGGGAACTAGACATTGACACTATGACAGCTCACATAGTGTATATCGGTTATAAGAACCTCCCTACAGCCTAACAGAAAAGAATAACATATAACTGTTCAACTTTTAAAATTTAATGTGATGTCTCAATATATTTTCACAGTATACTTTGTTGTTTATGGTCGATGATTTTAAACTTTCAGATATTCAAGCCAATATGAGTTATTACATTTAACATTGAGATATTATTTGTACTTATGCGTTCACCCTCACATGCTCAGTACATTCTCAAAGTACTGATCCATATATACATATATGTGCTACATTGTTTAATAATGTAGGTTCAGGTGCTTAGTCTCAATAGTTTCAGTGATTTCAGGCATCTCTATCTGGATCCCGATAGTTGGTGAGTCCTCATGATTTGAGGACTCCTTTATTCAGATTTCTAGCTTTCGTAGTATTTGATTCATTGTTTTTAGTTTAGTTTGAGTCAGTTGGGGGTCTGTCCCAACCGCTCTCTAGTTCTTAGTAGTAAAGGCTTGTTGGACTTCTAGCAATAATTGAGACATTATGTTTAGTTGATTTCAGCTCAGTTAAGATAATTCAGTATTCTTGTTTAAACTTCATTGATATGTGTTCCAGACTTAGTAGAAGGCTTACATGGTTAGCTTAAGACTACTCGTAATCTTGAGCACCGTGTGACATATTGAGACCTATTTTTGGTATGCTACAAACTTGGTATCATAGCCTAAGGTTTATAAGAGTCCTAGGGAGTCAGGAAAGCCGCATTACGTAGATTCTTAATCATTGGTGTGAAGCGCACCACATTTATGAACAAGAGTCTATGGGATGTTTTAGGAAATAATCTCATTTATTTCATGATCCCTTGTGCATACAGCTACCTCATCTGCTTTTAACTTATACTTTTATGTAACAGAATATGCCTCCTCACAGAGCTAATGCCTGCAGAAATAATAACCAGCCACCCCAGCTTGCTGGCCCTCTGAATAAGAATATGTCTCATGTTAAATTTTAGACAGCCTTTCAGGTGTTGGCCCAAGCTGTGACCACTAATGTTTAGGCCAACAATAAGGTTGTAGTCCCATATTAGCAAGAAGGAGATTTATCTATAGCTAGACTTCATGATTTTATGAGAATGAATTTGCCTGAGTTCTTTGGGTCTAAGGTAGGTGAGGATCCATAGTTATATCTTGATGAGGTGGAAAAGATCACCCAAGTGATGTATGTTACTGAAAAGGAGGGTGTAGACTTGGCTTCTCATAGGCTGAAAGATATTGCTTATGATTGGGTTGTTGTGTGGAAGAAAAGTACGGGTGAGAAAGCAGATCCTATGAGTTGGAAGGTGTTTTAAGATGAATTTCTAGAAAGGTTCTTTTCATGTGAGTTTTGGAAAGCAAAGATTAGGGAGTTCATGAACCTAAGGCAGGGCTCAATAATAGTAAAAGAGTACTGCCTTAAGTTCAACCAGTTGTCTAAGTATGCTCCTAAGTAGATAACTGACACTAGATCTATTATAAGTAAGTTTGTTAAAGAGTGTCTATATTGTTAGTCAAGGAATGTAGGACTTCCATGCTTATTGGAGATATGGATCTTGCTATATTGATGACTCATGCCCAATAGATTGAGGCAGAAAAGTTAAAGAAAAGAGATAGAGGAAATAAGAAGGGTTAAACTGGGTAGTTTGAATATGGTCAATCAAGATTAACAGGGGAAAATCATTCACAGTTTCAGAGTCGCCCTCTTTGCCGGCACCATCTTCAGCCAATTCTCCCACACCCAAAACTAAGAAGAAGAAGTGGGGTAAGACTTCTATGTCCAGGTCTTAGAATAGTTTGGGTGGAAGGCCCAATTATCTTGAATGTACTAGATGTGGTAAGAATCACCTTGGGGAGTGCTTGTTGCGACAAAAAGGATCAAAGAGTGCCCATATACGAAGAAAAGAAGAAGACATGTTCATCCCCATACTCAGGCTACTAGTGTACCAGCTCCCATATGACACCTAGCCCTTTCCCGGGGTATATCATCTAGTACCAGTGGTAGTCTGTGCCAAAATTGGTTATATGCTTTACCATCCCATCAGGAGAAGGGGGATTTACCAAGTGTTGTTACTGGTATGCTTCATATATTTCATCTTGATGTTTATGTGCTGGTAGATGCAAGGTAAAATTTCTCTTATGTGACTTCGTTAGTTGCATTAAATTTTGGAATAGATCTTGAAAATCTTTCAAAACCCTTCTCCATTTCTACACTACTAGGTGAGTCAATTGTTGCCAAATAGATCTAAAGAAAGTGTCCTATCAGTGTCCTTTATAGGATCATGTTAGCAGATTTGATAGAATTAGATATGGTTGACTTTAACCTTATTCTTGGTATGGATTGGATCCATTCCTGTTATGCATCTATAGATTGTAGCACCCGAGTGGTGAAGTTTCAGTTTCCAGATGAGCCAGTCTTTGAATGGGAAAGTAATTCAGTGTCTCCGAAGAGTCATTTCATATCCTATCTTAAGGTCAGAAATATGATTTCAAAAGGGTGCCTTTATCATTTAGTTTTAGTCAAAGACACTAAGTCTGAGGCTCCAACCATTCAGTCAGTTCAGGTAGTAAATGAGTTTCTTGAAGTCTGATTTCCTGGGGTACCTCTCGAAAGCGAAATGGAATTTGACATTTATCTTCTTCCTAACACCCATATCATCTCCGTTTCAATATATCGTAGGATCCTGTCGAGCTTAAAGAGTTTAAAGAACAACTTAAGGATATCTTACACAAAGGTTTCATAAGTCCCAGTATTTCTCCATGGGGTACTCCCATCTTATTCGTATGAGAGAAAGATAGTTCTCTGCGAATGTGCATTGACTATCGTCTGTTAAATAAATTCATAGTGAAAAATAGATACCCTCTTCCCAAATCTGATGATTTATTTGATCAACTCTAAGGTGCAAGTTATTTCTTTAAGATATACCTTAGATCCTGCTATCACCAACTTAGATTAAGGGACCGTGATGTTCTAAAGATAGCCTTTAGAACCCGTTATGGTCATTTGGAGTTTCTAGTCATGTCTTTTGGGCTAACAAATGCCCCAGCAACCTTCATGGACTTGAAGAACAGAGTTTTCAAATAGTACCTAGATATGTTTGTCATAATCTTTGTCAATGATATTCTTGTCTACTCCCGTAGTGAGGATGACCCTGTAGACCATCTTAGAATTGTGTTGCAAACTCTTTGAGATAACAATCTATTCACCAAATTTAGTAAGTATGAGTTTTGTCTAAGGTCAGTTGCTTTCCTCAGTCATATTATTTCCGGTGATGATATTAGAGTTTATCTACAAAAGACCGAAGTAGTAAAAAACTGGCTTAGACCTGTTTCTCCATTAGATATCAAAAGTTTCTTGGGTTTAGCCATTGTCTATTATGATGCTTCTAGAGTTGGTTTGGGTTGTGTTTTGATGCAAAGAGGTAAGGTCATAACCTATGCCTCTAGACAACTTAAGCCTCACGAAATGAACTATCCTACTCATGATCTTGAATTAGCTGCTGTTGTGTTTGCTTTGAAAATCTGGAGGCACTATCTTTATGGGGTGCATATTGATGTGTTTACGGATGAAAAACGTTTGCAGTAAGTTTTTATGCAGAGAGAGTTAAATCTCCGTCAGAGAAGGTGGTTGAAATTGTTGAAGGATTATGACATGAGTGTTTTATATCATCTGGGCAAGGCCAATGTGGTGACAGATTCCCATAGTAGACTATCTATGGGTATTGTTCTTTATGTAGAGGGTGATAATAAGAATCTAGTTCGAGAAGTTCATCAATTGGCTAGACTGGGTATTTATTTAGTTGATTCAGTGGACAGAAATATTTGGGTTCAAAGCAGTGAAGATCTTTTTAGTTTTTAAGGTAAAGGAGATACAAGATCAGGATCCCATCCAAGTTAAGTTAAAGAAGTCAGTCAGAGATCAGAAAGTATAGGTTTTATCCCAAGGGAGAGATGGTGTGTTGACAGAGTAGGTTATGTGTGTCATGTGGTGATGGTTTGAGGTAGTGGATTATGTTAGAAGCACATAGTGTTCAATACTCCATTCACCCGTGCTCTACTAAAATTTATCGTGAATTGTAGAAAGTCTATTGGTAGAGTGGTATAAAGAAAGATATTGCGAAGTTCATAGCTAAGGGTTTGGTTTGCCAATAGGTTAAGGTGGAGAATTAAAGGCCTGGTGGAACCTTGCAGGAGTTTAGTATTCCTACCTAAAAGTAGGAAGAGGTGAACATGGATTTGGTAATTGGGTTACCCCGTTCACGTAGTCATCATGATTTGATATTGGTTATTGTAGACAAGTTGATCAAATTAACTTATTTACTGGTTGTTCATACGTTCTACTCAGATGAAGATTATGCTAAGTTGTATATTAGATAGTTGGTTAGATTTCATGGAGTTCTTTTGTCTATTATTTCAGATAGGGGTACTCAGTTTACCTCTCATTTTTAGAAGGCCTTTTAGAAGGGTCTTGGAACCCAAGTTTATCTTAGTTCAGCTTTTCAACTTCAGATAGATAGTCAGGCAAAGAGGACCATTTAGACTCTAGAAGATATGTTGAGGGCATGTGTTCTTGATTTTGAAGGTAGTTGGGATGAGAATTTGCCATTGATCGAGTTTGCATGCAATAATAGTTATCATGCTAGCATTCAGATAACCCTGTTTTAGGCTCTTTATGGGAGGATATGTAGGTCACTTATCATTTGTTTTGAGGTGGGTGAGACCATGTTAATAGGGCTATATATGGTGTTATAAGCAATAGAGAAAGTACAAATGATTCAAGAAAGGTTGAAAACAGCTCAGAGCCATCAGAAATCTAATAAAGTTATAAGAAGAAGAGATCTTGAGTTTGTAGTCGATGACTTAGTTTATTTGAAGGTTTTACGCATGAAAGGGGAGAAAATATTTGGCAAAAAGGGGAAGCTTAGTCCCCGCTATGTTGGCCCCTACAGGATTTTAAGCTGTTTTGGGAAGGCGGCATATGAACTTGAGTTGCTTGCAGACTTGTCATCCATCCACCCTGTGTTCCATGTGTCCTTGTTAAAGAAGTGTATATGTGACCCAGTGGTGTAGTACCCTTATAAAGAACAATATTCACAGCCGCTCTTATGAAGAGATTCCAGTTGAGGTCCTCAACCGTCAGATTCATGGACTCAGGAACAAAGAAGTTCCCTTGGTTAAATTTCTTTGGCAGAATCAATCCGTTAAGGGAGCCACTTGGGAAGATGAAGCAGATATGAGGACCAACTACCCTCATCTTTTCACCTCAAATTCTGATTCAACTCAAGGTAATGAGTTTCCTCAGATCATCTTTTTTTCATTCAAAGTTTCATCTTTATATAGTCATTCACTCAATAACTCTTGCATTTGCAATCGGTTTAGTCATGCTTTAGTTGTGCATGCTAGTTTATCGTCTTAGTTCCTCAGTACCTCAGCTTAATTAGTCTCATTCGAGGACAAATATTTTCTAAGGGGGAAATATTGTAATACCCCAAAAATTGAAATTGTATTAGAACAGTGCTTCAAGCTCATTAGAAATAAATTTTAGTGTTTTGGTAGTTTATTAAGAGTATTTGATGTATATTAAGTCTTCAAGTAACTCTTAGCTATTAGACGAATCAAAATACCTCCTATCGATTTGGTTCTTGAGAAGAATGTTGCCATAGTCAACTTCAAATGAGCTTATCTTTTATTTCACTAAGAATTTTTTAGCTCATGACCCACAAATGGGTAGTTAATTTAATTATCTTTCCAAAGATACCAATTTCACCTTAGATCGATACCCAAGTGAGAAGTCATGGACCTTTTAGTAAAAGGTAGTAGCTCACTACAATTGTACCACACCGAGGTGAAGGCCAATTTGGAAACTGTCCCTTTCCAGTGACTCACCGCGATTGGCCAGTGTCGCGCCAAGAATCGTAGAGGAGAGGGTACGACATCACAATGGAGTGCATTTTGCACTCATCCTTTTTTCCAATGAGGCGATGCAATTTCACCGCTTCTTGATAAAGGACAAAATGGGGATCATCCCTTTTTTGGTAGCTCAACGCGATAGCGCCGTATCACATTGATGGTCAAAACTAGGATTGTCTTTTTTTCCAGTGAGGCACTGCGATAAGCAACTCGTCACGCTGAGGAGGAAAATTGGGTTCCCAGTTCTGAAGTTGATTTTTTAAGAGTAATTTAGTCTTTCTCCCAAGCCCCAGGTCATGAAAAACATATAATTAAACCCATTCAAAGCATAATATGCTCATTATTCATCAAATCTCTTTCAAATAAAACCCGAGGCTTCAATTTTAAACCCCAATAACCTCCAACTTCCACCATTCTTTTTTCAAGAAAACTCAAAATTCAAGGTTCGCAATTCAAGAACTCCAAGAAACTATCTTCAAGAGCACACATAAGAATTCAAAGTCGAGCTTCTTCATCTAGTTCATCAATTAAGGTATGTGGGGTTATGAACAAGGGTAATCTTTCCACCCTTGTTCCCAAATATTGCTTTTAATAATATTTTAAATGGATTAATATGAATATATATACATTTTCAATTTAGGGTTCATACCTAATAACTATTATTTGAAGGTTATTCTATCACAAGAGAATTGAATGATGAGTTGCACCTTTATTTTACATGGATTTACATGTCCATACGTTTGACCTGGCTTATATTTAATGAGAATTGAATTTTATTATTATGACTAGAATTGTGCAAAAACCCCGTGATGTTGGATATTTACTATGATTCATGATGATTTGCCTTGATTTTGAAATAAGGGTTATTAAGCCCTAGCTTTGATGTTGATAATCCAAGAAATTGTGCTTTTAACCATCCCATGACATGTGTATGATCAGTTTTAAGTAAAGATTTGATCTTTTGATCTTTAGCTAAAGATATGGAATCCAACTATAACTTAAATTTCAGTTTTTAAACAATTAGATGTACAATTAGCTTTCAGTATGAATTTTTATGTAATTTAAAGTGGATTTCCTACAGAATGATCATACAAATTAAATATGACTCTTGGCACATCTATCAAAAAATTTCAAATCCATGCAGCTACAAGTTGTGTCGATAATGATAAAGGGACCTTCTATTTATTTCCTAAAGAAGAGGTATCAAACACCTAATGAAGTTTATAGTTGATGTCTTCATTGATAGAAAAATAAACTGCAGTAACAATGAAAAGAAAGAGACTTTGCAAGTGTGGAAATTTTCACTGCATTCATGTTATGAATGTGAAATTACAATAGTCCTTAAATAAGATAAAAACCACTAAACAACACGTTTCTTTGTTCATAATATTTCTGAATCTAATATTGACTCCACTACTCCTACAACCTAAAGACTAGGAAACTATTTATTGACACCTAAATAAATGCACTAAACTAACTATTGAATGACCCACAAAGCTGGTCACGTTTCCAAGATTCCCTCCCATAAACTAAAACAACGTTCAGTTTAATTTACAAACACAAATCTGATCACATAGCTTTAGAAATGACATTGGTTTCAATGGCTTTGTAAACATGCCTCCAAGCTGTTCTTCACTTCTGAAGTAGATAAGACTAATCTTTGCATCTTTAGTTAGATCACTCAAGAAGTGATACTTTACATCTATATGCTTACTCTGTTCATGTACAATAGGATTCTTTGAAAGATTAATCGCCAAAGTATTATCAAAATAGATTTAAGTTGGTCTTTCCTACTTAAAATGAAGTTCTACAAGAATGTTCCTTAGACAAACAGCTTGAAAAGTGCATGATGTTATAGAAATACACTCTACCTCTGTGGTCGACATAGTAATAATGGTTTGCTTTTTTGAAAACCAAGAAATAACTACAGATCCCAACATAAAAACATATCCCAATGTACTTTTCCTTTCTTCAAGATTTTTGGCATAGTCACTAGCAGTGTAACCAACCAAATAACCAACTGATAAAAAATTTCAAAGTCAATAGTATCATTCAAGTACCGCAGTATGCTCTTAGAAACTTGTAGATGCATTTCTTTTAGACTTTCCATGAACCTGCTAATGACACTTACCCCATGCCTAACATCAGGCCTTGTTGTCTTTAAGTACATCAAGCTTCCCAAAATTTTCTTTTATAAAATGTCGTTCACTTTTCTCCCTTCATGTTCTTTGACAAACTTCAGACCATTCTCCCTTGGTGTGCTTATAGTGTTATAGTTTTTCATCTAAAATCTATCCAGAATATCTTGCACATATTTCTTTTGAGAAATAAAAATGACATCAAAAGATTGATTCACTTCTAGACTAAGAAAATAGTGCATCATACCCAAATCAGACATGCCAAACTCAACTATCATGGACTTCTTAAGATTCTCAATCATAACCATATTACTTCTGGTATAAATTAAGTCATCCACATATAAATGCACCATTAAGACCCCTTCACCCTTCTGTTTTATATAAAGTGTATCTTCATATGGACACTTTCAAAATCCCTCCTTTAAAAAAAGTATCTATATGACAATACTGAGCTTTTAGAGCTAAATTTTTTTTCTTAGCACCAAATTTCACATAGCCAGAAGGTTGTTCCATAAATACCTTTTCTTGTAGTTCACCATGTAGGAAGGCAGACTTCATATCCAACTAGAAGATTTTCCAAGCATTTTGCAAAGCCAAAGCAATCACCAATCTTATAGTATCTAACTGAGAAATGGGAGCAAACACCTCTTCATAGTCAACACCATATTCTTGCTTATATACTTTTGCTACTAAGCGAGCTTTAAACTTGTTGACCTTTCATTTCCCTTCAACTTTGTTTTGTATACCCATTTGATGCTGATGGTTTTCTGATTTTCTGGAAGATTTGTCAACTCCCAAGTATTATTTCTTTCAATTGATCTAATCTCCTCATGCATGTTTTTCTTTCACTTTGGATCTTTGACGACATCAATAAAAGATATAAGATCACAATCTACAAATAAAAAAATTACTGTATTTCATCCAACTTGATGCACCGTTGCTACGTTGAGGATGTACATTGTTTAAATAAGCATAAGCTGATTTATGTTCAACACCTCTATTGTCTTGTACTGTTGGACTTTCTTCTAAACTAATCTCCAAAGATCATTCTATTTCTTCAACAAAAAATAGAATATGTTGAAACGAACTACTATTAGATCGCTTCTTCATCAAAGATAACATGTCAATTGATAACAATTTCCTTAGTAATAGTATTGAACAAGCAATAAGATTTTGATTTGTCATCAACACCAAGGAAAATGCATTTCTGACCTTTATTGTCAAACTTTTTCCTCGTAGCGTCTAGAATATGGCCATATGCTATACACCTATAAATCCAAAAGTACTCAACATTTGGTTTATGCCTGCTCCAAGCTTCATGAGGTGTCATATTTTGAATGGATATAGTAGGTCATCTATTCAATATATGAACATTCCAATGAAATGATTCTGCCCAAAAGTTTCTTTCTAAGCCATTTCTCTTCAAAAGAGTACGTACCATATCAAGAATTGCGTGATTTTTTCTTTCACACACACACCATTCTATTGAGGTGTGTAGGCTTCCTTAAGAATTCTAGTGAGTTATATTCGCCACCCCACTTAGTTTGCAAACACTTAATTTGACAACCAACTTCATTTTCAACAAACATTTTAAACTTCTTAGAAGTTTCAAATGCTTCTAATATTTCTCTTAAGAAATAGACCCATGTATTTATGCTATAATAATCAATGTAGCTATTGAAATAGAATTTACCTCCACTAGATGTAGGACTTATCAGACCACATATTGAACCAACTCTAACACCTTCTTTGCTCACTAAGACTTTCCTGTTGGAAATAGTTTATGATGTTTCTCTCTATTACACACTCTTCACATACTTCATCGGGAGATTCAATCTACGGAAGACCCAAAACCAACTATTTTTTCTTTAATAAATTTAAGCTTCCAAAATTTAAATGCCTATAACGAAAATGCAACTTCTCGGCATACTCTTTAACTTTGGTAGAAAGACAAGATTTTATGGAGTTGTGAAGATATAAAGTAAACAATCAATTTGAGGACATATTAACCTGAGCGATTAACCCTAAATAAGGATCTTTTATCTTATAAACTCCACCCTTGAGATTAAGTTCATATACCTTTTCTTGAAGCTGGCCGACACTTAAAAAATTTGTCTTCAATGCAGGGACATAAACACATCACTATGGTATGAATGGAGTTGTTTTTGGTTGAAACTTTTACCTTCCTATTTCCCTGGATAGAGACCACTGAATTATCTCTAAATCTCACGCTATCTTAAAAAGGTTCATCCAACTCTGAGAATGCCTCCTTCTGTCCAAACATGTGATTACTGCAGCCGATATTGAGATACCACAAATTAGTGGAAACTTTCTGTTTGGAGTATATTCCATCGAAAGTTAAACCTCTTCTTCTTCCTTTGTTTCTGCATTTTCTTTTCTCCTCGCAAAATTAGATCTTTCTCCATGATTCTTATTTAAATTGGTACGACACTCAGATCAATAGTTTCCAAATCGATGTCATCAATAGCATTTAACTTGATACTTTTCACATTTTTTTTTCTATTTCCTAGTAATCACTATCTTTGCTTTTCTACTTTTTCTAATGCCAAATTTTTCCTATCCATTTGAATTTATCTTGATCTATTCCTTTTGAAGACATCACTGCCTTCA
Source organism: Capsicum baccatum var. pendulum (assembly GCA_030864225.1). Taxonomy (NCBI): domain Eukaryota; kingdom Viridiplantae; phylum Streptophyta; class Magnoliopsida; order Solanales; family Solanaceae; genus Capsicum; species Capsicum baccatum. The sequence continues at coordinate 46,067,907 of CM061557.1, forward strand.
ATGGTACTTTATCCTTGACTAGTTGGTTAATTTTCTACTCATAAACCAACAGAGAACCTTCCAACTCGTCAATAGAAAGAGCATCAATATCTTTGTATTCTTAAATGTAGCAGACAATACAATTAAACTTTGAAGTCATCGAGCAAAGTATTTTCTTAATGAGGGTATCATCCTCTAGTTCTTATCCATTAATTCACATTTTATTTGTTATAGACCGTATCTTAGAGAAATAATTTATTACCGACTCACCACCTTGCATACCTAAAGCCTCGAACTCACCACGAAGTGCTTGAAGCTGCACTCGTTTCTCTTTCACCGTTCCTTGATTTTTCTTTTTCATGGAATTTCACATTTGTTTAGAAGTATCCTTGCAAAGAATGGTTTCTAGCATCGAGTGATCAATAGCCTGAAAATAGGTAATTCGTTTCTTTGAGATCTTATAACCTTAGACTGTCCAACTCTGCCTTCTGTGCTTCCGATAAGGCAGTACCAGTGGATGGCTCTTCCACTCCAGTACTTACAACTCGCCAAAACTCTTTGGACCAAAGAAATTTCTCCATCAACATAATTCAATGGTCATAATGACCATCAAAATATGGAATAGTGGGCAGAACAAAATTTTTAGTGGACATAGGTTTGTTACTGCAGTAGTACTCCAAAAAGGAAAAAAACTTTTTCAGGCTCAGATACCAAATGCTAGAAAAATAAACTGTAGCAGCAATGAAAAGAAATAGACTCTTTAAGTGTGGAAATTTTCACTGTATTCAAGTTACGAATGCAAAATTACAAGAGTCCTTAAATAATATAAAGCACTAAACAACACACTATTTGTTCCTAATAATTCAAAATTTGATACTAACTCCCCTACTCTTGCAGCCTAAAGATTAGTAAACTACTTATTGACTTCTAAATAAATGCAACAAACTAACTATTGAATGACCCACAAAGCTGGTTACATTTCCAACATTCCTTTTATTGTTTCCTATTATATGAATGTGTGTTACGTGGTATACTTTTTATTTAACATGAATATTTTTGCGTTTCAATGTCAATTGGTCTGTTAGTTTCTTAGTCTTAGTGGATTTTGGTATTTCAAGATGATTGACTTCTGGATAGGTTTTCCATTGGGATAACTATGTGGAAACACTAATTATATAATGGATTTTGTAGAAGCTCAAACACTATATGCTTTACCCTGGGTGTGTATGGTATGCTGTATGAAACTATTTTTAAGTGTTGACGTCGATTTGGAGACCATGCAGTAATGCCCCAAAATATGATTCCCGGGATGCCACACGGTGCTCCAAACAAAAAGCAGTCCTGATCTAACCCTAGTTGCCTTTTACTAAATCTAAATCTAAAAATAGGGGAATATGAATACAACATCATAGTAAATATGGAAAAATCTATCTGAAACAATTAGGTATGTTTGAAACATACTAATCTCAAAAGTCTTGGTAACTGTAGGTCCCCAAACAATGAGGACTCACCAACTGTAGAGATGTAAGTGGGATGCTCAAAAATTTCTCACGCTTCTAAGACTGAGCACCTGAACCTACATTATGAGACAATGTAGCATATAAACGTATATGAGGATCGGTACTTTAAGGATGTACTGAGTATATGGGGGTGCAATGCATAAGTAAAACACCATCTCATAATCATCATTTATAAAACAATGCATGCTAAATGTAAATGACTCACACAAGTTGGAACGTCTGAAATGTTGAAATATGTAGCAATGAGAAGAAAAACATACTTTATAAATCTTGTGAGCCATAAAATTTAGTTCTTAAACTGTACTTGTATTTTTCCTTTAAATCATACTATCTAAGTGTATAAAGGACTCACTCTTAAATTTGAAATCAGTAGCTATTATCTTTTCTATAAAACATAATCTAAATAAGATCGTGAGCCTTTACACTTAGTTTTCTAAAAGCTTTTCTATTCTTCTTTTACTACCAAGGAGAATACTTTATCTTTTATCTAAAGGGTTTAGAAATCTGAAAACTTATTCTGCATGGGAGATTCTTCTAACCGACATAAACAATGTGAGCATTCATGGAGTCAAACATTCTTGTCCCCTTAAGGAGGAATCCTCACGTTGGTGAGAGGAGTCATACTCTTGCTAGGGAGCATAACCTATCTGAGTGATCACATATATATAATCCATGTAGAAGTGGGAAAATCTAAATCCTACATTGGCACATAGTTTTAGGGTATGAAACCATAGTAACGTACCCAGCTCAGTGCTAAATACTACTCCCATTAAATCTGTAAGCCCATTCTGATAGAAATCCACTTTTAAAATAGTATAATGGTTTATAATGAAACCCAACTGCATATCCATAGCTAAATCTATAATCTAAATCTGTAAAGTGGATTTCATATCTATTCTGAGACCAAAAGGTCAAATCTTTAATAATAATCTGAAAGCAATCTAGTCATAGGGAGCTTATAGCATAACAAATCTTGAAATGACAATCTTTGATTAGGGCTTAATGACCCATGTATTAAACTGTTGGTTTAAAACTGTTAAACGGAGACAACTTAGGAATTCAATAGTCAAACGTTGCACGCTGAAACAAAGATGGAAGTTTAAAGAAGAGAAAACGCAGAGCGATAGAGAGAGATTAATTTCTTGTCGAAAGACCGTCATTTATTGATCATCAACTTAGTAACTTAAATATATGCTATTACAACTAAAAATAGGACATAGAAATAACCTACTTCTACCAAAATTAAAGGAACTAATTAGTTTCCTACCAAAGATAGGACTCCTAATTTAACTAGGATTATACTTGAAAAAAATTGCTAGAGAAAACAAAAAAGATAGTTGTATTCTTAAAGAAACTTTCAACACTCCTCCTTGATTTATGAAACACAAACACCAATTTTTTGTCTGAGAAGCTCAGATTTGCTGACATCAACTTCAAGGCCAGCCCGCCCAACAACTTTGCGATGACAATCCAAAACTTTTGAGGCGCAGATGACTTGTTGCCCCTTTCGATATTGGATTAACTCTAAGACCTGAAGGGTGGAAAAAATATATTCTACCTTGATTGCTATCATGTCACTTAGTTCCTTGATAGATATATTGACATTGAGCTTTTTCAATATATCCATAAGCACATGCGTCCAGTAACCCCTATCGCTTAACATTCTTAAGTCGGAAAGTGGTCTTTCTGGTGTGCCCACTTTACCTTCTTTCTTTGAAAGTTCATATGGGAATGCAATAAGGAATATCCCATAGTCTTTCCTCTTATAAGGTTGAAGTATAACAATGCAATCCAAGTGATAAGACTCTTCTGAATGCTTTTCCTTTGAAAAGTACCGACCATATGGAAACCTCGGTCGTCATATTCAGGAAGCACATAAAAGAGGAACAGGTTAACATCATAATACAAAGTCTTATGATCAAGAAATAATTTGGCCTAATAGCATATATTTTGCCCATAAACCTTGTTCTTTTTGCCATCAACCTCAAACATTGACAGTGTGCTACTTCTATAGATCTCATCACCTGGAGGATGCTTAAGATCACATTTCTTCATATGCCTCTGAAGCTGATCTTTGCGTTTCATAAAATTGAGACAAAACTCACAAAAGAACAGTTTTGAGCAGTCATTGTATTCTAGAGAAAATGGTGAGAAGTACCACGTTTCAATCTCATATCTTTCCAATTATATTATAGAAATGTTCTTGACCTTTGTGAACTCTTCGTGCTCTCGTAAGCTGGCTCCATCAAGCTCCTCATGGCCCTCGACATGAATCTCATCAATTTTACGTTTTTGGTGGCATGTCATTTTCAAACTTATCATCTTATCATCTACCTTCTCATCCACAATAGTCTCTACCGAATTAAGATCAAGCTATTCAAGTTTAACCCAATCATCAAGTTTCCGGTTAAATTCAGTATCAACTATCAAACTAAAATCCTCAGAGTTGGATGTAAAATCAGAACTTGAACTTTCTATTTTAACAGACTCGTCCTTATTTGGATAATCAGGATTAAAGTCATCATCTTCTTAGTCTTTAGAGAAAAGCTCCAAGATCCCATCATCTTTAGGAGGGGCTTCTGCTAGCTCTTCAGATGCAGTAGTACCAGTTTCCTTAGGATATACTTTCTCCCAGCTGTCAGTGATGGAAAGGTATGTTCCTTGAAGATCATTAAGCAAGTCAATATAGTCAACTTTGCAATAACAAACAGGACAAATCCAGCCTTCATAATTAGGTGGAATGTCTTCTTTTAGCAGAGGTGGCTCCACACATAACTTGTGAAATCCACGTTCTTCTTCTAATGGATTTAATGAGAAACTTATACCTCTCATTTTGACTTTAAATAGGTCTTGTCCAGATTCTTCCTTGATCTGTTTATCTTCGAAATACAATTTGAAACCTTTTTCTAATAACTGACCAACACTTAACAAGTTCTGGTCCAAATCTAGTACATAAAGAACATCAGAAATTGTTTTAGTGCCCGATTGTGTTTCAATTGTAATGGTTCCCATTCCTTTTGCTAGAATATAACCACCATGGCTGATTCTAAATTTTTTTAACTTTAGTAGGGCTAAAATCTTTAAGAAGATCTTTATCGCAAGTCATATGATTTGTGCATCCGCTATCGATCATCCACGAATCGCTTGAGACATAACTTGTTAAACATGATGCAACAAAGAGTTGATCTTCTTCCTGTTCATCAACAACTTAAGCCTCTGCATCTTGTTGCTAACTTTTATTCTTGCATATTATTGCTTCATTCCCAAGATGATTACACTTAGTGCACTTAGCATCAGGCCTCTTCCAATACTTGAAAGGTGCATGCCCGAGCTTGCCGCAATGTTTACAAGGAGGGCAGTTTCCATTAAAACCACCTGTTTTGTTTTTGTTGCTTTGCACTGCACCTTCTCCATCAGTTGGTTGGTACTTATTGTTATTCTTCTTCTTAGAACCTCTATCATTGTGATACGTGGCTGGTAAGCCACCTTCGACAGCTCCTCCTTGTCTCATAAGACGCCGTTGTTCTTGCGCTTGAAAAGCACTTAAGAGCTCTGCAAATGTTATCTTGGACAAGTCCTTAGTATTTTCTAAGGTTGTTATGGTAGCCTCAAATCTTTCAGGTGCCGTTACTAGGATTTTCTTAATGATCCTTGAATCATTGAAAGAAGAACCCAACAATTTGATACGATTTGCTAAATTAAGGAGTCTGTCAGAGTACTTCTTAATGGTTTCACTTTCTTTCATCTTTTGTAGCTCAAACTCACGTACCAAATTCAACACTTGCATTCCTCAAATACTTTCCTCTCCTTCATACTCAGTTTTGAGATAATCCCATATCTCTTTTACTGATTCAAGAGACATGATACGAGTGAAGATATTAGATGAAACTGTTGTAAATAAGAATGCTATTGTCTTTGATTTCCTAGTATTCTTCTCCTTGTGAGTTTTAATCTGTGCCACCATGGGATTGTTCGGAAAGGGAGCTATCTCATATTCAGCTTCAACAGCTCCCCAGAGATCCAAAGCTTGTAGATATATCCGCATTCTAACTGCCCAGATTTGATAACTTTCTCCATCGAAAGTTAGTGGTGCCATTGAAGAAAACTTTGCTTCTCCGTTAATGGTATCCACTGGATCAGATTGATACAAACACTCACAGGTCCCTTAATATTAAAGCTTTGATACCAATTGTTGGTTTAAAATCATTAAAGGGAAATAACACAGGAATTCAATAGTCAAACATTGGCCGTTGAAACAGGGATGGAAGTTTAAAGAAGAGAAAACACAGAGCGAAATAGAGAGATTAATTTCTTGTCGAAAGACCGTCATTTATTGATCATCAACTTAGCAACTTAAATAGATGCTATTACAACTAAAAATAGGACAAGGAAATAACCTACTTCTACCAAAATTAAAATAACTAATCAGTTTCCTACCAAAGATAGGACTCCTAATTTAACTAGGATTATACTTAAAAAAATTGCTGGAGAAAATAAAAAAAAAGTTGCATTCTTAAAGCAAATTTCAACATAAACTCATGTCAAAACATCGCAATGTTCATGCTTAATAATGTAAATATTGATAAATCAACTCAAAATCTAGAAATTTCTGCAATATGCATGAAAATATAAGCATAATCATGTAATTCAAATTCTAAATCATTGAAAATCTCATAAGCTTGTAAATAACAATAAGGGGTATAAACCCTAACTTTATTTTTATGGGAAATCACATACAATTCAATAATTTATAATTAAAACAAGTTTTGGGCACAAGGATAAAAGGATTATCATTGTTCATAAGCCCACATACCTCAATTGAAGAACAAGCTTGGTTTGAGATGCTAATTGAAGGTCGATTCTTGGAATTCTTGGATTGAAAATCTTGAATCTAGAACTAATTTAGAAAAAGGATGGTGAAATCGTGGGGATTCTTAGAGATGAATTTTGAAGCTTAGGGTTTTAAATTGAGAGAATATGATGAAAAAGTAACATATTTTTATCAATATTACCATTATTCATCAATTTTCACTATTTGGGGAGGGGGTAGGCAAAAGACTAAACTGCCCTTGGGATTTAAAATATATAATTGAAACGCCATTTAAGGCTTTACCATGACACAGTGAGTGTGTCATCATGATACACATCGCGATGCGGTGGAATCACAGTGACTTTAGATATTGACAATTGCTATTTTGAGATTAACCGCAATGCAGTGCAATCGTGGTGACCTACTAGAATTTGACAAACGTAGAGTTGGCCTTTACCGCAATGCGGTGGTTTTCTCATCGCTATTATTACTGCGATGCGGTGGAATCACGGTAAGCTACTAGAAATTGATGAATGCAGATTCGCCCCCATCGCGACACGGTGACTGTCCAGTTGACACACTACTTACTAAAAATGCCCTAACTTTTACACCAGTGTCGATTTTGGGTGAGTCTTATATAGATGGAAATCTTATTCAATTTCCCAAAAGTCTAAATTGGAAAATTCCACAAATTAATAAATATTATTTATTTTTGAAGCTATCTCTTAACATTCTAGGAATGGATCTAAGCTAAGAATTTTTGGGGTATTACAATATCTACCCCTTGAGAAAATTTGTCCTCTAATATTGCTAGTTAGAATGAGAATACTGAGGAATCTAAGGCTATATGGTAGCAGGAGCAACTAAAATAAATTGCGAAACTGAATCTAAATCATTTTGAGCTTCTGAGTAATCTGTGAGTGCATGAACTTATGCGAGGAAAACTATATAGCTGAATCTGTGATTAGAAGAGAATTGAATAAAGGAAGAGTATTACCTTTGGATAAATTTGAGTTTATGGAAAAGAGGTGAGGGTAATTGGCTCACATATCTGCTTCTGCTTCCCAAGTAGCGCCCTCAACTGACTGATTCCGCCAAAGAACTTTGACCAAGGGAACTTCTTTGTTCCTTAGTCTACGGATCTGATGACCTAAAATTTTAACTGGATCTCTTTGTAAGAAAGGTTGTTCTGAATATCTGAGCTTTCTAAAGGAACTATGACAGTAGATTCACTGATGCACTTCTTAAGCATAGAAACGCGGAATACAAGATGAATGGATGACAAGTCTGTGGGTAAATCAAGTTCATAAGCCACTTTCCTAACATGACTCAAAATTCTATAAGGGATAACATATCAGGGACTAAGCTTCCCCCTTTTGCCAAATCTCTTCACCACTTTCATGGGTGAAATTTTCAAATATACTAAATCACCAACCTCAAACTTTTTTATTTTAGATTGTATTTTGAAGTCTTTCGTAGAAGACTTCCTTAATGTTGAGAGATTACTAATAGTGTCTTTTGAAGAATTTCTCTCTGGCAAGAATTTCTGTTGACGGTGTAGACTTTTGAATGAAAAATATCTTATCATCAACAGAAATTCTTGCCGTAGCAAAAGTCTTGGGAAGGCATGATTAGGAATATCTCAATATCACTTGATATTGAGAGATTACTGTTGATGCATTTTGAAGACTTGCGCCCTGACAAGCATTTCTGGCTATGGTGTAGACTTTTTCATAACAGATATCTTGTCATCTATATTGGAGAAGAGCGATCAACTGAAAGAATGAGAGATTGAGCTTATTTGATTTATGCACTAACTTGGTCAAATTGTTTTGATAAGTTAATGAGATTGGAGTTACGTAACGTTTGATAGGCTTGGTGGAGTCATTTTAGATCAAACGCTACGTAACTCTATTCTTATTAATTTATCAAATTGGTTAAGCAAGCTGCATTAATAAATACTCGATAAAATTGTGTTGTTCAACTATTGGAACCACATCTTCAGTGTGCATCAACATATTTTGTCCTAAAACAAACACAATAACCCTCCATATATCCTTTAAGGCTTCTGAAGAAGGTGTTGTGAAGGCCTTCTTCAATGCCATAACTTTAAAGGTAGTATTCCTGATTGAGCTCACAAGAGATCAAGAACTCTATACCAACTTCAAAGACAACAACGACCAGCTTGAATACAGAATCGGCAAGCTGGAGGCAAGCTTGAAAATTATCGAAATTCACAAACTAGAGCAAGCCTCTGATCTTCTCCAAGAAATGTTGAAAGCTTGTTAATGCTATAAAACATAATAAATTAATCCATATTTCTAAGGAAGTAATGACACTCAGTATGCCTTTCAATCAAGTTTGTAGTTTCGATCAGGCAACAACAGTAGATCTAATCAGAACCACAGACAAGAAGGTATGAGATATAATTTAAAATTCATAAATTGCTGCCTTCGCTTAGATTCCTTACTTTAACTGCAGTTGCTATTGGCGCAAATTTTCTAGACTTATTGGACATCATTTCAACCCTCGATGCCCTTAAGACGGCTTTCTTGGTCTTCTGTTATTTTCTATCTAGGTGATAATCCCGACCACGCTACCTAGTTGTAGCTCCCTAGAAAAGTGTCTATCTATATTATTTTTCTTTCAGAGAGACATCAAACGAATTTACATTACCGGATATACTTTCATATTTGTACTTGATTCAGATTTCTCATGTTTTAAGATAATTCCATCGTCCAGATTCGCTAGAAGTTACTTTGTAACCTATGTCTCTTCTTCTATTATCTCTCAGATGATATAGTCTCCCATCAACTCCCCTTTCCCATGCAGGCATTCTTCTTTGGCTCCTTCTGGCGTATAATCATCTTCTCGATCAATCCTTCAATATAAATTTTGGCCAGGGGATTTTTTATTGTTTTTTCATTCTTGTTTGATGCAGTGCGAGGATTCAAAGGTGTTCTTGGAGTCCAATGCACACTTAAAGTTAAGTCTAGTCGCTATTGGTTCTCTACAGTGACACCAAATATTGATCCCTTCTCAAAATTGGACACGCATAAACACAAGAAATAACCATCAGTAATTCATAACAAGGTATCTATACTATCTTCATGGGACCCTCAGCCTTATCAATTCAAACTCGTCAAACAACTGTACAATGTAGGATTTTGTTTGAATGGTCAGTTCCTAATCGGTTAAAAATATCATTCATAAAAATATTGTACTTTGTGTGTGTTGTCCCAGTGACCTTATCAGTAATACTTCTTAACTCACTCACATATGTTAGTGGATCCATCTGTATGCGCCTTATTCTTCCTAGCCCATGTATAGCTTAAATTAAATAAATAGATGACTAGCAAGTTATAATAGACACCACATCTATTGGAAAAGCAAACTGATATATCCATCTATTGCAATAGATTGTCAATATATTGTAAGTTATCTGACAGATGAAATATATTTTGCAATAGATTACCCATCTGTTAGATTTATTTTAAAGTAATTTTCTTTTCTTTCCGAAATACAATAAAAGATAAAATATTGTATTTAGATCTATTTTTTTAATTTACATATTAGAAAAGTCACGAGTTTTATTTAATTAAGGGATACAAACAGTCGTGACTTTTTATTTGACTAAGTCACCCCTTCTAATTCAACAATTTATAAATAGGTCCCTCCAGCCTCCTTTTCTTACACTCATTCATTCATTCTACTACAATTACAATACAAATATGGATGATCTAGATTCGTACGAGAAGATTCATATCGAGTCCTTGTGAAAACTTCAAAGGCAGTTTGATGAACTCTAGAGGGATTTGGCCTACTTAGAGCAATACTGAGGAGGGCCGTGCTGCTGTCGGATGAAAATTTTCTGGTTGACAATAATAATAGTAGTGATAATAATAATAGTACAAATAATAATTAGGTTATGTTTTTTTCTTTCTTTTAGCGTATGTATTTTCCTTGTTTATATCGGATCTACCTATAAGGGATTCAAAAATCTATGTATATATTTGGTTTGGTTTGGTCGAATTTGAGTTTTTATTTCTTATTTAATATTTAATTATCATTCTATTTATTCCCTATTCTCAACATGTCGACGGTTGCAGGTATGAATTGAGATCTTGTGGCAACAGAGGGTAGTGAAAAGTCATGATTCTCCTAAAAATGCTTCATAAATAAATAATAATGAACTAAATGATATAAACAATTTATAACCGTAAAAAAAAGATAAATTAATTTAAAAAAGAGTTAAAACATTAGATTAATTAAGCTATATGAAGATTGTTAAGAAAAATGTGAAAAGTCGTGACTGTGACCTTCTGTCTAAACACATTCATCAAACAAACAACTCCGTTGATGCATCAAATTCCTTGTGCATGGTACAATCTTTAATATAGTGTCTAAGCTTTCAACATCTGTGGCAAGTGTCACGTCCTTTTCCTTCCTTTGGGGTGCTGTTGGAATCTTCACTTACGGACAAATCCCCTAACTTCCTCAAGTCTTTGAGAACCCTCTTGGTAATATAGGTTATCTCTTCATATTCAGCCCTGGTAGATTCTTTTACATCCTTAAGGACCGAATCCTTGTCAATTTTGGGCTCAATCTTTAGCTTTCCAAGCTTCTTCAACATCTCATAGGTTTTGAGATTATCGATTAGCTTATCCATTTGCATTTTATTCATATCCCTAGCTTTTATGATGACATCAAATTTTCCTTCCTATCTCTTAGGCAGAATGCTTAAGAACTTCCTAACTTATTTTTGAGTTTGAATGACTTCACCAAGAAAGCACAGTTCATTTGGATTCCCCTTCCTGCATGGTGAAAGTCTCATATTGGCTTGTCAATGTCATGATCCGAGCCAAGTCCCTAACCATGATGGGTATCCCGAACCACGAAGGACCGGGAGAACCCTTAGCATACTATCATGAACATAATCCATACATACATCAAAGTGCGGAAGATATAATAAAATCAAGAAAATTCTCATAATAAAATTATGTCCACAAAGTTGTGATACTAGAAAACTCTAAATCTCATCTACGAAGCCTCTACTGAATACTATCTTTCTAAGACGGTAAAAGGACCCTGGCTGGACTATAAGAAAAATAAACAAACATAAGAATAGAATGCCTTCTGAAGCAAGGGAGGCTCACCAACTCTGGAGTTTGGGAAGTAATGTACTGCTGAGATGGACCCTAAAAATCTTCCTCAAAATCTACATTATGAGACAATGTAGCCGCCACGAAAGATGATCAATACCTGGAATGTATTGGTAAGCATACTAACCAAAAACAATATGTATTCCAAATAAAATAGTTGAGAGCAGTTAAGAAAACAATTTAGCATAATATATATATATAAAATACATGGGCATAATTTGAAGAGATTCAAAACATTTTCTTGTAATCATGACTCAACTCTTTGCTTTACTTATGATCTAGATGGTACACCCTACATTTCTACAATCCTACAGGTTATATGGAATCCGCACTAGACTCGATGGCCAAGCCCCCAACCCAAGTTTGCCACAAGAGTTGGGGTTCATAATAAAACAAGGTACACATAATATAATGAAAAGTATGCCTCCTTACTTACATACATATCATGAAAAAATATGCCTCTTTATTGACATATATATCATGAAACCCGTATCGACAAAATACAATTTTGGACTTATGTTTCTGAACTTGTGTCTTCTTCGGGTAACTATCTAACTCTCTTTGGGCCGATTTTTGACCTCTTCAAACCATGCTTCATGCTTATAACATTATTTTCTATCATATTAAGGGAATTTCGTAGTAGGTATAGTCATACCTAGACATACAAGCCATATCATATCTATCCACAACCCTTTCTCATTCAAAAACATATATATGACCACCAAAAGGGATTCATCAGATCATATGAGAGTTCTTATTTTAAAAGCATGTGAAACTTATGCGAAACCACTCTCTTTTTAAGACTTTAACACATGGTGGTCAATTCTTTCATTAATGACATGCAGTTTCTTCATTAGGAAACCATAACATTTAGAATAGAAATCATCTCTTTGAAAAACACGTTAAAGAATCATCCATAATAAGTAAAGAGTCATTTAAAACTCAAGGATTATTATCAACCATAAAACAACCCCACATTAGTTATACATAAATCTCATGATCAAAAAGGGGCTTTTAATTCATGCTCTCAAACCTAATTCACAATTCATACCATGCAAGGACCATAAATTTCACCATGGGGAATGGAATTTCACAAGTCACATTCACAAATCACTTTTCAAACTTAATCGTGTATGCACAAGATTATAAATCAAGCTTATGGAAAAACCCTATTATAATTAAGTACTTTCATCAAAACATATTTATCATGAATGATCTTTAAATGATTTTCAGAAACCCCTTTACATATACTATATATATATATATATCTTTATAACTTGTTAAAATCATAAAACCTATGCCCATGAGATTTATGATAGTCACACATAACTTTTTGGTGAAAGAGAATTTGTGGTATCTTAAATCTAATCCTTTAAAGAATGAGTTTTTGAAAGAAACCCTAACTTTTCTTTCTTGAGAATGGAGAGGATAATAAACGATGAAAAGCTGACATAGCATGGGCAATTTTACTTAAAGGGTGTTTTAAAATCATGGGGGTAGGTTATGGGGTATAGAAAGACCAAAGTACCCCTAAGGAACTAAATTTAAATTTCAGGAATTTTTAGTTGATAACTTAGTTGTCAGCTTGTTCACTAGTTGATGACTTGTCAACCTAGTTGTCAACTCCTATTCAGGTTATTGTTATAGTTGACAACTTGGTTGATGGCTTGTCAACTAGTTGACAACTTGGAAACCTAGTTGTCAACTCCTTAAGTGGTTTTGATGCTTTTGGTTAAGGCTAACGACGAGGTTGATGGTTGGTTAGTTAGTTAATAGCTTGTCAACCTAGTCGTCACCTTTATGGTAGATGGATATGCTGAGGTAAAATGAGCATAGCTTTCCACTGTTATAGTTGATTAAGGTGAAACTAGTTGCGTAGGAAACAAGACTCAAAGATATTTTATTTATATATAGTGGGCTACGTAAAACAATATATACTAGTACTAATGATCGATTGAAATTGACCCAAGTTGAAATGTTCACTAAATCTTAGTCATTAGGAAAGTTCTCAACTCGTATTTGAGTTAGAAGATTTTTGTGGACTCAATTCACATTGAAGGGTATTCGAACATTATAGAATTGATAAACATACATATACCAACATGGAATAACTGGGTTTGGGACTATATGTGTATGAACGACGGTTTGAATTCTAGCCCCAAAATGCAAGGTGTTACATTCAACATATCTACTTTTGACTGCTTCAACTGTGTAGTAACTTTATGTGTTGTCTGGAGGTAGTCCCATATCTCTTTAGTAGTTTGACAAGTAGAGATCCTATTGTACTCATCAGGACTAATGCCATAAATAAGGATCTTCTTGGCCTGTAGTTCTTTTCTATGATTTTTCTGTTAGTATCATCAAACACCTTCTTTGTCTTGGCACTTGTGAAGTCACATCACCAATCTTTAGTGGTTTTGTAGGAGAAAAAGGTCCATCTATTATGACATCTTATTGATCTCAATCTTTATCCATGATGAAATCATGCATTCTTGTCTTCCACCACCTATAGTATTCTACATTAAATCTTGGGGTCTGGTGGTTGACTGACCTTGTTCTAGATTGGGAGGAGCTACCATTTCTTAGGATCCTTCCAAGGTGTTATCCTTTATAGAAAGACCTTGCTCTAATACCAAATAAATGATTTTGGTGGGTTTTTACTCAGCCCAGAGACCTAATCCTAGATACACTCTCACAACAAGAACGAGAAGATATATAAAGTAAGAAGTGCAAGAATAAAGTAAATAGAAGGACACGAGGTTTTTACGTGGGAAATCCTTGCTCAAGGGAGAAAAACCATGACTGCCTCCAAGATTTCTAAGATCCACTATATCCAAGAAACTTCTATAATATGGACTCTAAGGGCCTCTTAATCATTTGTTTCCTAGCAAAACTCTATTATAGGGAAGCTTTGCACCTCAACACCTACTACAATCTTAAGAAATTGTAGGCTAACATTTAAGATAAAAATACATACACTCAACTACAATAAGGAGAAAAAAGTACAACTCGATGAACAATCAGTTCCCTATTGCAACTATAGTCTTTGATTCACCACTTTAGAAGGATATTCTGTTGTACATACATGGAAGTGTTAGTTTTATTATTGAGGAAGATAAGAATTATATAGTATGACATAAGAAAACCTAGGAGAGATCAAATTGCTTGAAGCAAAACCGAAGCAACAACTTTTCCCACCAACTGTTTCACTTTGTGTCAGTTGTGACTATTGATCATGATAGTGATAGGTGAGCCCAACCTGTTCCCTAATCCGTAGTAGTTTTATCATCACAAAAACTCTAGTAAATAGGTCCAATATACAATCTACATATTGTTTTTCCAAACATCAAAATTAAGGACTTAACACTCTTTATTTGAATAGTTTAAAGGGTCGTTGGTGAAAATGATTTGTGGTGCTTGGTCCATTACAGAAGAAGTTAAGTACTTTCATCTGCTTCCCTATGCCAGTATTATGTTAACCTTTTTCCTGAGTTACCTTTAATTTTAGTTCGCCTTTATCTGGTCTCCTGTCAATACATTTTTATTTTATAGTCATTTGTTGCTTGGCTTAACTTATCTTTCTGTCCCAGCTGTATTTTCTTAGTTCCATAGTAAATAGAAGAATTTTGGTAACATCATTCATTTCTTCTGAAGCTTGACTATATTTGGATACTACTGTATTAACCTTTATGATACAATTCCTCAGTTTTTGTTCTTCAAGTTGATACATTTGTTGGGTTTATTATGCATGAAAAGTGTGAATAGAAAATAAAGGGAACCAAGTGGAGGGAAAAATTAAGAAAAAACTATTTTGGAAAGTGTACTCTATAATGGAAAGTCTACTAATTCTCCCACATTGGTGGGAGAATATGACTTTCAAGTGTTTCTATTAAGAAACACTTATTTTACTTGGTAAATGAGGCAAGAAATAAGGGGTGCCTCGCGCTGTCATCGTTTTTTCTCATTCGGTTCGTCTTGGCTTCAGCTTCATCTTAGGATTTGGATTTGGATTTGGATTTGTCAAATGATCCATCGATTAGATCTATATTTTTGGAAAAAATTTATATGATAGAAATTTAATCCAAAAACTCAAAGGAAAAAATGCAGCAGAAATAGAAATTTTTCTGTATTTTTTATCCTCTAATATGTATGCATGTTGTGGCAGAAATACTGTTTCAAAATATAGTACAGAAGCAAAATGATGCTTCAAAAGGGATGCAACCCTTCAATGAAAAAACATACTGATTCATGATATGGTATGCCCGTTTGGATAGTTCTAACTATTCAAAAAACACACACTCTTTCGACAAACAAACATGATTTTTCCAGAAGGGATTCAAACTTTAAGTGAACCATTACCACCTTTCAGAAGGGGCATCCAATGGCTACATAAACCTGCTTTCATCCACAGGTTTAGAGATGAAACACTTTTTATCTTCAAAAAATATTCTGTGTGATCATCAAATCGTTGAATGAGTTCGAAGAAATTTCAATTATTTGAGTGTAATACCCCGAAGTTTCCTAACTAATTTTGTCACAAAAATATCAAGTATTAGCTTATAAATTGAATGATTTTTATTCATGAAGAATTTTAAGATTTTCACTTTTTGTCATATGGAAAATTCAATAAGATTTCCGTGATTATAAGATTCGCCCAAATATGATAACCGGTAAGAAGTTATGACTATTTCTAGTTCCGATTGTAAAACAATTGTCAAATTACAGTAGGGGTTCACGATAGTGGCGCATCATGAGAAACTTCCAGGTCGAAAATGAATGGGCAACATGATGGATCCGTGTCGCGCTATTCCTGAATTTCCCAGTTGTTATAGCATCACGTCGCGTCAAGGGTCCAATTAGGGAAATTTTCACAATTTAAAACACGCGTCCAAGGGTTAAAAGGGTCAATTTTCACCCCTATTTAAACCAAATAACACATGATTCAGCCACTATTCACCTAAACAATAGTGTTTCTCTCAAGTTTCCTCTCAAGAACAAGCTAGGGTTTCAATTGGGGATTAAATTTCAAGAGAGTTTGTCTGTCAATCTTCGCTAAATAAGGAACTAAGGTATGTGTTGTGTTGATTTATGGATTCCTTTCTTCCATAAAGCTTAAGAACCCTATTTTAAATTGTAAATCATGATACTTATGTTGTGGGTTGATTGTAACCACATTTATCTTGTTATATGATTCCCAAGTTGGAATATTTATGTGTTTTTCTTGAAAATACATTAACAAGTGAGGGAAATCCATAAATTTAGTTATTTATAATGTGTCAATTTGATGATTTTGCCTATTCCCTAAGGGTGCATGCAAGATGTTTGATAAAATGTCTAGGAGGATAGAAGTTATGCACTATAGCTAGATTGTGATCCAAGATGACTTCCATGCTATTCTCATGTATTGAAATTGTTTGATGGATAGCTCATGAGTTAGACTTATGAAATTGTGCTATGTATATATGCTATATGATTCATTTCCCAAGCTATGATAATCAAATGCCCAAGAAATATCTCCAATTATTGTATTATGGATTGATGGTGTTGGTCATGTATTCAAGAATGTCACGTCTAATCAGTTTCCCTTTATCTAGACCTGGGGGTACTTGTACCCAACAAGTTAGTTGTATGCCTAGAGCCAGTGTCATGTTTTCATGACATCCTTAGTCACGCCATGGTCCATAGAACTCAGTCAGTCATGTGACTCATGAAAGCTCAGTAATTCAGTACTCTCAATTGCATTCCGTCAGTTAATGAAAATCCATGAATTTAGTCTAGTCCAGTTTAGTTAATCATGTTTAGTGTCTATTTAGATGGGAGTAGGAATTAGCACCGAGTGAACCCAAGGATGGGAACTCACTTGTTATATGAGGGAGTGATTCTTAGAAGCAATCCTTGTGTTCCAAAACTACATAGCCAGCGTAGGTTGAGACATCATAGCCTATTATATGAGGGTAGATAAGGTGGCTTCACTTGCCATATGAGGGTTCCCACCGTTCTCACTAAAGTTAACTGTTAGAACAGGGTTACTCATAGATTGTCCTTACCAGTGGTACGGTATTGAAACCCTTCTAATTGGGGTTACATATTGTACCCCAACTCAGCCATAATAGCGTATTAGGGGCATGTCGGTTAGATAACTACTTCCTAAAATTTCAGTTACAGAATCTGGATGGTCAGATATAGTCATTCAGTATCAATAATAGAACATAGATAATTCTATAGAATTTAGGACTGTCAGATAAAGTCAACTCAGAATAGTGCAGAACTCAGCTAGTTCTATCAAAAACTAGACTGTCAGATACAGTCTCTCAATATTAGTTATTTAGTTATACAGTTATTAGTATCTTATGTTATCAGTACTCAGACTTAGTAATCATTTTATCACGAATTCAATTACAGTCTCTTAATCAGGCATGTATTCTCACGTTCATGTTATTCAGTCAGTTAGTATAGTTCATGCATTAGACCCCTTTACATTCAGCCTACCTCATATACATACCAGTACATTCAAATTACTAGCGCATTTGTGCTATGGTATCTTATAACATAGGTTCAGAAGCACAAGCTCCAAAACATCAGTAGCATTCTAGTCTTAGTAGTCAGAGTTAGTAGTAAGTCCTCATCCTTCGAGGACGTTATGATTTGTTATTTTATTATTTTAGTACTTAGTTATTTCAGTAGTTGGAGTTAGTTGGGGACATGTCCCATCAACTCCTTATTCCAATAGTTTAGTTAGTTACAGGCTTTCCAGACTATTATGTTCAGTCAAGTTATTTCAGTGGTTTTGGGTATTTTATACCCCATGCAAATGTTATATCTTTATCAGTTATGTTATAGTTTTGAACCTTATGGCCTTTCAATTCATGTTGCCATATTTATAAATTATATCATGCAGTATATAAGAACAGATATCAGTCATTGGTTAGCTTGTGGTCCTTCGGGGTCATGAGCACTGTATAGCATTTTGGGTGCCTGATTCGGGGCATTATAAATTTGGTATCAGAGCCTAAGGTTCAATAGTTCCTAGGAAGTCTGAAAGCCGTATCTAGTAGAGTGTTGTGCATGGGTATGTTGCATCCCACATTTATATGCAGGAAGCTATGAGATGTTTTAGGTATAGTTTCCCTTTTTTTAGTATTCGTGTCGTGCCAGTGAGCATAATCTCAAGTCAATCTCTTAGTACAATACGTTTCTCCCTTTCTTCTTCAGAACAGACCTCCTAAAATAAGAAATGGATCAATCAGCCCGTCAGCCCAAAGAACCTATGGGCAAACAAGTTTCTCATGCAGAATTTAGAGATGCATTCACTACTTTTGCTTAGTCAGTTACTACTTAAAATGAATGACTAGCTGTCGTTCCAGCCCACCCAGTGGCCAATTCAGCTGTAGCCAGGATTCAAGACTTTACCCGAATACTTCATACTTTCTCGAGTCTAAGTCAGATGAGGACCCTCAGGAATTTATCGACCAAGTTCAGAGATTATAGACATTATGAGGTGTCAGCTATTGAGAGTGCCGAGCTAGCTGCATATTAGTTACAGGATATTGGTCACACTTGGTATAAACAATGGAAGTCAAAAAGTCTAGATGATGCAGGGCCTATTGAGTAAGAGGAATTTGTCACCGCATTCTTAGATAGATTTTTTCCCCAAGAGCTGAGAGAGGCTAAGGTGTTAGAATTTATCAACCTCAGGCAGGGAAACATGATGGTGAAAGAGTATTCTCTTAATTTTACTCAATTATCCAGATATGCTCCTCATGTGGTTGGAGATAGTAGGGCAAAGATGAGTAAGTTTGTTTCAGGGGTGAATGATAGTATAGTCAACGAGTGTAGGTCTGTGATGTTGAATAGCAACATAAGTTTATCTAGGCTTATGACTCATGCTAAGAAGATAGAATATCAAAAGGTTAAGATGAGGGAGAAGCAGAATAAGAGGGCAAAGATAGGTATTTTTAAATTTTCTCAGCCCAATCAGAAGGAGGAAACCGTTCTCAGTTTCATCCTAAGTCATCAGTTCCAGCTCCTTCTTCTGCTAGTGCTCCATCTCCTAAGTTCAAGGATGGTAACAAAGATAGAGCGCTAGTCTCTAAGTCTCAGGGCAGCATTAGAAGTGCCTATACCTATCCTCTTCTCCAGACTTATGGCAAGCACGACCAGGGTATTTGCAGAGTTGGCAGTGGTATTTGATTTGGATATGGAAAGCTTGGACAAAGAGTCAGAGACTGTCCTCAACCAGGTCCTTCGTGTTAGTAGATCCATTTATCAGCTCAGTTCGGTCGCCCAAATCAGAAGGGTGCTACTTCCAGCGCTACTAGTAGGAAACACCTAAATAGAATTTACACTCTCTAGTCCCGACAAGATTAGGAAAATTCTCCTGATGTGGTTACTGGTACGTTACAAATCTTTTATGTTCATATTTACGCTTTGCAAGATCCAGGTGCTTCCCTATCTTTCGTTACTCCCTATATAGCAATTGATTTCGGAGTCAGTCTTAAATTCTAGTAGAGCACTTTTTAGTCTCTACCCCAGTGGGTAAAACCATCATAGCTCGGTGGGTATACAGGGACTACCCGATTATGATATTTTAAAAAGTCACCTCAATAGATTCAGTCGAATTAGAGATGAGTAATTTTGATATCATTCTCGGCATTGATTGGCTTCATTCCTATTATGCCACAGTCGACTATAGAAATAGAATAGTCCAGTTCCAGTTTCTGAATGAACCCATCCTAGAGTGGAAGGGTAGTGTATTCACTTTTAGAGGTCAACTTGCTTCCTACCTTCAGTTATGAAAAATGATATCTAAGGGATGTGTCTATTATCTTGTTTGAGTTAAAGAAACTAGTTCAAAAACTCCTAGTCTTAAATCAATCTCAGTAGTGAATGAATATTCAAATGTCTTTCCCAAAGATATTCCAGGAATTCCTCTCAAAAGGGAGATAGATTTTGGCATTGATCTTCTTCTAGATACTCACCCTATATCTATTCCGCTATATAGAATGGCACTAGCAGAATTCAAAGAACTGAAAGAACTGTTGAAGGATCTCTTAGATAAGGGATTCATTAGACCCAGTGTGTCCCTATAGGGTGCACTAGTCTTATTCATGTGTAAGAAAGACGGTTATCTCAGAATGTGTATAGATTACCATCAACTCAATAAAGTCACGGTAAAAAATAAGTATCCTTTTCCCAGAATCGATGAATTGTTTGACCAACTTCAGGGTGCCAGCTATTTCTCTACGATAGACATCAGATCTGGTTATCATCAGCTCAGAGTCAGAGAATATGACATTCATAAAATAGCTTTCCGAACTCGGTATGGTCACTTCAAATTTCTAGTTATGTCCTTTGGTCTTACCAATTCCCTTGCAGCTTTCATGGACTTGATGTGTTCAAGTAGTACTTAGACATATTTGTCATAGTCTCCATAGATGATATTCTTGTCTAATCCTACTGTGAGCGTGATTATACAAACTATCTCAAAATTGTACTTCAGACTCTCAGAGATCATCAGCTATTCGCCAAATTTAGTAAGTGCGAATTTTGGATAAGGTCAGCAGAATTCCTTGTCCATATCATTTCTCATGATAGCATTAGAGTAGATCCTTAAAAGACCAAAGTAGTAAGAAACTGGCCTAGACCTATCTCTCCATCAGATATTAAGTGTTTCTTGGGTTACTGGCTATTACAGATAGTATGTTAAGGGATTTACTTCTATTTCATCCCCTATGTATAGATTGACTCAAAAGAAAGTCAAGTTTCAGTGGTCAGATCCTTGTGAGAAGAGTTTTCAGGTTTTGAAGACTCGACTCACCTCAGCCCCAGTCTTAGCTCTTCCAGATGGTCCAAATGGGTTTGTAGTGTATTGTGATGGATCCAGAGTAGGTTTGTTATGTCCTCATGTATCATGGTAAGGTCATAGCCTATGCCTCCGTACAACTTAAACCCCATGAGAAGAATTATCCTACTTATGATCTTGAGTTAGCAGTCGTAGTATTTGCCTTAAAGATTTGGAGACATTATCTATACGGGGTTCATGTAGATGTGTTCAAATACCATAAGATCCTTCAGTATGTTTTTTCTCAAAAAGATCTGAATCTTCACTAGAAAAGGTGGTTAGAGCTCTTGAAAGATTATGACATGAGTGTCCTTTATCATCCAGGCAAGGCTAACGTAGTGGTCGACACTCTTAGTAGACTGTCGATAGGTAGTGTTACTCATGTTGAGGACAGTAAGAAGATATTAACTCAGGAAGTCCATTAGCTTGCCATACTAGGTCTTCACTTAGTAGATACAGAGGAGGTTTACTTATGGGTTCAGAGTAGTTAGAATCATCTCTAGTTTTCAAGGTACAAGATAGAGATCCCAGCCTTGTCCAGTTGAAATAGTTAGTCAAGGATCAGAAAATAGAGGTTTTCTCCCAAGGGGGAGATAGTGTCTTATGTTGTAAGCATCATCTCTGTGTTCCAGGTGTAGATGACTTAAGGCAGTGAATTCTTCTAGAAGCACATGGTGTGCGCTACTCTACTCATCCAGGGGCCACAAAGATGTACCGCGACTTATGGGAAATTTATTAGCGGAGTGGGTTGAAGAGAGATGTTGTAGAGTTTAAGGCTAAGTGCTCTACATGTCAGCAAGTTAACATAGAGCATCAAAAGTGTAGTGGGTCCATGCAGGAGTTTAATATTTCTACTTAGAAATGGGAAGAAGTGAACATGGAGTTCATGATGAGTTTTCCCCGTACTCGTCATCAGAATGATTCAGACTGGGTCATTATTGACAGGATGACCAAATTATCTTATTTACTTGTAGTTCATACCTCTTATTCAGCCAAGGATTATGCCAAACTCTGTATCAGAGAGTTAGTCAGATTGCACGGTGTTCCATTATCCATTATCTCAGACAGAGGTACCCAATTCACCTCTCATTTCTGGAAAGCATTCCAAAAGGTTCATGGTACCCAAGTTAATCTCAGTACATCCTTCCATCCTCAGATAGATGGTCAAGCAGAAAGGACTATTCAGACCCTAGAATATATACTAAGGTCGTGTAGAATTGATTTTAAGGTTAGTTGGGATGACCACTTGCCTTTGATTGAGTTTACATATAGCAATAGTTATCATTCCAGTATTAAGATGGATCCAGTCAAAGCTCTCTGTGGTAGGAGGTGAAGATCTCTATTGGGTTGGTTTGAAGTTAGTGAGGCCTCATTTATAGGGCATAACTTAGTATTCTATGCCTTAGAGAAAGTCTAGTTGATTAGATAAAGCCTCTGGGCTGCTCAGAGATGACAAAAGTCTTATGCAAATGTACGCAAAAAAGATCTTAAGTTCAAGATTGGTGACTATGTCTATCTACAGATCTCTCTAATGAAATGGGTTAAGAGGTTCGAAAAGAAAGAAAAGCTCAGTCCCCAATATGTCGGTCCCTTCAAAATTATCAGTCTCTTTGGAAAGGTAGCCTATGAACTCGAATTGCCTTCAGATCTAGCCTCAGTTCATCAAGTTTTCCATATCTCTTTGCTCAATAAGTGTATAGGTAACCCAAAAGTTGTAGTCCCTTTACAGATCATAGATATTCATAATAGCCTCTCTTATGAAGAGATTCCAGTTGAAATTCTAGACTATCAGACTCATAGAATAAGGATCAAAGAAGTCCCTCTAGTCAAAGTTCTTTGGCAAAATCAGTCCGTCGAGGGAGCTACTTGGGAAGCAGAAGTAGAGATCCATACCAAGTATCCTCACCTCTTCTTCTCCAACTCAGATCAAGCTCAAGGTGACAGTTCTTCTTAATTTTTTTTTTAGTTTCATGTTCAGATTTTAGTTACAAGCTTGGTATCCATCTCATGTTCAGAATCCTATTACAAACTTGGCATTAAATACCATTGCATATTAAATCATGTATTCATGTATTAGTTTAGTTATATAAATTATGCATCAAACATGGATTCTCCTAGTAAGGAGACTCAATTATTATAAATGTCAGTAATGCATTCACGTATCAGCTCAACCATTAAATCATGCATCAGATATGCAGGCTCAGAATGAATCTTAGAAAATGTCAGAGATGTAGTCAAGTGTTTTGTGTTCATGCTCAGTATGTAATTTGGCTTATAATTTCTCCCCTCTTAGTCAGTCTCATTTGAGGACGAATGTTCCCAAGGGGAAGATATTGTAATACCCCAAAGTTTCCTAACTAATTTTATCCTAAGAATGTCAAGTATTAGCTTCTAAATTGAATTATGTTTATTCCATGGGGAATTTTTAAGATTTTCACTTTTTTCATGTGGGAAATTTAATAAGATTTTCGTCAATATAAGATTCGACCAAATCTGATAACCGGGTAAGTAGTTATGACTATTTTAAGTTCCCATCGTAAAACTGTGCCATATTAGTCAGTGGCGCATTGCGCCATATTAGTCAGTGGCGCATTGCACCGAAAGAGAAAATGGAAATTTTCAAATTTCAGTAGGGGTTCGAGATAGTGTCACTTCACGCCAAACTTCTAGGTTGCAAATGAAGAGTAAACACGATGGCTCTGTGTCACGCCATCCCCTAATTTCCCAGTTGTCAAATTCTAGTGACACAGTGCGATAGCCCCGTATCGCGCTAGGGGTCCAATTTGGGAAATTTTCACAATTTAAAACATGCGTCCAAGGGTTAAAAGAGTCAATTTTCCACCCCTATTTAAACCCAATAACACATGATTCAGCTATTTTTCACCCAAAACATAGTGTTTCTCTAAAGTTTCCTCTCAAGAACAAGTGAGGGTTTCAATTGGGGATTCAATTTCAAGAAAGTCTCTCAGTCAATTTTTGTTAAACCAAGAACTAAGTTATGTGTCGTGTTGATTTATGGATTTCTTTCTTCCATAAAGCTCAAGAACCATATTTTAAATTGTAAATCATGATACTTATGTTGTGGGTTGATTGTAGCCATGTTTATCTTGTTATATGATTCCCAAGTTGGAATGTTTATGTGTTTTTCATGAAAATACATTATCAAGTGAGGGAAATCCATAAATTAAGTTATTTATAATTTGTCAATTTGATGATTTTGCCTATGCCCTAAGGGTGCATGCAAGGTATTTGATAAAATACCTAGGAGGATAGTAGTTACGCACTATAGCTAGATTGTGTTGCAAAATGACTTCCATGTATTGAAATTGTGTGATGGATCGCTTATGAGTTAGCCTTATGAAATTATGCTATGTATACATGCTATCTTATCCATGTCCCAAGCTACGATAGTCAAATGCCCATGAAATATCCCCAATTATTGTATTATAGATTGATGATGTTGGTAATGTATTCAAGAATGTCACGCCTTGTCAGTTTTCCTCTATCAAGTCTTGGGGGTACTTGTACCCAACAAGTTAGCTGTATGACTAGAGCCAGTGTCTTGTTTTTATGACATCCTTAGTCGTGCCAAGGTCCATAGAACTCAGTCTATTATGTGACTCAGAAAAGCTCAGTAATTTAGCACTCTCAATAGCATTCCGTTAGTTAACGGAACTCCATGAATTCAGTCTATTCCAGTTAATCATGTTTAGTGTATATTTATATGGGAGTAGGAATTATCACTAAGTAAACTGAAGAATGGGAACTCACCAGTTATATGAGGGTGTAATACTTAGAAGCAATCCTTGTGTTCCAGAACTATGTAGCCAACATAGGTTGAGATATCATAGCCTATTATATGAGGGTAGATGAGGTGGTTTAATCTGCTATGTGAGGGTTCCCACCATTCTCACTAAAGTTAGCTATTATATGAGGGTTACTTGTAGATTGTCCTTACTAGTGGCATGGTATTGACACTCTTCTAATTGGGGATACAGATTGGACCCATACTCAGCCATAATGGCATATTAGGGGCATGTTGGTTAGATAAATACTTCCCACAATTTTAGTTACAAAATCAGGATGGTCAGATACAGTCAATCAATCTCAATAATAGAACTCAGATAGTTCTACAGAATTCAGGACTGTCAGATACAGTCAACTCAGAATAGTACAAAACTCAGTTAGTTCCATCTGAAACTAGATTGTCAGATATATTCGCTCAGTATTAGTTATGTCAGTTATACAGTTATTAGTATATCATGTTATTAGTACTCAGACTCAGTAATTATGTTATCACGAATTCAGTTACAGTCTCTTAATCATGCATGTATTCTCACGTTCATGTTATTCAGTCAGTTAGCATAGTTCATGCATGTGAGCCCTTTGCATTCAGCCTACCTTACATGCATACCAGTACATTCAAAGTACTAGCGCATTTGTGCTATATCATCTTATACCATAGGTTCAGAAACATGAGCTCCAAAGCATTAGTAGCATTCCAGTCTCAGCAGTTAGAGTTAGCAGTGAGTCTTTATCCTTCAAGGACGTTATGATTTGTTATTTTATTATTTTAGTCCTTTGTTATTTCATTAGTCGGAGTTATTTGGGGACATGTCCCATCAACTCCTTATTCAAACAGTTAAGTCAGTTACAGGCTTTCCAGACTATCATGTTCAGTTAGGTTATTTCAGTTGTTTTGGGTATTTCATACCCTATGTAGATGTTATATCTTTATCGTTTATGTTATAGTTTTGACCTTATGTCCTTTTAGTTCATGTTTCCACATTTATGCAGTATATCATGCAGTATGTAGGTATAGATATCAGTCATGGTTTAGGTTGTGGTCCTTCGGGGTCATGAGCACCATGAGCATTCCGGGTGCCAGATTTGGGGTGTTTCATTGAGGTACATTATAGTTGGTTTTTTGGCCATTTTATCCTAGGAGGAAAAATTCTGCAACCACGGGTACTTGAGAGAAATTATTTCCCTAAGGACACTCCCTGCATTTGGAAGACTTGGCCATTTCTGTTTCATCTTATTTTATGAAAAACATACTTCTTGGAAAGATAACTTTGATCTTGTGTTGAGGGTGTTGTTATACTTCATTGTGTTCTTGTTTTATACTTGAACTAGTATTGAAGTTATTCTGTGAAATTTCAGATTCTGTATACCCAAAAATATTGAAATATGACAATCTTAAGGAAATAAATTAACTTTATAGAATCTGAAAAACTTTATTCTTTTGGTTTTTGGAGATTAAATCTATAAGATTTCTACTTCGTTTGAACTTAACTAGTTTTTTGATGATATAAAATATTCATCATAAGTTAAAGATCACTCGGTGGACGATTGGAACTCATAAAAACTTCATCGTTAAACTAGAAACAAGAGGTATTTAAAGTTGCTACAACTTTATTAATACTATTTTGATATACTAAATTTTTTCTCTTATTGTGACAGAAAAATGACTAATGATAGTCAAGTGGAAGGTACTGCAACGACTGTGGAAGCAACTAGTACTGGAACAACAAGTCATACTAATGCTCCGCCAGCAAAGGTACCAGCAGAGAAAATCGGAAAGTTCTACGGTATTGACTTTAAGAGGTGGAAGCAGAAAATGTTTTCCTACCTCACAACTCTTTGTCTTCAAAGGTTCACATTTGAGAAAGCTCCAGAGGTGTCTGAGGGAACTTCTGAATAAGAGCGATTTGTGATTGTGGAGGCTTGGAAACACTTCAATTTCCTTTGCAGGAACTATATTTTGAATGGTCTCCAAGATGATCTCTATAATATGTATAGTGTAACAAAGACAAAAAAAGAGTTGTGGGGAGTGCTAGAACAAAAGTACAAGACGGAGGATGCCGGAACTAAAAAGTTCTTTGTTGCATGATTCCTGGAATATAAGATGATGATATACAACAAGTCTGTTGTTTCCCAAGTGCAGGAACTACAAGTGATCATCCATGATCTCCTTGAGGAAGGTATGATTTTGACAAATACCTTTGTTGAATAGTTTGAAAATGTTCTTAGTATTCACATAGTTGTAGGTTTGATCGTGAATGGAGTACTTCAAGTAGTAGCAATAATAGAGAAGCAACAACTTTTGTTAAAGGACTAGGAATTATTTGAAACAAAAATGTAAGGAGATATTTGTCAAATATCTAATCGTAAGATTGTTCATTGAAGAAGACAATAAGGCTGCAGAAAGAAGGTCAAGAGGAAATTCTAAAATGAATGAAGCAAATATTGTAGAAGATGACTACAACTCCAAAAAGCGAAAGAAAAGCAATCAACCCAAGAAAAAAACCAACGGAAAGTGCTTTAGCTATGGAAAGATTGGCCATAAATCAATAGATTGTCAGTCCCCTAAGAAATACAAGAACAAGAACCAAGAAAATATGGCTGATTCCAAGAAAGAAATAGATGATCTGTGTGCCATGCTTTCTATATGCAATTTGGTAGGAAATCCTTGCGAATGGTGGATGAATTTCGGTGCCACCCGCCATGTTTGTTATAATAAGGAGTTGTTATCAACATTCGCTCCAGCTCAAGAACAAGAAAAAATCTTCATGGCTAACTCCGCTACTGTAAAAGTAAAAGGAACAGGAAAAAAATTCTTGAAAATGACTTCCGATAAAGTGTTGACACTCAACAATGTCCAGTATGTACTGAAGTTAAGAAAGAACTTGATTTCTGTATCACCTCTAGATAAAAATAGATTCAAATGTGTAACTATTTTTGAATAAGTTTCAATCATCAAAGGAGAAGTATATATAGGAAAAGGCTACCTCACTGAGGGCCTATATTAGATGACTATTGAAATCAATAAAAGTTATGCTTCTTCTTACTTGCTTGAGTCTTATGATTTGTGGCATGAAGGATTAGTCCATGTTAATTACCAAACATTGTGAAAACTGATTAACTTAAAATTTTTGCAAAACTTAGAGTGCAATAAATAAAAATGTCAAACGTGTGTAGAATCAAAGTATGCTAAGCATCCGTATAAGTCCATTGAAAGGAATTCTAAATCCTTAGACTTAATGCACACCGATATTTGTGATATAAAGTCAACACCATCACGTGTTGGTAAAAGTATTTCATAACTTTTATTAATGATTGCACTACATATTGTTATGTCTACTTGTTAAATAGTAAGGATAAAGTAATAGATGTGTATAGGCAATACAAAAATGAAGTTGAAATCAGTTAGAGAAAAAGATCAAATCTATAAGAAGTGATAAGGGCAGAGAATATGAATCTCTCTTTGCCAAAATATGTGTAGAGAATAGAATTGTCAATCAAACTACAGCCCCGTATTCACCTTAATCAAACGGAATTATGGAAAGAAAAAACCAAACTTTGAAGGAAATGATGAATGTCTTACTTATAAATTTAGGTTTACTGCAAACCTTGTGGGGGAAGCTATCATAACAGCTAACTGAATACTCAATAGAGTTCCCCATATTAAGACACAATCAATTCCGTATGAAAAATGGAAAGAAAGAAAATCCAACTTGAAATATTTCAAAGTGTGGAGGTGTCTAGTGAAGGTTCAAGTACCTATGCCAAATAGGGTAAAGATAGGACCTATGGCAGTGGAGTGTGTGTTCATAGGATATGCTAGAAGTAGTAAAGTATGTCGGTTTTTAGTTCATAAATCCGAACAACCGAATATTAATGAAACTATGGAAATTGAATCAGATAATGCTGAATTCTTTGAACACATTTTATCATATAAAACTAGACATGAATAGTCTAGTGGGGGGTCTAAATAACCTCGATATAAACCAAGTAAAGATGTTCATAATGATGTGAATCCAAGATGTAGTAAAGGTCAAAGAATGTCAACTTTGTTTGGATTGGATTTTGTAACATTTCTCTTAGAAAATGAGCCTCAAACATTTAAGAAATCAATGGCGTCTTCATACTCATCCTTTTTGAAAGAGCAGTCAATAGTGAGATTGATTCAATCTTAAAAACCATACATGGGAGTTGGTTGATCTTCCTCCAGAAATAAACCTTTAGGTTCTAAATGGACCTTCAAAAGTAAAATGAAACTGATGGTACTATTGACAAATACAAGGCAAGATACGACCTTAATTACTTTGATATATACTTACCAATAACAAGGATAATGTCAATTAAGATGTTAATTGCCTTGGAGGCAATATATGTTATTGAAATCTATCAAATGGATGTGAAAACAACATTCCTAAATGGAGAATTGGAGAAAGAAATCTACATGACATAGTCTGAGGGTTTT
Source organism: Capsicum baccatum var. pendulum (assembly GCA_030864225.1). Lineage (NCBI taxonomy): Eukaryota > Viridiplantae > Streptophyta > Magnoliopsida > Solanales > Solanaceae > Capsicum > Capsicum baccatum. Next base: position 46,097,485 of record CM061557.1, read on the forward strand.
GTGGTTCAAGGAAAAGAAAATAAGGAATGTAAACTTTTTAAGTCTCTTTATGGACTAAAAGAAGCACTTAAACAATGGCATGTAAAGTTTAAACAAACCATGTTGGCAAACGGGTTCAAGATTAATGAATATGATAAATGTGTTTACATTAAAGAGACTCCAAATCACCAAGTCATTGTCTGTTTTTATGTGGATGATATGTTGATCATCAGTAGAGACATTTTGGAGATAAATGCTATGAAATGAATGCTTGAGAGAAAGTTTGATATGAAAGACATTGGAGTTGCGGATGTGATCTTAGGAATAAGAATCCATAGAACTCCACAAGGGTTGGCATTGTTATAGTCATATTACATAGAACAGGTACTTGACAAATTCAAGTATTTGGAATTGGGTGTTGCCAAGACTCCACTGGACGTGAGTTTCGCACTTTAAAAGAATCAGGGTAAAAGTGACTCACAGTTGGAGTACACAAGAGTATTAGGCTGATTAATGTATATAATGAATTGTAGAAGCACAGACATAGCCTACGCTATTAGTAGTTGATTCGATACATGTGTAATCCAAATAAAACTCATTGGATGGAAATGAAAAGAGTTTTGGGGTATCTTAAATACACTCAAGACTATGCTTTGCATTATAATAAATATCCCATGGTATTTGAAGGATATAGTGATATAAATTGGATCACTAGATCGAATGAAGTAAAATCCACTAATGGATATGTATTTACTATCGGTGGAGGAGCGATCTCTTGGAAATCATCCAACCAGACATGTATTGCGCACTCTACAATAGAATCTGAGTTTATTGCATTGGATAAAGCTAGTGAAGAAGCAGAATGGCTCAAAAATTTCTTGGAATACATTCCTTATTGGCCTAGACCAGTGGAACCAATATGTATATACTACGATATCCAAGCGGTAATAGGTAGGGCAGGAAGCATAATGAACAACAGTAAATCTTGACACATAAGACTAAGACACAATACCACTCGAGAACTTTTCTCTAGTTGAATTATCACTGTGGACTATGTAAATTCAAAGGATAATGTGTTGGATCCACTAACAAAAGGCCTATCTAGAGGATGTGAGAGGATATCCAAGAGAATGGGTTTACGAACTAGGACGAGTTAGCATTGTGGTAAATCTACCTAGCAGACTGGAGATCCCAAGAGCTAGCTTCAAGGAGATCAAAAAGGTTGTGTCTGATAGGTTCAACATTATCAATATACCAACCCATTCTCATAATGTAGACAATGTTTAGTAACCAACGATAAGACTTAAGGTGAAAAGTCTTTTAACAATTATCTAAATTTGGCAAATTTGACTAAATAGTTTAATCTATATGATTGAACGTTTAAAAATCACCTATTTGTGGGATTAGTGGAAGCCGTATCAAGGAAAATATTAGTAAAGGCCTATGCTCTAATGACTCATGAAAATGGGACGTGTTCATGGCTAAAAATAACAAAACCATGAGAACCATAAATGGTAAAAGGCTAGTTATATGACGTTTTATTTAGGTGTACATTAAAGATCGATAGCTCAAAGATATCAAATCTACCAATTGACTGAGTAAATCCGATGCCTGAGTGCATCTAATGCATACTCGCTACGAAAAGTTCAAAGGTTAACCATCTTATCCAGATGTAATCAGTCAGTGCTTTATGATCACATACTTGCCTGTAAAGTTTTACAAAAAAGTAGCCATTCCCCATTTATGTGGGGGATTGTTGGGTTCAATATGTATGAAAAGTGTGAATGGAAAATGGAGGGAACCAAGTGGAGGGAAAATTTGAGAAAACACTATTATGGAAAGTGTACTTAAAAATGGAAAGTCTACTAATTCTTCCACATTGGTGGGATAATGTGACCTTCAATTGTTTACATTAAGAAACACTTATTCTACTTGGTAAGTGAGTCAAGAAATAAGGGGTTCCTCTCACCGTCGTCATTATCGCTCATTCGGCTTCGTCTTCGAATTTGGATTTGGAAAATGATCGATCGATGAGATCTATCATTTTGGAGAAAATTTATTTGATAGAAATTTGATCAAAAAAATAAAGGGAAAAACACCAAAAGAAACATAAATTTTTCTATGTCTTTTGATCCTGCATTAATATGCATGCATGCAGTAGCAGAATAACTGTTTCAAAATACTGTACTGAAGCGAAATGATGCTTTGAAAGGGATGCGACCCTTCAACAAAATTACACACTGATTTATGAAATGGAATGCCCATTTGGATAGCTGTGATTATTTGGAAAAAACACACTCTTTAGAAGAACAAACATAATTTTTCCAGAAGGGATACAACCTTTAAGTGAATCATTACCACCTTTCATAAGGGGCACCAGATGGCTATATAAACCTGCTTTAATCTACAGGTTTAGAGACAAAAATTTTCTAATATACAAACAATTCTTGTCTTTAAAAATATTCTGTGTGATCATCAAATCGTTGAGTGAGTTTGAAGAGATTCAAATTGTTTGAGGTACCGCTACTGTTGGTTTGTTTGGCCATTTTATCCTTGGAGAAAAGTTCCACAACCTCAGGTACTTGAGGGGAATTATTTCCTTAAGGACACTTCATGAATTCGAAGGACTTGGCCATATCTGTTTCATCTTATTTTTTGAAAAAAAATATTCTTAGAAAGATCACTTTGATCTTATGGGTGTTGTTGTACTTTATAGTGTTCTTGTTTTATACTTGAACTAGTGTTGAAGTTATTCTGTCAAATTTCAGATTTTGTGTACCCAAAAACATTGAAAAATGACAATATTAAGGATATAAATTAAGTTTATAGAATCTGAAAATCTTTATTATTTTGATTTTTGGAGATTAAAGAAATAATCTTTCTACTCCATTTAAACTTGACTAGTGGTTTGAAGTAATAAAATCTTCATCACAAGTTAAAGATCACTCGACTGATGATTGAAAGTCATAAAAACTTCATCATTAAAGTAGAAACAAGAGGTGTTTAAAGTTGCTACAACTTTTTTAATAGTATTTTGATATACTAAAGGTTTTGTCTTGTTATGATAGGAAAATAACTAATGATAGTCAAGTGCAAGTGTAAAACCCTATACTTTTACCTAGCTTAAATTCGTCCCAAAATTGTCAAAGACTTTCTTTAAAGATGAATAAACTTTTGTATATGTGGAATTTTCAAGATTTTTACATTTCATTGAGTAGGAAATTCAATTAGCTTTCCAACGATATAAAATTTACCTAACTTTGATAACTGGGTAAGAAGTTATGGTGACTTTATGTTTCAGTTGTTCAACATCGTCATTCAGGCCAGTAGTCTATCGCGTAGTGTGTTAAAATAGAAATTGTCAATTTCCAATGTTTCTCCATGATATTGGCATGTCGCGCCATAGACCCTATTCACAAATGTCAATTTCCAGTGTACCAACGTGATTCTATCGCATTGCGGTGCACTTCTAATTCACTAACAAAGTGGCAATGAGATACCACCGTGTCGTGCCACCAAGCAATTTCCTAGTTGTCCTTTTTATAGTGACACAACGCGACAGCGCCGCATCACGCCAAGGGCCTAGATCAGGATTCTTCAGTTAATTTCCAGTTTTAAATTTTAAGCTTTAAATTATTCCAGGGGTATTTAAGTCTTTTTCCATGGCCCTATTCAGCCTTTAACATGAAAATCAACCCTAATAAACCTAGTTACACCATTATTCATTCTATTTTTCCCCAAATTAAACAATTCTCTCTCAAGAGGTAAAAACACTGGTTCAAGAATCAAGGTCAATCCTCAAGAGCTCAAGAACAAAGCTCAAGGATTCACTGAGGACTTCAAGAAACTCTCAATTAAGGCATGTAAGATGTTCATTCATGGATCCTTACCTTCCATGGAGCCCAAGAATCACTTTTCAAAATGCAAAATTTATGATTTATGATTTCCATGTTTGAATTAGATTGAATTTATGTTCATAATGTTGTTTGAGTTTTAATCAATGATTTAGATTACAAGACTCAAGAATTGATCCTAGTATGTGTTGAATTACATGATATTCATGATGAACCCTATAATTTGCAAGTTGATTTTTGTAGTCATGATTGACCCTAAGTGTTTATGAGTAAATGAATCAAGTATGCTTTTCATGTGTTTGATAAATTATCTATGAGAATGAAATAATGCCACTATAGAATGTTAACATATATTCCCCATTCATGTACAAGTTAATGCATTACAAGTGTTTGATGAAATGTCTCCATGAATGAATTATGACCAAGTGAACATTGTTATGTTATTTAAGATTATGCTTTGCTTTACTTTTCATGCTATTGAGTCTTAGGGGTATTTAATACCCGACAATTTAGCTATTTACCTAGAGCCAGTGTAAGTGATTGAATAGTATCAATCATGTTACGATCAGTAGTAGTCTCAGTCATTTACAGAACTCAGTAGAACTCAGTCAGTTACAAAACTTAGGAACAATTAGTAAACTTTGTATCAGTACTGTCCAGTTCAGTATGATCAGATCTATGTCTTTTAGTTTGGAGTAGGATTCAGCACCGAGCGAGCCTAGGGTGGGTTCTTACCCTTTAGCTAGGACTGGGCCTATATAAGCTAAGTTCCAGAACTATGTAGCCAGCGTAGTTTATGAGATGTCACCCATTAGATAGGACTGACATACTCAGGGATCACCCGCTAGTTTTTGACTGATCTCAAGGGTCACCCGTTAGCTAAGACTGACTCCACAACAGTTGTCTTTACCCATGGCATGGTGCTGTCACCCTTCCAATTAGGGTTACATATTGGGCCCCTATTATTTTAGATTGGGGAATGTCGATTAGATGATTACCTTCTATAGTTTCAGTTTCAGTCTTAGTCTTTAGAATAGAACTCAATTTATTTTTATAGAATCAGGACTGTCAGATACAGTCACTCAGTTATCAGTAATTTAGATTATCAATGATCTCAGATTATTAGCATATTCAGTTATTAGTTATCAGATCCAGTTCCAGTATACTTAGTTACAGTATATACAGTATGTTCAGTAGTTACAGATCCTCCATGTATGCAAATCCAGCTCTTGCATATCATTCAGTTAGTTATTGTTCATAAATATAAACCCATGCATTCAACCTTACCTCATTTAACATACCAGTACATTCCTACGTACTGACTGTATGCCTATTTATGGAATTGTGATATTTCATATCATAGGTTCGGATGCTCAGGTTCCTGACTGCGCTTAGCCAGATTCAGCCAACAGTAGTAGATTTAGTAGTGAGTCCTCATTTATTGAGGATATACTTTTATTTTAGTACTTCAACTTATAAGTATTTTAGTAGATGGAGTTAGTTGAGGGATTGTCCTATCAACTCCACTTTTAGACAAATTCAGTTAGAGGATTTTTAGGTTAGATTTTTAGATAGTATTTCAGATTCAGATGTTATTATTCATTATCAGTATTTTAGATGCTTTGAACCTTATGGCATTTCAACATATTATTTTGCAATTATTTTAGTATTATGGATCAGTGTTCACAGTAGATATCATTCATGGGTTGGCGTGTGGTCCTTCGAGGTCGCAAGCACCATGTAATGACTATGGGGTAGTCTCAGGTCATTACAGCAAGGTACTACAATGACTGTGGAAACAACTAGTACTGTCACAATGAGTCATACTAATGCTTTGCAAAAAATGTGACCAACAGAGAAATCTGGAAAGTTCTAGGGTATTGACTTCAAGAGGTGGCAGCAGAAAATGTTTTTGTACCTCACAACTCTTTGTCTTCAAAGGTTAACATTTGAGAAAGCTCCAGAGGTGCTCTAGGGAATCTCTAAACAAGAGTGATTTGTGATTGTGGAGGCTTGGAAACACTTTAATTTCCTTTACAGGACTACATTTTGAGTGGTATCCAAAATGATTTCTACAATGTGTATAGTGGAACAAAGATAGCGAAAGAGTTGTTGGGAGTGCTACAATATAAGTACAAGATAAAGGATCCTGGAACTAAAAAGTTCTTCATTGCAAGATTCCTAGAAAATAAGATGATAGACAGCAAGTGTATTATTTCCTAAGTACAGGAACTACAAGTGATTAGCCATGATCTCCTTGTGGAAGGTATGATTTTGACAAATACCTTTGTTGAATAGTTTGAAAATGTTATTAGTATTCACATAACCTTTATTGTAGGTTTGATAATGAATGAAACATTTCAAGCAGTAGCAATAATAGAGAAGCTACCACCTATGTGGAAGATCTTCAAGAACTATTTGAAACATAAACGTAGGTAGATGTCTGTCAAAAATCTAATCATAAGATTACACATTAAAGAAGACAATAAGTGTGTAGAAAGAAGGTCAAGAGGAAATTCTACACTGAATGGAGAAAATATTGTAAAAGATTACTACAACTCAAAAAATAAAAAGAAAGATGGAAATAAAAGAAATCAACCCAAGAAATAATTCAAGGGAAAGTGCTTCAACTGTGGGAAGATTGGAATCAAATCAATAGATTGTCGGGCCCCTAAGAAAGAAAGAAAAAGGACCAAGAAAATATGGATGGGTCCAAGAAAGAAAGGGATGATCTGTGTGCCATGCTTTCTGAATGCAACATAATGGAAAATCCTCGCAAATGGTGGATGGATTTTGGTGCCACTTGCCATATTTGTGCTAATAAGAAGGCCATTTTAACTTTTGCTCCAGATCAAGGGGAAGAAAAGATCTTCATGGCTAACTACGCTACTGCAAAAGTAAAAGGAACAGGAAAATTATGCTTGAAAATGACTTCAGGCAAAGTGTTGACACTCAACAATGTCTTGTATGTACCGATGTTAAGAAAGAACTTGATTTCTGTATCACTTCTAGATAAAAATGGAGTTAAATGTGTAATTGTTTCTATAAAAGTTGTAACTAGCAAAGGAGAAGTGTATGTAGGAAAAGGCTATCTCACTAAAGGCCTATATAAGATGAATGGAATGACTATTGAAATCAGTAAAAGTTCTGCTTCTTCTTACTTTCTTGAGTCTTATAATTTGTGGCATGAACGATTAGGCCATGTTAATCACCACACATTGTGAAAACTTATTAACTTAGAAGTTTTACAAACTTTGATTGCAATAAATCAAATTACAAAATGTGTGTGGAATCAAAGTATGCTAAGTATCCGTGTAAGTCTTCAGACTTTAGTAATCTAGTTTGAAAGCCTCTAACTATCTGAAGTAGGGAGTGGAAGGAACATGTCTCTAACTAACTCCTGACTACTGAAAACCAAACTATAATACTGAAGTAATAAAGTAGTAATTATGTCCATAGAGAATGAGGACTCACTACTAACTCTAATTGCCAAAATCTGTAATGTCACTGTTGCTCTAGAACTCGTGCCTCTAAACCTATGGCGTAAAATAAAGCACCATAGGACAAATACATCAGTACAACTGAATGTACTGAGTATACAAGTGAAGTAGGCTAAATGCAAAGGGTTTGTATGCATGAACAATGCTGACTGATATGAATATGAGAATAAATACATTCATAAGTAACAATAACTGAACTCATGGTGATACTAACTACTGAGTCTGAATGCTGACAACTTGAGTGTACTGCTACTGATATAATAAATGAATGAGTTCACTGATATTAATATTTAAGTCACTACTAAGTGGGAACTGATACTGTATTACTGAATAGATAAATGACTATTTCTGACAGTTTGAATTATGAAGAACTGGTCTAATTGACTATGTCTAACAGTCCAAAAACTGAATACTGATAACGTGAGTTATAATTACTGATATAAATGATATAACAGTGATGGTTGATATAACCGATGTAACTGATACTGAGCGACTGTATCTGACAGTCTATGTTTTGATAGAACTATTTGAGGTTCATTCTGTATGGAGTAACTGAATCTGAGATCATTCCTATCTAGTGGGTGATCACTAAATCTGATGATAGTGATACTGATTGACCATAGTTGAGCTCAGTCCTATCTAGTGGGTGATCCTAGAGTCTATTGATAATGATAGGAATTGACTGTATCTAACAGTCCTAAATTTATAACTGAAATTGTGGGATGTATTCATCTAACTGACATGCCTCTTTCTAGCTAATCTAGCATTTAATTTGTAACCCCAGTTGGAAGGGTGTCATTACCACACCACTGGTAAAGAAAACTGTTGTGGAGTTAGTCCTAATCTAGCGGGTGACCCTTGGGATCAGTCATATACATTTAAATATGCTAACGGGTGATCCCTGAGTATGTCAGTCCTATCTAATGGGTGATATCTCATACCTACACTGGCTACATTGTTTTGGAACTTAGGGATTACTTCTGGGGATCTCAGTCCTATTCTAGTGGGTGAGTCCCCATCCCTAGGCTCGCTAGGTGCTAAATCCTACTCTCATCTGAAAGACACTGAAATCATTAATTAAGATGAACTGATTAACTAAACTTAACTGATTAGCTAAAATGATACTAGTGGTATTGTTTAGCGGAGCTACACTGAGTTTACTAAGTTTCGTTGACTGAAAGAATATACTGCTATCTGAGGACTGACTAAGAGTACTGTAGTTACTGAGATTTTTACTTGGACTACTGAAATCACTGAGATTACTAAACTACTGAGATTTTTGAGATTTCCTGAATCACATGGTTGACTGAGTTCTATGGATCATGGCTTGACTGAGAGTATCGTGAAACATGACATGACTCTAGAAACACAGATAAATTATCGGGTACAAGTACCCCAGTATTCGATGGAAGGAAACTGACAAAACATGACTTTGATCTTTTTGAACACATGACCAATATTCCTAATTTAAAATACCATAAGTTGGATTTCATACTACACATAGTTCTCAAAGTCTTTTACATGAAAGGGAATGCACATAATAGCATGCCATAAGTCCATCAATCTAGTTTCATGAACATTCCATCAAAATCATGATGCATAAAAATATCATAGAAGTCATTATTTTTATAAGGGTGTAGCATGCATTTGTCATTTAGGTCACAATTCAACTATAATACATGACTTCTAGTCTTTTAGGCATTTTATCAAACACCTTACAAGCACAACTTAGGCATAGGTGTAATGAACAAATTATTCATCATGAACAACCAAAATTACATGTTTCCAACTCATATGATATCATATATTCATAAAAACAAATAAAGATTCCAACATGGGAATCATTAAACATCAACAACATGAACATAATCCATTCACCACATAAATAACAAAATATAGAATTTAATAGAGGGTTATTGGACTTCATGGATGAAAAGAATCCATGAATGAACACTACAAATACCTTAGGGATTGAATCTTGAAAGAAAATTGACCTTTCTTGAATGTTCTTGGATTGGGAGTCTTAATTCTTGAATATCTTATGGAGGGTGTGATGGGATCTTGAAGTTAATTGAGAAGAAACTTAAGTTTGTTCTTGGGAACAAAGAGGGTTAAGAGCTTTTGAAACTAAATACCAATAGCTAAATATGTGGTTTTGGTGTTTTATGTCATGGGGTAAGGTTTAGGGTGAGGAAAAAAGACCAAAATACCCCTACAAAATTACTTCCTAGTTGCAGAAATTATCAGCAGACGACCAAGACTGATAAGCCGTCAGATCTATGATAGCCCATCATCCCAGGTCATCACCTGAAGCTGAAATTTTTGGGTTTCTATCTAATACTAACGACATGGTCTGATAAGCCGTCAGACTTGTGATAAGTCGTCACTCATTTGCCAGGCGAACATGCTAGTGTAAAATAGGTATAACTCTTTGCTCCGATATCAGATTTTGGTAAAATTTGTATCTTTGGAAATATAATTCAATTATCTATCCATTGGTGGGTAGTGAGATCAAAATTTCATAGTATAACGAGAGACATTGTCATTTGAAGTTGACTATAGCAATATCCTTCTCAAGAATTCAATCGGTAAGGAATGTTTTGATTCGTCTGATAGATGAGAGTTATTTGAAGCCTTAATATACATCTAAATTACTCATAAAACTATAAAAGAATCATGTTGTACTATGCTAGAGATTGAAACATGGCACTAATATTGGTTTGGATTTTTTGAGGTATTACACTTGGGCTGATAAGTCAACACATAGGTGATGGCCCGTCAGCTCTGGTCATCACTTTGTTGACAAGCTAAAATGTTAGAGTAAAATGGGTATAACATTTTGCCCCGATATTGGATTAAGGCAAAACCAAATGCATTGTAAAGAATATTCAAACATCTTTCTTTTGATATATAGTAGTCTATGCAACTCATAATGTACAAGGAGTAATGTTCATTTAAATTTGACCCAAGATAAAATGTTCGCTAAAACTTAATCAATTGAAGTGTTCTCAACATGTCTTTGAGTTTGGAGATTTTTATAACCTCGACTGATAGAGAAGGATATTTTCACACTATAGTATTGATCATCACCCATATATAGACAAAACACCATTGGATTGGGTCTGTATACTTAGGAACAATGGTTTGAATTCTACCCCAAAAACATGGGGTGTTACAAAGATGTGTCTGTCCATTTGGTTGTTGAGGACATAGCTCATATACTTTCTATTCCACTTGTGGGCTGGGATCACTATGTCAAGTTTGAATTGTCTCTCCTAGATAACATGGCATTTGCATTAGCCATCACTAGGAAATTTTCAGGCACTTCTAATCTTCTTTAACATTGTTGTGTGCTTAAATGAGAAATGTCTCCTCTCCACCAGCTTTACTTTGATGTGGATCATAAAATGAGTACACCATGAAATAAATGGCGCACTGAAGCAAACTACCTTGATATCTCCCTTATGGAACTGCTTGACACTAAGGTAAAGATCAACTTGCGTAGCCTTATTATCAAGCACATGCAAAGAGTACTTTTGAAGGATGATAAAATTGGCCATGCTCTTCCTTATGGATTCTGGTTGGCCTTAATTTTTAAGGATTATGTTGTTCCTTTGTAAGTCTAGTCTTTTCAGTCAACCAAGGATATTCTTTGACGTTTGAACCATGTTGCACTACATGTTTCAATGAGGCAAGCAGACTTGCTTATACAAATGTTGAGAAATAAATTAGCTCATACCTTGGCTGAGTTGGAGGAAGCTCATGCTACCCATGTTCAAGTGAAGGATGTTCTTCAGGCCAAAATTCTGACACTGGAGGCAAACCTTGCCAAGAAAAAAGTTGATAATGTAGAGGACATTCATAAGTTGACATAAATGATTGCACATATTCCTTTTACCTCATCATCTTCTCCATCATAGTTTCCTAGGAATCTGTTCCATTAAGCTTATTTTTTATAATTACCTAGATTGTTATGATGTTACTCTTTTCTTACTCAACTATGGATCATATTTTTCTTAATTAATTAACTTTTCCATTTCTTATGTCTAATTTTTTTGTATCTTCTATTGCATTATTGATTTCTCTTGTCTTCTTCTATTTTTCTTAGTGATAGCCCCAATGGATGTGATCTATTTAGCATTTCACATTGGACCTAAATAAAGCATTGAGAGGTTGATTTGAATAAGGAGTTAAACTTCACATAAAACTCTAAAGAGTTGAGAGTTTCACCTAAGATACAAGTCAGATATGAAAAAATTATTAGAGAGTTATTTTTAAATAGATGGAGTGACATTTACAGTCACTCACGCACTGACAAAGCAAATGACAATTGACAAATTGGCTTGGCAATTCACAACTTGGAGGATCATATAGTTGAACATGGTTCTATTACTCAGAAAGTAAGGTTTCTTAGTTTTTATGTATTAGGTTTGCTTATCGAGTTGTAATATTGACGTCATTCTAGTTTTAGTGAAGTATAAACTAAATTAGGATTATTGTCTCCAAGTTGGGGAACCTAAAATCTTAGGATAACATACCTAGTGTTTGACTAGGAGTTAGAGTTTCTAATTACTAGATTACATAATTCTCGTAATTTGTCATTTGCTAGACTTAAAGTTGTTTTGTAAAGTTTAGGGTGAAAAACTGTAGAGGTACAGTTTGTGTTTTTTCACACCTTTTTGAGTCTGTTATTTTTCATGTGAAATTCACCGTCTTATTTACTTATAGTGTTACAACTCAATTGAAACACATTAGGCAACTTATTTCACTCATAGGTTATTGTTAAGTTAAAATAAGTAAATTAGTAGGTTGCGTTCTCTATCATATAACATTGGCTACCATGAGGGGATTAAATTTCTTGTGGACATACAAAAAAATTGTGGACTTGAATATTTCAGTTCTTTACTTTCTATTTTTCTATTTTTCTTTTTTTGGTTTACTATTAAATTTTGGACACAGACTAATCTCAATAATCCTACTGGAATAACTTTGTTTTGAACCAAAGGACTCTGAGTAGAAGAGAGATATTGGAGGAAAAAGAAAGCATATGAGAAATAATAAAGAAAAGGTAATGAAATATTAAAGTTTGTTTTGCACATAATTAGCATCAATTTTATTCTTAAAGTTAAAAAAGATTGAATTGGCGTATAAAGAGATTGATGGCTAGTGAGTACCAACAAAAATATTCTATTTGACTACATTTTCACCTTGATTAAGTCTCACTCTAACTTTTTTTAACCTTCATATATATACTTACCTTCTAGTTTGCAATTTTATTTTGTCTTTTATAAAAGGAAATGATTCCTATAGGAAAATTAATAATGTTTTTCTCTAATTTCAATCTATCTTTCATTAAAGGGATAAAGGAAGCAATTATCGGCTTTGAGAGAGAGACCAAAATGCCGATAGAGAGACTTGTGATAGGGCCTCGGTAAATATATGTGATCTCAATTTTTGGAATGCTGAGACTTGGAAAAATAACTTTGGCTAAGAAATTGTATGATCATCAAAATCTTCTCAATCGCTTTGATTTTCTCTTGTGGTGTTTGTTAGGGAATGTGAAGATTTGATAATGGACATATGAATGAAACATATTGTACAAGATATTCTACACAAGTGAATAAATAGAAGCTATTTTTTCTTACATGTACTGCATATTGAAGTTGATGCAAAACTGACAAGGCATTAAGACAAAAGTGGATAAGCAAGGAAGCTCAAAATTGTTACTAATGCTTATCACATACAACAAAAAGATCGAGGAAAAGTTAAGTGCAACACTTAGAGTTGGAATTGATCAAGGAGTCCAGCTAGACTAAGAGATGAAGTAGAAGAGTCCTATTCATTCAAGGTGATAGACGACTACAACAAGGAGTGAAGCTACTTGATAGATTCATACTAAAGATAGAAGTATACATCATCCAAAGAACTTAATCAGGAGGTAGCTTAAATACAACAAATGACATTCAAGTGGTTCACTCATGCACTAACAAAGAAAATCATCAATCAGCAAATCAATTCACTAAACTTGAAGAAGAACCTGGTCCTTTACTTAGCAAGTTATACAATTTGTAATAGGTTGGTTCTTTGAGTTGAACTGAGTCTATTGTTCTAGTCTCAGTAAAGTATAAGCTGAGTTAGGATTTGTGTCTTCAAGTTAGGGAACTCGAAGACTTTGGAACATTTATCTTGGGAGGATTTGTATTTTTCTAAAATAGGAGTTAGAAGTTTTAATTCCTAGTTTACAAGAAGTCTTGTAATTTGTTGATTGTTGAGGCTCTAGAGTAATAGTGAAGTTGGGGTTAAATCCTGTAGAGGTACATGTCATGATTTTTTACACCTTTCTTGAGTCGGGCATTATCCATGTAAAAATACTATGTTCAACTTTTACTTATATGAACCAGGTTAGCTTACTTGTTCCACAGATAGGCAAACATTAGAGTATAATATTATAATCAATAGGGCACACACTGAAACAAGTGGTATCAGAGAGAGGTTGTCTTAAATAAGGCTAGCATCTAAGAAAAGGTCACAGTGAAGGTCAGTCAACTACTAGAACTCCACTCTTTGATGGCTCTAATTTTATCTGGTAGAAAGCCAGGATGGAGATGTTCATCCAAGGTGAAGACTATGAATTATAGGACAGGATTATTGATGGTCCTACTGTTCCAATGAAGTTGGTTAATGGTGAACCAGTCAATAAAGTAAGGAGTGGATATACTATTGATGACTTATTGGCATTAAAGAAAAATGCTAAGGCTAAGAACATCTTTGTCTGTGGATTAGGACCAGCTGAATACAATAGAGTGTCAACTTACACCACTACTAAGAAAATTTGCGATGCACTGGTAAATGCAAATGAGGGTACTTCTTAGGTAAGAAAATTTAGGATTTCTGATCTTTTTACTAAGTATGAGGCATTTAAGATGAAGGAAAATAAATCCTTTCATGAGATGATGAAAAGGCTTACTGCCTTACCAAATGAGCTAACTTTCTTGGGAAAAGTCATCACTGAGGAGGAACAAGTTGGAAAGGTGCTGAGGGTACTACCAAAATCAAAATGGAATGTTAAGGTAACTGCAATTAGGGAAGCAAATAAGGATCTCACAGGCATGACCCTAGACCAACTGGTAGGATATTTGAAGACTTATGAAATGGAAATTGATGGAACCAAAGAACGAGCAGCTCCTGAGAAAATCTTGGACCTAAAAGCTTCTGATAGTGATGAAGAAATTGAACTTGACATAGAACAAATTTCCTTCATAACTAAGAACTTCAACAAATTCTTTTAGAAAAAGAAGGGAACAAGTGGCAAGAAACATTCAAATGACAATCCAAATGGATGCTACAACTGCGGTAAAACTGATCATTAGATCAGAGATTGTCTGGGAAATAGAATAAAGAAAGGAAAGGGATAAAAAAGAACTGAAAGAAAAGACCAAAATGAAGTAGAAGGAAGAACATACAATGATGGCAGCACGCGGATCTAATTCAGATGATGATGAAGTTGATGAAACTGCATTCTTGGCTATTGGAAATTCAGACTTAAAAGAAGAAGATGATGCTTCTGAGGTAAGTATACTTGAACTTAAAGAAAAAATGCATTTGTTTTAAACATCATGGATACAATACTCAATGGTAAATTTAAGGTTCAACATGAAAATCATCTAATTTATCAAACATTCTAATTTAATTACATGAAACTTGTGATTAATCATAGATTAAAACCTAAATAATATCATGGATATGAATACAATCAATTTCAATCATTGAATTTATAAATTTGAGAACTTGTATATTTAATAAGGGTTCTTGAACTCTATGGGTTAAAGGAAACCCAAGATGAACACCTAATATACATGAGAATATTAATTCTTGATGTTTCTTGAAAGAGTTATTGAGAATTGTTCCTCATTTATTGAAGCTGGGGTTTTTTCCCTTTTGAGAGAAACTAATTTAATCTTGAGAAAAATTGAGTGAATAATGACTAATTAGGTTATTTAGGGGTTAATTTTGTGTTTAAGGCTGATTTGGGTCATGGAAAATACCAAATTACCCCTGGTGAGAAATTAAAATTCGTCACTTCAAGTCTGCATTTTAACCTCCACTGCTACACAGTGAACTACTGGATCTTGGCTGGAAACTAACTTAAAAGGACAATTGTGAAATGTTCTTGTGGTGCGGAGTCACACTGGAAAATGACAATTGGGAAAATAGCCCTTGGCACGAAGAGGTGGGATCGCGTTGCCCTACTGTAAAATGACAAATGGGAACTGGAACATTGGCACAACGTGTGGAAATTGCGATGGCACACTGAAAACTGACAATTACCATTTGGTCTGGCTCCGTGATGCGGGGATATACCATTTGGTACACTATTTACAAAAATTGCTATAACGTTTCACCCGGGTATCTGATTTGGGTAAAATTTATATCATTGGAAAGCTGACTGAATTTCCTATACAATGGTAGGTCTTAAAATTAAAAATTCTGAATATTTTGAAATATTTATATAGATATAATCATGTACTAAGAGTTTAATTGAGCAAGGTAAATATGGGGTATTATAGTATTCAAGTCGTTCCTATGTCTAAGGTCTGAGTTCTCTATGTAACTCATGTGTTGTTCTAACCTCCAAACTAGAAGCAATGATTTCTCTGTAAATCCAGTCTATCATATATTCATGCTCTATGTTATGATGTTCATGATCTATAAATTTATGTCCCAAATCATGCTCTGTTCTAAGGAATTTTGTTTTCATATTTTATTAATTTATTTTATGTCAGAATTGGCCAAAATGATAAACTTGTGCAAACTCATGACTATTTCATCTTTGAAAATAAGAAGCGATATCTTCGAGTATAAGTCTTTTTCTCAATTGTTGACATCATGAATTCCAAACTTATATTTTATGACTCATGATGTAAGCGCTCTTATTTCTCACTATGGTCTGTCCTAAGGACTTGTGCTAAGTTGTGTTTATGTCAGAGCGACTCTCTACTTAAGATCTAGACACTTGATTTATAAAGAACTTTGTGATTGTATTGTATCTTCACCTAATGTCCCACCTTGAGTAGATCAACAAATATGGGTTATAATTGAGTAGTGTTTCTTCCATTCATGATTCTTATGCCCGAGATCCTTGATGACCCTCTGAATGATAGAATGATAAGTAGTTATGGTGAGTAGTAGTGACTTAGGAAGGGGGAGTAGATGTTCTTGAATATGAAATTTTGATGTGATTCCCTTAACTAAGGTTATAAATGATGGAAGAAATAAGGAGATGAACTTTTTCTATATGGAATAGTTGGGAAGGAGGTATGTAATGAAATATTTGTAAGATTAATCGAAATTATTGGTCTTAGTAGGGAGATCCATGAAGTAGGTGTATTAATGATAGGGTTGAATGTTGTGATTGTTTAAAACACAACCCATGTACCCTGTGGTTAGTATTCCCTGAATTAAAACCTAAGGGTGTTTGGTGTTAGTGATATGGTAAACTAATCTTCTTAAAGGGATATAGAGTATGGAGTCCCATAGCTTAAGTTAGCACCTCTTTTCTTCGAGTTAGGCTTCAATATATGAGTATTCTACAGTGGGACTCGAACTACTATTGTTAGATATGTGATGGGACAATTATAAGTTGGATATTATGAAGTATGTTGTTTAATGTTAGGGAATAGACAAGTAGTGTCTCTATGTTTGAGTCTATTCGGTGTATTATGTAAAGTAGAGAATGCTTTTATCCCTATCTTTACAAAATCTCATCTCATGATTGTACCGATGTAAATTAGGGTTATTATTACCAATATATCTCATGCCTTATGTTGTAATGATATACAACAATAACTAACCCAGTGTATTCCTACAAAGTGGGGTTTGGGGAGTGTAAGATGTATGCAGTCCATACCGCTACATCCGAAGAAGTGTTGGGATGATTATGATCCCTAGAATTCATTTGCAAGATCATCTCTATGTCAATTCTTATCCTCTCATGCCTCATGATTACACGATTCACTTTGCAACACTATGAATTATCTTCTTGAGGTATTTGTATGTTTTCTTTAGAGAAAATTCTTAGAGAAAGTTTATGTCCTTTTTTACATATTTTTTTGGAGCTTCAACAAGTCCCTACTCGTCATTCGGGGACGAATAATCCAAAGGGGGAGATAATGTACCACCTCATATAATTTATGTCTTGAATTAACTCTTGGTTGCATGCATGGGAAGTGTAGGACCTAAAATTTCTTTTAAGTGTTAGGAGACTTGGGCATATTTTAGACCTCTTAGCTTCAACTATTTTTAATTTAGTCTTTCCAACCCCATGACGTAGATTGTTGAACTGATTCATGATTCAGGGGTGGTTTTAAAGGGCATGTCTTGGGGAAGTTTTTGATTTTTCAGACAAATATTGGGTAATGTTTGGATTTCAATTCAAGAATCTCACTCCAATTTCATCACATTGCAGTGAGTACAACAATAGGGAGTTCATCGCATTATGGTGAAGGTTTTTTCATCCAGCTCTTGATTTATAATTTGAATGCATGTTTGAAAATCTTTATAGTAGTGTGTGAAGTTCTTATTAGGTGAAAAATGTTCATAAAAATTACTTAGAGCAAAGTTTAGCTAAGAGCCTTTGATTCATCAAATGTTTGGTATCCGATTCTCCAAAGGTCAACTTTAAATGTGTATAACTTTTGATATATATGGAATTTTTCAGCTCAAGATCCACAAAATTATATATAGCTGAAATATCTTTCCAACGATACAAATTTTGCCTTAATCCGATACCTAAGCAGAAAGTTATGATTATTTTTGTCAGAAACAATAAGCTACTGTAATTACACCACGTCGTGGTGAACTTGAAAATGCAATTATGAGTTTAAAATTGCCTGAGGGGCAATTTTGTCTTTTCCCCTCAATCCAATTCTTAAATCCAAGACCTAAATCACCCATTAGGGCATTATTTTCCTATCTTCTCCAACTTTTTTCTTAAGAAAACCTTATCCCTTCCCCAAGAACAAGAAATCAAGCCTTTCAAGTTCAAGATCCTCAAGAAAAGTGTCAATATTTGGGTTCCATTCTTCCAAATAAGTTATCTAAGGTACGTGGGACTATCTTAAACCAAATGGGCATAGATTTACTATTTTAAAACTAGTTTTAAAAATTATATATGTATAAATATGAAATTGGTTTCAAGATCATTGATAAGAATGCATTGAAAATCCTATATTTTGAAGAAGGGTTGTGGACATTTTGGTATGAAACCCTACAATTGAAATGTTTTTTGTGTGATGTGATATTTAGATAGTGAAGTTAAATGAGAGCATGGGATATGAAATTCCCTCTTTTACTATGAAATCCATTGATTTTACATGTTGTGAACTGACTCTACAAATTGCTAAATGCTTGAGTCTGTTGATGAACCATTATGTACAAATTGTATTATCTTTATGAGATAATGAAAGGGTGTTTTACTTGTTGTATAAGTGATCGTGTTCCCCATTAAGAATGCTTTTAAATTACTAGAAAAGGTAATAACTGTAGATAAAGTATTGAAGAGAGAAAGTGGTTTGTGTTTATGTTCTTTCAAAGTATGAACTTACGCATGATTTTAAATTTTTTGGGTGGCCAATAATAACTTTTTGTATTAAGAAAGGGATGGTAGAGTTGTTGTGATATGGCTTGCAAGTCTGGGTATGACGATACCCTTTTATGATACACCCAAAATAGAATAAGAAAGAAATAACTTTTTGAAGTTGATATGTCTTAAAGAGTCAAAAATTGGGATTAAGAGAGTTAGATAGTTACCCGAAGAAAGCTTGAGTTCAAACAGCTCATTGCCTAAAACCTTGATTTGCTGAAATGGGTTTATGTTGCCCCAAAAGTGGGATTGTATGTTGGCGATGACCCTATTGCATATTAGATATGCAGAGACTTTGATCCTTGCAGAAAACATGGGTTGTGGGCTTAGGCGCCGAGTGAAGGGCGGATTCCATATAGCCTACAAGATTACAGATTTTAGGGTGTACAACATAGCTCAGAAGAGAATTAAACATATAGAGTTATAATTTCAAAAGGATGTTTTAAAGTTATCAAATTAAGCCCATGTGTTTTGAAATGTTTTATGCTGACATGTTTTATTAAATGCTCTCACCTATATTGTATAAAACTGTATTTTATTTTTTGATTGTTCTGTGTACCAGTACATTTGGATTGACCCCTTATATTTTAGGATCTAAGGTTCAGGGGATCCTGCTTAGCAATAGATAGTTTTTGGTCAGACGTTTGAAGTTTGTAAGCCTCCCTTGTTTAATGCTATATTTTTATTTGGTTTTAGTTCATGGTCCAACTAGGGGCCTTGTCCCAGTTTCAGATAGATATTATTTCAGTTTAGTAGAAATTTTAGAGTCTTGTGTTAGATGGCTTTTCTTTTGAGGATTTTTGGACCTATGTCAATTTGGTATGGTTGAAGTGATAAGATGATTATGATTCTAATTTATTTACGCATTTTAATTATTTGATGGATTATGCATAAGATTGCCAGTTTGAAGAACTCTCGTGCCTTCATGGTTTAAGATGTCCATCATGGTTAGGGCCTCAGTTTGGGTTGTGACAGAAAGTATATAGATGAACTTACGCATGTTATTGAGTTTGTGTTAAGGCGATATGTCTTTATGTCAGCTTAGAGTTAATGAATGTGGTACAGGTTCCTTGGTTGAAGGTAGAGAAAGAGTTATTAGTTAAAGTGAATTGTTGCTTGCTTGCAGTAGGAAATGAGTTATTGGTGGTTTTATTGTGTTAGAAAAGTATAGTTTATTAATGAAATTATTTGATTGTTGAATATCGTTAATATAGGCTTCCTCGCATTATTGTGAAAAAGAAGATTAGATGATGCATTAAGATCTATGAATATAGTTGAAGCATACAGATAAGTGAATATTAGTTATTTGTAAAAGTAGTATGTGCTAATGGATTATAATAAGATAGGACATACTATCATGATCAATTATTATTATTATGAAACTTTAGTGGACTAGCATTTCTTGATATCTTATTTTATAGCTTCCAAGTGAGAATAACATGTGAGGTTGGGTTGTTAATCATGCCTAGCACTAGACACTAAGTTAGAATAGTAGATGATCATCAAGGTGGAAATAATGATTGCTTGGTTAATAATGCTAGTTATATGGAAGTGATTTAGTAGCCTTGAACAATGTATGCAAGAGTTAAAGTTCATTTGTTCATAATTAACATGATGTAGAGGTGTTCCCAAGGTAACATAGGGTTTCATTACTTTCTAAGTTTATTAAGTGTTGTGTGTAGATAGTAGTACCCTTGAGTTTCTAAATGTACGGAGGCTAGTTATATAGTATATTGTATTCTTAATATCTGAGTTAAGGAGTTATGGATTGATGATATTGAACCTTTTGGTATGATTTTGTTTCTCATGGTTTAGGTAAGGATATAAGTTTAGAGATATGATATTAGTAGCTTATAATGGAAGTAGTATGGTTCATTAAAGGTTTAGGGATATCCATGTTAAGTGATATAAATTAAGTTTGAATCTTTGAAGATTGAGCTAACAAAAATAAAAGTTGAAAACCTAGATGGTGTGAACTCATGGTATGGTTATACTCATCAAGATTCTAAGTTAGTAAGTGTTCAAGTATTATATGATGACTACTGGGGCTATAGAAAGATAGAGTTGTATCTTAGAAGGCAGTATTAGCAATTGATTTTACACTTTCTGGTGTAGTCTTTTGGGTTAAGTTTATTATTGACATGTATTGTTATATCTGAGACTCTAGAGTACAGTGATTGTAGTCCATTCTAGAGTTTAGTAAAGGGTTCCACAAACATAGAATGATGTCTTAAATCTAAAGGGGAGATGATAGAACAAGGAATCAAGTTAGATTTTTAGATTCTAGTAGTGTTGCCAGTATGTTGCAGAACAACACTAGGGAGAAAGATGCCCGACCCATTCTTATTTTAGTATTTGTACTTCAGTTATCACGATATCTACTCATGTCTTATATGTCAATTCCATAATCATATTTCATGTTCATGTATATAATAGAGAATCATGTACTCTACCAGTTCTTGGTATGAGGAGTTCTAGTTTATTTAACAGTACAAATCATGTTCCAAGAATTTTTGAACTCTAAACTCAAGTGATGCAGGTCATGACTCATGTACTCATTCTTTATAGTATGTTCAGTTCTAGTTACTCATGCTACACTGTTAACGAACAGCGAAATACAGATTTTTCCATGTTTATCATCAGTTTTGATTTCTGTAACTCTATTCCACAGCCCTCAGCTAAGTGTCCTAGTTATGCATAGTATTCTTTCATGCTTCAGGTCCTCATGTTCTAACTTTTTAGTGATCTTTCCTTAGATTAAGATAGTGATGATGAACAATTGTGTAGATGGGAGAGAGTAAATGTTTTATGTTGGGAAAGATTGTTGTTTGCTTGTTTTATGTAAGTCTATAATATTGAGGTAATGATTTTTTAAACTTCTTTGTTAGTCAAGAATTTTTATGCATGTCTTCCTAAGAATATTACATAGAAGTTGTTTTTTATAGAGGTATTAGAGAATATGAAAAAGATGCTTTTATGGGTGTTTGATTAGAAGTGCATATGTGGTTATAAAGATAATCTTGAATGCCATGTTGGTATATATGAGTGGATGGGTGCATTGTGCATTAGTGAATTCCTAATAAGAGGTTTAATTTATCTATTAAAGTTGTAAGAAGAATTAATCTTAAGATGAGAACTGTGAAAAAAATGGGTTATTGTATTCATGGTTAGACTAGTGTTATGGTGTCATGTATAGTACCTTGATATTATGAGTGAGGATTGAACATGGAGAGAGTGTGTAGTTAAACTTATACTTTGGCTAGAGTATTTATATGTACCTGCGTGAGAAGACATTTAAGGGGAATAGTATAGTTGAGGGAGTATTTGAGAAGGGTGGCTAAGCTTGAAGATTAGCAGTTGCATTGCATAAGGCCTAGAAGTTCTATCCTAGCTTATGTTTCATAGGACTATTTTCCATGTTACAGAGTTATAGCGATAATAAGATTCCTTACTCAGATATTGTATTCAGATCATGCCCAAGATTCTATATTCACTAATGTTACTAAGACTTCTTACAAACACTGTTGCAGAAATACTCTAATTGAGTGTAAGCTTTCATTATGGTTCAGTCCGCACAACTAGAAATTTAGTTTAATAGTCAGATAGACAAAATCCTATGGTTTCCCATCTTCCGATCTAGTCTTATTATATGAAGTTTCATGTGTATGGACATTCCAAGAGATAGTTTGGTCTCATCCATGTAAATTATGAATCTAGTTAAGCCCATGCATCATGTTAAATATTCAGATATGCAATCATGATTAAGTTTTTAAGTATCCCATGTATCATCTAAGTCTTTCCTTAGTATTTCAGCCAAGTCAGTATCATTCGAGGGATGAAGTATCCCAAGGGGAAGATATGGTAATACCCTGAGTTTCCATGCCCTAAACCTCTTAACTTTTATTCACGAAACTATGTCTAACCTGAGGTAATGGTTACCCATAAGTTGACTTTTTTGTTTCTATCTCAACCGTATAATCATTCTCATGTCATTGCAAGTGTTCACGAAATTAGTTTAATTCATGTATCATGCTGAGGCTCAGTTATGTAATCATGTTCGAAGTCATGCACGTTCAGTATATGATCTCAGTTACCTTAGTACAGTACTCTCTGTCTAATCAGCCACATTCGAGAATGAATGTTCCCTAGAAGGAGATATTGTAATACCTCGTACTTTTCATAGTTTGGTTCACTAAGTGGTAGGGACTTATTCCTATTTGTTTCCTGTTAACTTTGAGGAATTTTAAAATGACCTTCCCAGCCTCGACATGTATGTTTTTGAGCTAATTCATGTTCAGGGGTGTAAGGAGAATATATCGGGGAAGTTTTGGATTTTTAAAATGAGGTTTGGGGCATGTATGGATTTCTATTCTAGAACATCACCACGATAATGTTGCATTGCGGTGGGTATAGTGATGATCCCTTAATTGCATCGTGGTGAAGGTTCTTTCATTCAGTTCTTGATTTATAATTTGAATTCAAGTCATAATCTTTATCCTAGTGTGTGAAGTTCTTATTAGGTAAAAAATGTTCATAGGAATCACTTAGAATAAAGTTGAGCTAAGAGCCTTGGATTCGTTACAAGTTTGGTATTCGATTCTACAAGGGTCTACTTTGAATGTGCATAACTTTTAATATTCATTGAATTTTTTCTTCTCAATAACCATCAAATTGTAGATAATTGAATTAGCTTTCCTACGATACCAATTTTTCCCTAATCCGATACTTGAGAAAAAAGTTAAGACCATTTTTGTCAAAGACAAAAATCCACCGTGATTAGACCGCGTCATGATGAGACTTTAATCCTCATACTGATTATAAATTTTTTGTTTAAATGATGGAGGGGCAATTGGGTATTTTTCCACCTCATCCCAATTCATAAAAACACGACCTAAGGCTTCAGTTAGGGCATTATATACCCATATTTTCACTTGATCTCTCAAGACCAAACCCTAATCACCCCTCCAAGTTCATTCATTCCATCATCTTCTCTTAAAGAAAAATCAAGAGTTAAGTTCCATATCTAAGAATTTCTAGAAATCTTTCAAGATCATCTCCAAGGCTTTCAAGGTCAAAATTTCTCCACCAAGTTAAGTCAATTAAGGTATGTAGGGTTATGAACAAGGGTATCCTTTCAACCTTGTGCTCAAGTTGCATGATTGTAAGATTTTATTTACTTGTTTTGAAGTTGGGTTTATACCCAAATTTTATATCTTCTATAATCATGTGATTATCATGAGATTTAAAGGTTTAAATAAATCAAGAAGTGCTTATGTTAATGTTTTCTTAAACATAGAAGATTTATATTATGAATGAGATTGTACTATCTTAACTTGTTATTGTTGAAGTATTTCAAGAATTATATTGATCATAAAGTTTTGGTATGAATTACCATGAGTTTAAAGCATGAATTTTAAGCCCTATGTTAAGTTTTCAGATTTCAAGAAGATCGTGGTTTTAAGTTTTATTTAATAAGTTTATACCAAGACTGAGTTTGAGAATTCAAGAAGACACTGTCTTAAGCTTTTTTGATTTACCAAGATTTAAAGAAATATGGATATTTTGGTCCTAAGCTAAGGTATAGAATCCATATTTATTCATTTTGATTACAATTTGAAGTAAAGACAAACATAACCGGTTTTCATTATAAAACCCCTATGCTAAGTTAAGGTGGATTTTCTAAAGGATGATCATACAGATATTTGGCAGTAGTATTTAGCATCGAGTTGGGTATGAGTTTAAGGTCACATGCCCCAGAACTACGTGCAATGTTAGGTTTAAGCGCCCATAGTGGGCTAAGTATAGTGATCACTTTAGTTAAGGTCCTATTCTGACCGCAATGGTAGGACAGCTCTCCCCTACGTGGGTAAGACATTGGAGTCCATGGTAGCTCACATGGTTTATGTCGGTTAGAAGAACCTCCCTAAGAAATATTAAAAGTAAAGCTTATAGAAATTATGTGTTATGGCTCACAAAGTTTATTATTATGCATTATTATTCTTGTACATAATTTTACATCTTTTGATTTATTCAAGCCCAAGGTGAGTCATTTACACTTAACATGCATTATTTTAAATTCTATGAGCATAGTGAGTTATTGTTTTACTTATGCACTCACCCCCACATACTCAGTACATCCAGAAGTACTAAACAACATATATTCCTACATGGTACATTGTCTTATGATGTAGGTACCAGTTGTAGCCTACACATCATAAGCAGACAGTGTTCATCTCCTAGTTAGTAGGTGATGAGTCCTTTTGATTCAAGGGGTTGAGTCAATCATAAGTTGAGTAGCATCTTGTTTTCTTTATTCACTCGTATTGATTCGGAATAGCTGGGGGTTATGTCCCGGCTACCTATATTAAATACTACTAGTGGCTTCACGGACAGTCAATATAGTTGATGTATTAAATTTTTAGTTTTGTTTTGTATGCCCAGAATTGTAATCCTTGTTGATAGTTTTGTTTTTGAACATATTCAGCAAAGACATCTCTTTCACTTATTTCTTTCAGATTAATGTATCATATTTAGTTGCTCATGAGTTATGCTAGTAGAAAGGTTAGCTTGAGATCACTTTAGATCCTATGCACCGTGTGACATCCAGTAGGTAGTCTCTGGGCATTGCATCAATTAAATAGAAATAAATATATTTTGAAGAAGTCTCTTATGGACTTAAATTCAGTTGTGGATAAAGTTATAGAGATTTTTTTCTTGGATTTCCAAGACATGAGCAAGCCTCCCAAACTAATAAAGATCCCACTAACTGATCTTCGTGTGTCTTGACATGATGCCAAGTTGTCATCACAAAAAGAAATTAGTGAAAAAGACGGATTGAAATTAAAAACTAAACCTTGGCCTGGATTTATATATAAATACCTCAAAACCCTTAGTGCCACTATAAAGTGATCCATACAAGGTTGCTGCATATACTGGCTCAGGGTTTGGACTACAAATGAGAAATCCAGCCTCGTTTGAGTGAGATAATTAAGCTTCCCTATTAATCGATGGCAAATTATGGGGTTTGGTAATAGTAGTCTTATGAAAGAGTAAATTTCGAAGAAGGATTCGGTTGGGAAGATAGCACAGGTAAGTTAGTGTAGTCAAATTCCTGCAACAATTCAAAAGCAAACTTTCTTTGAATGAGGATGCATCCATGTGATTCTCGCAAAGTCTATATCCTAGAAAATAATGTGTCTCTCCTAAGTCCTTAATTCTGCATTCTAAATCAAGGAATAGTTTCATAGATGCAAACACATCTAGATCATTCTCAGTAATGAAAGTATCATCGACATAGAAAACAATGATAGAAATGAGGCTCCCGTTCTTCTTAAATAACAAAGAATAATCATTTAAAGAATCTGAATAACTTTTGAAGCTCCATACCCCGACAAGATTTGCGTATCGTTTCCTAGACGTTACCTGATCCCATACAAAGATTTTCTTAGCATACACACATGATTAGGACTGGGAGGTACCATGTCAGGTGGGAATTTCATGTGCACTTTTTTCTTGAAGGTCTCCATTAGAAAAAGCATTTTTCACATCAACTTAAGAAATAGGTCATCATTTCTAATCTGAAACAGCTAGAAGACATCTAATGGTCTTCATTTTACAAAAGGAGAAAACATTCAATCAAAATCTACACCTTGCTTCTGTATATCCCCTCAAATGAAAAGTCTAGATTTTTACCTTTTAATGTGCACATCAGAATGCTACTATATTTTGTACACTCATTTATAAGGTAAATCCTTTCTTCATGTAGATAGAACCATCACCTCCCATGTTTGTGTAATTCCCGTAGAACACACCTTGGGTACCACACGGTGCTTACAGTCTTGAGGGACCACAAGCTAACCCATGAACTACTACCTGATGTGAGAACTGAATAATAATAACAAAATAACATATGCAAAATATCTGAAGATGCATCATAGTGCAAGAAAGGAGTATGCGATCAGTCCTTTGAATGTACTGGTATCCTAAATGAGGTAGACTAATATGCATGGTTTCGTATGCATTAGTAATAACTAACTAAATGAATTGCGTGAAGTAATGAATAGTATACATGAAATCTATAAATACTAAGAATGCATGACAAAACATAAAACATGTCCCGAATATAATTAGTAAAATGAAATCTAATAACTGAATAACTGATATCTATATGCTATGGTCAAGCAAAACTAAAACTGAATTACTGGGTTGATTACTGGATTGAGACTATGGGAGCTATCATATAATGACATTCCCCAATATGAGCAAATTGGGGTCCAACCTGTGAACCTAGTTAGAAGGGTGTCAGTACCGTACCACAGGCACTAACACTATCTGTGTGGGTCTACTAATATGTTGTCCCAAAGGACTGAGGGTGTCAAGACTAAACTCTATGCAAGGTAGTCAAGCCTAAACTGACTGGTGACTCCTTGTGTCCTATGCTGGCTACGTAGTTCTAGAGTACAGAGACTGTTACTAACGACTCTACCTATCTGATTGGAAAGACGCCATCTCTGCACTCGCTAGATACTAAATCCTACTCCCAACTGAACTAACTAAGAATATTGGATTGTTCCAAGTTTAACAGATTATGACAACTAATTGAAATGATAATGCTTATAACATATTTCTAAAACTATTCTGAAGATACTAACACTAAGTAAACGACTATGTTTTTGGGTATTCATAACCCCCAGGACTTGATAACAATAATAGCAAGATAGTACTTAAACTTTAGGGACATAATATGAAAGCATTGCTAAAATTTCATTCTTGTAAGGATTTCATCAAACACTTGTAATGCATGGTTTAAGCTAAGAATGGGAATAGTGAAAAACTTGTAGTAATAGCATAATTTCAACACCAACATCACTAATTATGAATTAAATCAGTGAACAACAACCTTTAAACATGTGGAGTTTAATAACAACAACAATTTCATGTAAACATAGTATAGAATCAAAGTTCATGGAAATTCATTGTTAAAATAATAATTCAAATCATACTATAAAGATCACAACTTTGAATTTAAAATTTGATACTTGAACTCCATGGGTGGAAGGGACCCATGGATGAACCTTTAACAATCTTGAGTTGATGAATTAATGAAAGTTCTTGGGGTTTTTCTTGAGAATTGATCTTGAATATTGAAGTCTATGGTTTTGTTATTGAGAGTTGATTAGTTTCTTGGAGAGGAGTTATGAGTAATGGGGCACATAAGACCCCTTTAGGGTTGTAATTACGTGTTTTGGACGGATTTGGGGCTATGGGAAAAGACCAAATGGTCCCTGGAATTTAAATACGTGGACTGACAATCCCAATTGTGGCATTTGGAGAGACGCGGTGTTTATCTCATCGGGCCACTAGAAAAGGATAATCCTCATTTTGTCTAATGGCGCGACGCGGTGCTATTGTGTTGCATCACTAGAAATTGACAATTGCAAACTGAAAACTTGGCGCGATGCGGTGCCATTGCGATGTGTCACTGAATGTGACTTTTCCCCATGGAGAGACATGGCGTTATCGCAGTGATCCACTGAAAAAGGACAAATGTGATTTTGGCCATCACCACGAAGCGGCCTTATCACGTTGGGTTACTATTTTTCACTAAAAGTGCCATAACTTCTCACCCGAGTATCAGATTAAGGCAAAAATGGTATCATTGGAAAGCTAATTCAATTTACTATCATTTGGTAGGTCTTTAGATGGAAACTTCTGAGTAAAAAAAAGATATGCTCATTTGAAGTTGACTAAAGAAATATTATTCCCTAAAACTCAATCAGTAAGGAATATTTTAATTCGTCAAATAGATGGGAGTTATTTGAGACCTTAATATATATCAAAATCACTCATAAAAATACTAAAAAACTATAATATACTTTGAATGAGCTTGAAATATGGCTCTAACATAGGTTTGGATTTTCGGGGTATTACAATGTCTCCCCCTTGGGTACATCATCTTCTAATGATTTTGGTTAAGATTAAAGCACCGAGGAACTGATATTACATGTGGAATATACATGATGAAAATATAATTGCATGACTTCATCTAAAACATGTTGCATGACTGAACTGATGCTACGAATGCATGACTGTCATGACAATGATATGCGCCTGAAACTAAGTATGGAAAAGAGAGATTCTAAGGATAATTGTTACCTTAAATTGAGAAAATTGAAGAATCTGTGATCATTTACTTATCACACATGAATAGGAACGTGAGAGCATAACTAAATCTGGAACATGATACATAAACTGGATATCATGAACTGAACTGATTTCTTGAGAACATGTAGTGTCATGGGAATTGTTATAAGGGTGATATAGGACCGAGAAAGTCAACTTATGAGTAACCATTTCCTTCCGTTAGATCTAGTTTCATGAAGAAAAGATGAGAGATTTAATACATGAAAATATCAGGGGTATTACATCTACCCCTTAGGATAGTTCATTCCTCGAATGATACTGACTTGAGTAAAATACTAGGAAAACTAAGATAATACACAAAATGCTTATGGGCGAAATTATGTCTGAATATTAGGGATCTGAAATATGATGCATGAACTCAACTGGATTCTCAATTTACATGGATGCGAATAACTATTTTTCGGAAGGGATATATTTATGAAACTTTAGATAGTAAGACTAGGTCAAAAGAAGAAAAAATCATAGGAACTTTTCTATTTGACTGCTATCTGAGTTACTGGCTATACAGACTAACTCACACTCAAAAGCTTATACTTAAAGTGGAGTATTTATTTGACACTCTTTATAAGAAGTTCTAATGACCTTAGGGAGCAAAGAATCTTGGGCATGGTCTAAATAAGACATCTGTATAAGAAATCACAACAAGGCTAAAATTATGTACTATGAAACACAGTCCTATGAGACATCCACTAGGATAGAGCTACTAGGCCTTATGCACTGCAACTACTATCTTTCAAGATTCAACATACCCCTCGAATACTCTCTCAACTATACCTTCCACCTTAATACTGTACTTCACCTGAGATTACTAAAAATATTCACATGGGAACTGATAACTCTACTTACTAAAGTCTGAGCTAGAATAAATTCTTCCACTATGTACAAGCCTACTCGAATCTATGAAATGCACACATAATATTGTAATACTAGTCTAAATCATGAATTTAACACACCCTGCATTTTCATAATTTCTCATCTCATGAATAATTTTGATTTCCCCTTCAACAACGAAATATAACCTTTTACTTGCCATTAACTAACGCGTAATACGTTTATCAACTTACACACCAACATGACATTCAAGCCTATCTTCATAACTACATCCTCTTATAAAACAAGCATACAACACTCTTCCCTTAACATAAAACATTAAATCTATCCCATCTAGGCAATTTCTTATCACTACATTATTTCATAAGGAGAGGTCACTGAACGGCTAAAACATGAGGACCTGAAGCATGAATAAAGACTATACAGAACTACACACTTAACTAAGGCATGAGGAATAGACTATAAACATCATGGATTTATCAAGAGATCTAAACTGAGGATATACATGACATAATCCAAATTCTAATGATCTTTAAGAGTGTATCATAAGTCATGGGAACTGAGAATACTATAAAACATGAATTCATAAGTCATGAGCTACATGACCTGAGTTTGGGGTTTCTGAATTTTTGGAACATGATCTATAATGCTGAGCAAACTAGAACTCCTTATCCTAGAAATTATGAAAACATATGATTTTTCGATAAGATGGATGAATATGAGCTATGATCATTGTAAGGTATGAGTAGATATCATAATAATTAAAATACAAATACCATAGGTTGGACATCTCAATCTATAATGCCCCGATTCTATACCCCTGATGCTACACGGTGCTTATAATCCCAATTGACCACAAGCTAACCCATGACTAGTACCTACTACAATAACTGAATAACAACACTGAAAAATGCAGAATTTAGGCAGAAATAACCATAAGCTTCAAAACTAAAATTCAATTAATGAATACTAAAATCAATATTGTAAACTGAACATATGTCTAGAAAATACTCTATGTCTGAAAAGCCTCTACTATCTGAACAGGGAGTTGATTGGACAAGTCCCTAACTAACTCTGACTAATGAAATAAATTGAATACTAAAATAATGGAATAATAAATTTGCCCTCAAACAATAAGGACTCACCATAAGCCTGTTTTTGATCGATCGTGCTGCTAAGTATGATCGGGAGCCCATACATCAGAACCTATGATATAAGACATCATAGCGCAAAGGAAAGGTATACGTCAGTACTTTAAATATACTAGTACTCTAAGTTAGGTAGGCTGATTTGCGTGGGTTCATATGCATGAACAATATATGACTGAATAACATGAACATTAATGAATAAGAGAGCATGCATAAATACGTAAACTATAACTAAGGTCATAATAACACTGGATACTGAGTTATGAGTTACTGACTTACTGATATTTGAGTTTACTAATACTGTATTACCGTTAATCGAGTAACTGTATCTGAAAGTCATGATTCGGGGGAACAATTCTGAGTTCTATATTGAACTGAATGATTGTGTTAGACAGTCCTGATTTCTGTAGAACTAAACTGAGTTCTATTTTGAAGACTGAAACTGAGACTATGGGAGTTAAATATCTAACTGATATGCCACTTTTTGTATGGATTGGGGTCCGCCTATAACCCTAGTTGGAAGGGTGTCAGTACTGTTCCATAGATAAAGAGAAGCTGAGTCACTCTCATCGGTTAGGTGCTTTGAATAAGAATTGTGGTATCCTTAACTAGTAGGAGGACACCTCATCAACCATCAACTAATAGGTTTGTATCTCAACCTATACTGGCTATGCATTCTGGAATATAAGGACTGCTTCTAAGGATCACACCCTCTACTAACAGGTGATTCCTAATCCTTGGGTTCACTCAGTGTTGAATCGTACTCCCAACTGAATAGACACTAGATTGATCCCTAAACTATTCTAGGCTGGACTAAATCATTACTAACTCGGTTAACTGACTGAACTAAACTGAGTTCGCTGGGTTCTGAACTAATTTCTTACTAAGTTCTGAACTTGTTACTGACTGTGTTTGAGACTGATTACTGAACCACTGATCATGATATGACTGATACTATCCTATAAATAACATTGGATCTAAGTATATAGCTAAATTGTCGGGTATTAGATACCCCCAGGACTCGATAGCATGAATTATAAGAGATGACACAATCTTTAAACATGATAACTACCTACTTGGTCATCATTCATTCATTTTAGCAAACACTTACATAACATGAACTTGTATACATGCTAACATGGTATGATTTCACTATTCAACTCACATAAATAATTCATTAAACACTTGGAGGGCATAATATATATGCACATAATACTAAACAACTTGTGGGCAACACAATTTCAAATGCCAAATTCACAATTTGGAGGCTTTAGCATAATTTTAAATGATACTACCCACATATTTCACATCTTCACATAAATCTTGCAACTATTCATGGATTAGGAACCCCATTAACATGCTAGTCATGAACACAATCACCATAAATCATGAATTTCATCAAATCCATAAACATGAATTTTTAAAAGGGTTCTTGAACTCCAAGGGTGGAAGGGAACCATTGGATGAACACTTAACATACCTTGGTTGTTAAATTATTAAAGAATGATGGTGAAATCTTGAGTCTTGAGTATGAAATTTTATCTCCAAGGGTTTTTGTTCTTGAGTGGTTTAAGAAACAATGAATGTATTGTGATAATTAAGGGCTAAATTTCATATTTATGAGGGAAAAAAATGTAGGAAAAGACCCTAATATCCCCGAAGACGCGGCTTTTTAATGACTAGAAATTAATCCAACGATGCGCAGACTGATGGACCGCATTGATGGGATCGATGTAATGGCCGACGCATCACGTCGAGTCCGCATTGGTTCACTGGAAATAATATTGAGAGCTGGGGAAAATAATCACCGATGTGATAGATGATGCAGCGTATCGAGATTGAATCGACCCACTTGTTTGAGCTTTCAAATGTGTCTCAAATGAAGTTTGGAAAATTCAAAACTTATCCGAGAAGACCTACTGACATCCTGATCATGATTCAACCTAAAAAATCACTTTAAGGTCATGAGGGTTGTGAAATAGAGTTTCCAACCTACGAAGGCTAAAATAACACTAATTCTGAATACTTAGCTAAAAATTTCTAAGTCTAAAACCCCTTAACAAGGTTTAAAAGACTGAGTTAAGCTTAGGATTTTGTAGGGTCTTACAATATCTCCCTCTCAGGTACATTCTTCCTCGAATGAGAATGAAGAGTCTAGGAATACTGTACTGATAGACTAAACTTCTTCACTGGACACTCAAGACTGCAACATGATTTTACGACAGACACTACTGATATGTTGAAATTTCATACTGAACATGTATATCTGATGCATTTTTTGCTTCAAGTCTTTATCAATGCTTGATTTTGATTCTCATTCTCAACAATTAATATGTCACGATTTGAGCCAAGGCCTTGGCCACGATGGGCATCCCAGACCATTAAGGTCGAAGAAACCCCCATAATGGCCCAACCCACTAGTGATATAGTCCGTTCTTGGTAAAGGCCCAAACGTCTTTAAAATGCATTACTAGGGAATAAGTCTTTCTAACATATATACCCAGCATCCCTCCTATGTTTTGCCGATATGGGGCTCCTTATACTAAGTTACAGTGTTACATAATAACTTAAGGAACTTTTGATGACAAATAAGTTTGTCAAATAATATTACTTTTGATGAAAGTAATATCCTGCAACCATAAATAAGACCGTGTCATGGCTTATAAATATGATTTTCTAGAAAGTAACCAGCTTAACCCATAATGAAGAAATATAATGCATAACAAGGAAGCTTTCAGATGAGTGGATGGTACAATAAAAACAATACCATATCTTGTACGATCCCACAATGTGATTTCTAGGAGGGTAGAATATACGCAGAGATTATCTATGCATTACTAAGAATTGGTTATCATGCTCACATATCAAAAATTAGGTTTCAACTATATTAAAACCATCATTAGATTAATCAAAGCTTGCATCACTCAACTAATATTCAGTCTTACCTTTCTATGAAATTTCAACTTAGTTGTGATCTATAAATATGAAGACAACATATAATCAACCCAATGACCTATCATGTTAAGGATTATATCTTAACCCCATACCCTAAGGTCAATTTCATAATTGTACCCCCTCTTCTAGGGTTTTCTATCATAATTCACGTTAAACCTACCAATTTCATGGTTACCATAGTGAATTATTATAATACAGTAGGAAATTACTAATTAACAACAAAACTCAAAAGGTATTTTAATTTACCCCCTTACTCCAAAAAATTTGCTAAGTCAAGATTAAACCCTCCCCAAAATCGTAAACTAGTAATTCCAAGGCTAATTAACCGAAAAACTAGTTGAGATATGAAAAAGTATACGGGTCCTATCTTTACTCAAAAGTCTCACATTTACTTGTTTTTCTTCATTCATCGCATTTTTCCTTTGTGAGTTCTTGAGTTACCTACAAAGTCAACAACAAGGTAAGTGTGTAATGACCTGAATTTAGGTGATTTTCTCTTTTATTTATTTTGACTAGTTTACCCTTCTCCATAGTTGTTAGATGTTGATTTTGGGGTGTGGGAGGGTTCGCATGGTTTCCATGACCTTTAGGAAGGTTTTCAATAAGTTGAGGTTATTTTGAGGCTTTATGAGTAAATAGTTGATTTTAATTAGAATTTCTTGATCTGAGTGTTGGATGGAAAAACGGATTATGCTAATAGATCAAAAATCTGAATTTTTGGTTAGTAGCGCGATTGGTTCATAGTCAAAACTTTTATATCTCATTTTGATCCTTGTTTCGAAAATAATAAAAGTGAGATCTCGAGGGTTAATTTGTTAAAAAATCCTATTTTGAAAATCCAACGTCTCTATTAGATCTGAAAGATAGAAAAAAAAGCTTAATAATATATATGATTTATTTTTGTCAACACTTGAACGAATTTCGAAGGTCTGTTTGGAGTATTTATAAGCTTATAAAACATAACTAATTACTGATATTTGGTGCAAACGAGACACTCCTTCATGAATGAGAGCCTCTGATCACAAATACAATGAAGGATATTATTCCTCACCGCGATCGCAGAAGGGGGAACCTCGATCCTAAAAGATTATGGGGTTGGGGTCAATTTGAGTTCTGCTTTGTGAATGCAAACGTTCGAATCTATAGAAATTCATAAACATGAATGCTTGTGATGTTTCCCAAAGCTATGCCTCTAAACAAGGCTAAAACGGCTGATGCAAAATATATTAACCCAACTCATGTTGGGGTCGAACCCACAGGGAATACGTGAATTATCTCTCTAGTTTGCAGAAGTCAACATGCAGTACAAGAAAGAAAATATAGGGTTTGTAATTATAACTTTGAACAAGTAAAGAAACTCAACTTTGGATGTAATCAATCAGAAATGAATACTAGGACTGTGTTCCTCCTGGCTTCTCAACTTAGTAGGCTTCTCGTGCTCAATCTAACTATCAAACTATTGCGCATGTAGAATCTGGTAAGTTACTTATTACCAACTGCCTCTTAGCACTATTTTGTTAATTTCACTCATCTCCTTTCAGTCTCAGAGCATAGTCTTACTAACCTTATCTTGGACCAAGAATTAACTATCTCCTCTCGATCTCAAGTTGACTAGATGTAAGTTAACCGTCTTAAGTAGATAATGCAGGTTAGATTACTTCACAAACTAACCTTAAATCACTGTTGTGATCTCCTTTTCCCAATATCTACATACGGGATGGATCCTACTGTTTGCAACCGTTAAGAAAGAAATAAACTCAAAGAAAACCACAATACATACAACATCAACTATCAAGAATGATTGAATTCTTTCCCTACTGTGTTATTCAGTTAGAGTTCCCACAACCCTAGCTAAGAGAATTAGCCACTCGTGGTTGTGAAACGATCAATGTAATTTATAAAATAAAAAGTTCAAATAATATCACAATAACTAACAAATAAAAACTAGAGTCTTTAACTGAATAATCAACTAATATCAATACAAAACAATCCAAAGATCAAAATTGAATCCTAGAATCAAATATAGGTTTGCAAGTATAAAGAGTGTGTAAACTAACTATAAACGTCAAAAGGGTATAAATAAAGTACAAAGAAACCCTAGGAAACTACTCTCGAACAAAAGAGGAAAATCAAGGTTGTTGGCCACTTATTAGGACACCTACGGGTAGTAGGTGGTACCACGTAGGTGTCCTGGCCTCCCAAGAACTTTTAAAACACTTTGAACTTGGTTGTTTTGCAACATATTCTGACTCTTATGGACCATAGGTGGCACCTACATGCGTAGGTGCCCTTCATAAGTGACAACGTCTTTTTTTTCAGCTCCTGAGTCTCTGGATCTTACTTTTCTGATACCTACTCTAGTATCGACTCCCAAAAGTAGTAGCTACGGGTTGTAGGTTTCCACTTTATTGGTTTAAGACTTTAACTTTCATTCTTTTTCTCTAAAATAGTTCCACAACTTAATTTCTTGCAAAACACAACACAAAACATATCATATCTAACAAAAGGACCTAAGTAACTTACATATCTTCATTGGTTTAAGCATTGACAGTGATATGAAACCGTAGCACACAATAACCCTCAACTTAGAACTTTTGCATGTCCTCAGGAAACACAACATAAAAAAATAAAGAACAACGCTAAACTAGGAGAAACCTATGTTATCTATGGCAGTCAATCATCAACTTTAAGCTAGTAAACATTAACCCCACCAATTTCAACACTTCAAAATAAAATGTGTGTATACATGAAGAATAATAATGTGACACAAGGGAATCAAGATATGGCATTAAATTAGAATCAAACAACCTTGCATATGTACTATATACACTACCCAAACAAGTAAGCAGTTAATAATAAAATCCATGTTCCCTCACAACCAAGTAGTCTTACTCACTCATCTGAAATCATGTGCATCAATACAGGGACT
The DNA here is from genome assembly GCA_030864225.1 of Capsicum baccatum var. pendulum. Taxonomy (NCBI): domain Eukaryota; kingdom Viridiplantae; phylum Streptophyta; class Magnoliopsida; order Solanales; family Solanaceae; genus Capsicum; species Capsicum baccatum. Next base: position 46,134,525 of record CM061557.1, read on the forward strand.
ATCTAGAGACTCTCGCATTACAAGATAATTTCCAATAAATGCGCATCAAATACATAGGCTTGACCTTATTTTCTTTACCTTAGCTTTCAGTTGGTCAAGTTAGGATCACTATAGGGCTTTATTGGGCTAGCAATTTAGGCTTAGGGGTTTGTATGGTACATATGGACATATTTAATGACTAAGCCTCCTTGGCACTACACTTACTTTGGGGTCCACTCATCAACCAATTTTATTTTATTCCAACCTTATTTCTCTCTATTCTTTATTGCATATTCAGATTGGGTGTGATTTCTTTTATTATTTCTTTTTCTCTTTTTTCTTAATTTTTCTTTTATTCTCTTTTTTATTTTTATTTTTTTTATTTTTCTTTTTCTACCACACCCAACCATACTTCCTTTTCTCGTATTTTACCCTTTTTCATACCCATTTTACATCACACACTCCTATGATAGCCACCCTTAACTTAGGCAATTTGCTTGAGTTAAGGTGCACAATGTCAAAGGAAGAGCAAGGCTAAAACAGGTTCACTGTAACACAAATGGGAAGGTGAATGGTGTAATAAGAAAGAGAGGCTACACAGGCTTAAAATAGGGATCAAGAGATACTTATTCACACATGAAAGGACATTTAGGCTAAAAATGAACAAACATAAAAAATGACGTATGATCCTTTCCTACACGACTATCTTATAACCTAGGCAAGACAAACTGGAAAAGTGTTGGATTCAACATAAAAAGGAAACTAAGTAATATCTCACACACATATGACACAGGGTCACATCACAAGCTACCCCCTTTGTTCATGCAATTGTTAGCAATGATTATCATATACCTAATCCTAATGACATAACGTGATTCATAATGGTCACATATATAGACATCATACAATTTTAGAACAAATTTTTTGAGGTGTATCATTTTTCTTCATAAATCAATAAAACACATGTCAACTACCCTAGATAGTTAGAAAATCTCCTTATCACACAAAACACATCACAATACAAAACAAAACACAACATGCCATAAAATTAACGTAGACATCTGGGTCTACTGTCATGCTCGCCACCCTCAGAGGGTATATTTACTGGTGAAGATGGTGTTGAAACCTAATTTTTGCCCTCCACGACTAAATTTAATCCTGAATTTATTTATTTTTAATAAAATCAAATTATTTATTTTCTTCGAATAAAAACTTTTCAAAATATTTTTTGTATGCAATTTTATGATTTTAAGTAGCGATTATATATTATCGTGTTCAATTATACAATATTGTATAATTTGATTACTTAAATATTTATCCTATGGAATACCGGATTTTAATGAAGGCCTATCTTGAAAATTAATTTCAATAACTAAAATCTTGATATAAGTATAATTTATTATAAATAATTTATTTGGAGAAATACTTGGTTGGTTTTATTAAATCAAGAAGATCAGTATTGAACGAGGGATTAATTCGTCTCTAATTTAAATTGAATTTGGTCATAATTTAAATGAAATCGGCTACAATTGCAATTCAATTGACCAATTAATTTTTAATTTGGTTGAAAATAAAATAAAATTGACTAACTCTTAACCAAATTGGGGTTATTTATTTTAAATAACCTCAAGTACATATAATCTACCCAATACCCAAAGTTAAACCAATTTCAGTCCATTTTTTCCTTTTAATTTCAGCTGCCTAACACAACAAAACAAGACCCGGGCCCAATTCAATAATTGAGATCTGGCCCAACAAAAACCCCATCATACCCATCCAACAGCAACCCAATTACATTTAAAATACCCATCCCACTATCTTTCTGTTGACCCAGTCTGGTCCACTTACTGCTTCTTCACATAACTGTAACAGCTTTCAGCAAATAACATAACACCAACATAGACAACACAACCCCCACCTATGTACAACTAGCAACTCTAATAACCCGACATGACACTAGTGATCCAATTCCCAATGAAAATTAAAAGCAACAACAAAAAACCAATATCTGAAACATATAACTCCAGCAACAAAAACTGACCCATCGACGATCCGATTCCAACCCGATCGAACCTTATCCATACCCAAACATAAAACTTTTTCCAACATATATTGTAATTTTTTCAAAATTTAAAATTCAAATTAAGTACTAAGGAGTACAAAATCCAGCTCACTCTCTTATCCTCTTGTCAAAATCCTAAGATTACCCATAAAACTTTTCATCCCACATTGATTGAGGCTTAAGAATGATCCCTTAACCCTTTTTATATATATATGATCTCACTGTTGAGCTAAGAGGACAAGTCTCGAAGGTTAAAAAACCTTCAAGCCAAAAAATAGTCTCTATTTTTTTAGGAAAAATATTTTTCATAAAAAGTCAACGATTGTTCAAAGTTATCGGAATCATCAAAGTAGAAGCAATGATCTTTCGGTGGTGATCTATATCCCGATGATTAGTTCGTAATCTCATTTTGCTGTTGTGAAAGAGGTAAACACCCTTTTCTATTCTAATTTTGTCATTATTTTCTTTTGTTTCTTCATCTCCTTCTTTATAGTTTAATTATAGTATGGTTTATTTGCTAGGATTTGTGGTAGATGTCTATGAAGGCTGTAGGATTAGTTTGTTATAATGAGTTTGCTTTGTTTTTGTGGAAACGACGGTTGCATTGTAATCTTCAATTTGATTATGGAATGAGTTCATCATCGTGTGTTAATGGTATTGATTGGTTGTGAATGTTTAAAAATAGATAATTCTAGTGTATCATGATTATCAATGTTGAACGACCCTAATTTTATAGTATGAATTAGTAAGTATACATGTCATCAAATTTCTATTTTTTAGGGGCCAAGTTCGCTATGGTGATTTAATGATTTCTATGATGAGAATATTAACTTTTGAATTTGGTTGATGAGAATTAAAGGTAGCTTCTTTGATTTATTATTTAATCTGATCTCGATTTCAATGGTTGAATCTCATGACTTATGTCTAATGTTGTTCATAAAAACACTGTAGTATCAAATTTCTTTAATTCCCAATATATGATATTTGAATACTGCAGGTGATTAGCCATATCTTAGTTGAATCCCCCCATTTAAGCTCGATATTTCATTTTAAGTAGAGTATTGTCTCGGTTTGTTTTATGTATAATTTTCTTTTGAATTTTATCTCCTATAGTAAGATTACTAGTGGCAATTTAATTGGCTATATTGGGATACCTTCTAAATCTATCAGCCTCTAGAGTCAATGAAGATAGTGGGTGTATGTCCGAAATTGAGGATACCAATCCAATGAACCTTTAGGGGTCTTCTGTTTGACACTTGAAAGTTTATTCCGAATTAGTCAAAGAGAAGATGAGGGTGAGGGATTAGTATACTCTTTTTGATATCATAAAATGTATTTCTTTCGGTAGGTCGAATCTGAATAGTGTTAATCTCACAAATAAGATTACTTGCGTAGCTACATTTTAGAAAGTGTCTAACTTCCCTTTCTTTATTCCTTCACTTGTCTTACTAGATATGTCAATTTTTTCCCTCTTAGATATGAATTTTTATTTTCTATTGATTGCAACATGATTGATTCATGTTCAAATATCGTTTAAGTTTTATATTGTTTTGTTTTAACTTTTTGTTACCGATTAGTTTATAGTGTCATTAGTAGAACTTTCTCCTGAATTCTTTGGCTCCTTCGAATGCAAAAACTCTTTTTGAGTTTGTTGGAGAGAGGATGTGGATAAGAATAGTATATCCTACCATCTCCCCTTTTAGATTTATTGATTGTGCTATTCCTGGTTTGAATTTGGATTTTTATTTCTGTTGGTCCTTTGAGTTTATTTCCTGCATGCATTGGTGTTAGAAGGATGAGCGTACTAGCAGCTTGTTGGGCATTTAAGTATATAAACTTGGAGGTATCAATCTAATTTTTGTTGTCATTACGTTATGTGTATAATCAGTGCTTAGGATAGGGATCACCCAAGGATCTCTCTCGGTAGAAAACATCAAGAAGAGAGGGATGACGTTGGGTTTATTTTGTTCTTGAAAATAGTTTAAAAGATGGAACGGAACATCAAAATTGTTTGTTTCCATCCTTAAATGCCTACTGTCGGACATAAATTTGTGTTGTATGCCTAATTCTTGGTTTTTATACTATCTTATGCAGTTTCTTTGCTAGGTCATATGGTTATATATAGGTTTGAAATTCTTCAAAATATCTTGGAAATTACTTTCTTCTGTCTATGGAAACATGATATTATAATACTGTTTTGATATGGTTTTGTTTATTGAAATGTTTGACTTCATTTTGAGTTTTAGTGTTGGAATAAAAAATTGATAATTTCTCTCCTTAATGGTCACCTTTGTGACCTTCTTTGTTTTGGGTTGTTCTAGATCCTGTATCCTAGGAATGGTTTCATAATAATTTTCCTTAGTTAGAAAAGTATTTACCTAATCATTACTGATGGACTCTCTACTTGCTATATTCTGATTGAGAAAATGGTTCAGTGATAAACTCTTCTTCATAACTTCTTTATTCATGGATTGCTATTTTTCTATTGCCTACAGATTATAATATTCTATCTCATGTTTTACCTCACAATTCATGTATGAGTGTAAAATTCTCAAACACAAGCAATAATTCACTCATCTTTTTCTTTGCATGAACTCGCTTGGGAGTCCAATCGTGCTCTTTTTCATTGCATTACGCAACGGGCCATTGAGGCCCACTTTCTAGAAAATACTGAAAATCAATTACATAGCACATGGGTATAAGGAGTCAAAAAAAGACAAATGGGTTAAAGTCCATCGTAGAAGCGTCCAAGAGACTTGAAAGTCTCATTTTTCATTCATTTGTTTATTTATTTATTTATTTAGTCATTTATTGTTGTCTTATTTATTTCTTCCTTTCATTATTCATTCATTTTGGGTGTCGAAGACAAAGTTGTAAATTTAATACAGGTGAAGTGGATTTTAGGCCAAAGAGGCTCGAAAACATAGATTAGGACGGGTGAAAATGGGTCAAAAGTCTAATTAGATTAGGACAGGTTTCGTTGATTTGGGTCCAATGGACTAAGTCTTTTACTTCCTCCTCATTTTCCTTTTTTATGTGTTTATTTGCTTATTTTTTTCTTTGAACTTAGTTAAAATCCCTACTAAGTAGTCCAAATTTTTTTACACAAATCAATTACTTTTCAACAATCAATCTTACTGAAGTTAGTCAAAAGATATATTCAAACAGCTCGGATAACCTCAAGTTAGCGGATGTTTTAGGTTCCTAAAACCATCCTAAAACGTTAATAGGAACCACTTACTCAGAATCTATAAACTTAAATGATTTTTCTTTTTTGAATTGTTTATAGTACTTTATAAAGGTTTCTTGATACCTTTTAAAATAAATTAAGTGGCGACTCATAAAAAGTCAAAATTTCCTCAAAACAGGCTATTATGGTGGTGGTGCACTACTAAAGGATGCACTCGTGATTAGCTAAAAATGCCTCTACCAATCAACAAATGTAGTCACCCTCGAATCATGTATGGCCTATTTCAGGGCCTGATAAAATGGCATATTCGGATCCTGCAGGGGCTCTTCTATCTTTTTCACAACTACGGAGACTATTTCCCCATCCTCTGCAAACAAGTAAAAATGTCTAGGTCCATCTGAATGTGCCGTCTGAACTGGAGGTATAACTTGAGGGATGGCTAAAAATTTTCTCTTAGTGAGAGAGCACATCTTTGCCCGTAGTATGTCCACCTTCTCTCTAATCTCAGTCAGATCGGGTGCCTCAATATCACTGAATCAGGCTAACACTCAGCACTTAAATGCATCTATATAGTGATGCACCTAATCTAAGAAATCTGATATTTTAGACCTAAGTGAAACTAGTAATCTAGTCTACACCACCTTAAGTGTCATCCAAACCTAAGGTCGGATCTTCCTACACAATAATGCAACTTCAGTCTCAACATTCACTAATAGGGTAGTGGTAGAATTATGACTATCTACTAAGCTTTGCAAGAACTCTCATAATACTAATACCATACCTATAAGAGCATTTGTAGTAGAAGGGTGAGGGTGCACTATAGATGCCTCAACAGGATCCGAAGTGGTAGGACTGAAGTGGATGTGGCTGGGGTCCCCTCACCTTGAGTTCTCATACTAGGGGCCACTCTCTGCTCCTGCATCTCAAAATCTATACCTCCATCAACATCTACACAATTTCTATAACTTGACTCCATAAGATCTGATGGGCCCTTAGACTGGGTCAGAATCATTATCAGAGGCGTAAAAGATCTCTAGGCAACGACCAAGTTTGTTAGATCCTTGATCATACTAGTCTGGGCTATACCCATTACCTCAAATCTGTTGTCCGCATTCTCCACATTAGGCACACTATCCTCGTCACGCAAAAATTATACTAGGCAAGGAAAGGGCAGTATGGTCGTCTCACCAAGTATCCGCTCATAGAGCTCACATCTGATGATGGTCGCAAAGTCAATATCATAACCATCCACCATGCTCTCAATCATTTTTACACCATCCGATGTAAGTGTAAGACCCTACAGAACTTATAAGCTTAATTCAGTCCTTTAAGCTTGTCAAGGGGTCCCAGACTTAGAAAATTCTAACCAAGTTCCCAAACTTAGCCTATTTTGACCTTCGAAAGTTGGCAATCTTATCTTTTCTCTTAATGTCCTTTAATGATCCTTATTTTCATTAATTCATGAATAGGAATGCCTATAGGTGTTCCTGGATAAGTTTTGAATTTTTTGGAACATGTTTAGATCATGTTCGGAGTCCCAAAATAGTGGACCAACGTGATCTTGGCGCGCCGCATCGTCTATCGCATTGGTCAAATTTTGTGCGAGCTTCCAAAGCCAAAACTTTCAAGGCTCAATACAATCATGGCATGACGCATGGAGTATCATGTTGCAGCCATAAACACGCCGCATCGCTTATAGCACCGGCACCCAATTTTTAGTAATTAAATGATGGCGTCCTCAAGGAAAAAATGGTCAATTTCCCACTCTTATATAAGACCAAAAACACGTAATTCAGTTATTTTTCATCCAATATATAGTGGTTTCTCTCCATTACTCTCAAGAACAAGTTTAGGGTATTCCAATTAAGGATTGAATTTTAAGAATTTCACCGTTAGTTATCAAGAATCTTCCATCCAAGGTATGCATAGTGTTGATTTATGGATTCCTTTCATCCATAGATCTCAAGAACCCTATTTCAAATTATAAATTATGATGTTTATGTTTTGCGTTTTTTGTAACCATGTTTATCTTATTGTACGATTCCCAAGTTGGAATCTTTACATGTTGTTCCTGAAACTATGTTAGCATGCAAGTTGAAATCCATGAATTGAGTTGCTTGTGATGTATAATTTGATGATTTCCCCCATGTCCTAAGTGGTGCATGTATGGTGTTTGAAAAAATGCCTAAGAGACTTGAAATTATGTAATATAGCTCAATTGTGACTTAACTGATGGATTCATGTTTAACCTGTATGTTCAAATGACTCCCATGCTATTGATGTGCAATGAAGATGTTTGTTGGAATGCTCGAGATATTGGAGTATGAAATTATTATACTTATTATATGCATTCCTATCATGTACAAGTTTGTGATAACCATGCATTTCATGAAATCCCCAACTTATTATATTATGGATTGTCGATTTGGTCATTTAATCAAGAATGTCATGCTTTGTCAGTTTCCTTCTATCGATTCCTGGGGGTACTTGTACCCGACAATTTTATTGTCTGCCTAGAGCCAGTGTTATGTTTTCATGGTACTTTTAGTCAAGCCATGGTCAATTGAACTCAGTCAGTTATTTGACTCAGGAAAGCTCAAAAATTAAGTAATCTCAGTAGTATTCCATCAGTCAACGAAACTTAGTTAACTCAGTCCAGTTCAATTCAGTTAATCATGTTCAGTATGTATTTATATGGGAGTAATATTTAGCACCGAGTGAACCCAAGGATGGGAACTCACCTACTAAGAGAGGGTGTGATTCTTAGAAGCAATACTTGGATTCCAGAAATACGTAGTTAGCGTAGGTTGAGACATCTAACCTGCCTGTTGAGGGTTGATAAGTTGTCTTACCTGCTAGTTGAGGGTTTCCACCATTCTCATTTGAGTACCTTTTAATTGAGGGTCACTCACAGCTTGTCCTTACCGGTGGTGCAATATTGACACCCTTCTAATTGGGGTCAAAGATTAGACCCCAACTTAGCTATATTGCTTTATTTGGGGTATGTTGGCTAGATGACTGATTCCCACAGTTACAGTTTTAGTCTCAGTAATAGAACTCAGATAGTTTGACTGAATTTAGGACTGTCAGATACAGTCAACTCAGAATAGTACGGAACTCAGCAAGTTTCATCAGAACCTAGGCTATCAGACATAGCCACTCTGTATCAATTAAATCAGTTATAAATAACTAATGTTATCAGTAATTAGACTCAATAGTTAGTATCATCATGAATTTAGTTACAATCACTTACTAATGCATGTATTTTCAGGTTTATGTTATACAGACGGTTAACATAGTTCATGTATATGAACCCACTACATCCAGCCTACCTCACTTTTAAACCAGTACTTTCAATTGTATTGACACATTTGTGCTATGGCGTTTTATACCATAGGTTCAGAAGCATGAGCTCCAGATCATCAGTAGTAGCCAGATTTAGCAATGAGTCCTCGTTATTCAAGGACGATATGATTATTTATTTCATTATTTTAGTTTATCTTTCATTAGATAGAGTTAGTTGAGGACATGTCCCATCAACTCCTTATTTTGATAGTACAATTAGTTAGAGGCTTTTCATATTATAGTATGCTCAGACAGTTTATTTTATTTCATGTTTTGGTATTGATATACCATACTCTCAGATATTATGTTTTATCCATTTTGAACCTTATGGAAGGTTTCAGTCTATTATTTCTGCATTTTCCATAATGTTATATAGTATACAGGTACAGATATCAGTCATGGTTTATCTTGTGGTCCTTTGGGGTCATGAGCACTGGTTGTAGAGTCTTGTAGAGTCTGAAAGGTGCATCTAGTAAAGTCTTGTACATGGGTGTGTTGCGTACCACATTTATGTGCAGGAGGCTATAAGATGCTTAGGAATAATTTCCCCTTTTTCATTATTTATGTCATGCCAGTGAGCATAATCTCCAGTTACTCTTTTAGTTTATTCCCTTTATCTTCCATTTACAGAACATGCCTCCCAAGAAGAGAACTAGAAATTAGTCAGCCCCTCATCCCAAAGATCCTTTGGGCAAACATTTCTCTCATGCATAGTTCAAAGCTGCATTCACCACTCTTTCATAGTTAGTTGCTGCCCAGAATGAATGACCAGTTGTCGTTCTGGCCAACCTAGTGTCTAATTCAGCTGCAACCAAGATTCAAGACTTCACCCAAATAAATCCTCCATCCTTTTTCGAGTATAAAACTAATGAGGACTCTCAAGAATTCCTTGACTAGGTTCATAAGGTTACAGACATCATGGGAGTGTCTGCTATTTAGAGTTTTGAGCTAGCTGTATATCAGTTGCAGGATGTTGCTCACGCTTAGTTCAAGTAGTGGAAGTCAGAGAGGTCAGTTGATGCAGGATCCCTAAAATTAGAGTAGTTTCTCACCGTATTCTTAGATAAATTTTTTCCCTAAGAGCCGGGAGAAGTTAAGGTATTGGTATTTATCAACCTCGGGAAGGGAAATATGAGGGTGAAAGAGTATTCTCTTAAGTTTACTCAACTAGCAAGATATGATCCCTATATAGTGGCAGATAGCAGGGTCAAGATGAGTAATTTTGTTTCTGGGGTGAACGATAATGTGTTCAATGAGTGTAGGTCCACGATGTTGAATAGTGATATAAACATAACCAGGATTATGAATCATTCTTAGCAGATAGAAGAGTAAAATATTAAGATGAGGGAGAAGAAGAATAAGTGAGCAAGGACAGGTACTTTCAACTTTGCTCAGCCTAAGTGTGAGGGAGGAAACCATTCCCAGCTTTGACCTAAGTCATTAGTTCAAACTCCATCTCCATCCAGTGCTCTAGCTCCTATGTTTAGGAATGGTAATAGAGATAGTGCGCCAGGCTATAAGTCTCAGGGCAGTGTTAGAAATGCCCGAACTAATCCTATTTATCAGACTTATGGCAAACACCATCATGGTATTTGTAGAGATGGTAGCGATATTTTTTTGTATATAGAAAAACAGGCCACAGAGTCAGAGATTTTCCTCAAATAGGTTTTTACCTACTAGTACGCTTTGGAGTCAATATCGAGATTCTAGTAAAGACTTTCTCATTCTCTATCCCAGTAGTTAAAACCATCTTACCTCGATGGGTATGCAGGAACTGTTCGGTTATGATATTCTAGAAAGTCACCTCAGCAGATTTAGTCAAATTAGAGATGATTGATTTTGATGTCATTCTCGACATGGATTAGATTTATTCTTCCTATGCCACAGTCGAATGCAAAAATGGAGGTGTCCATTTTCAGTTTCTAAATAAATCCATCCTAGAGTGGTGGGGTAATACTTCAGCTTTCAGAGGTCAACTTATTTCCTACTTTCGGGCACAAAAAATGATATCTTAGGGATATGTCTATCACCTTGTTCATGTTAAAGACTCTAGTTCCAAAACTTCTAGCCTTGAATCGACTCCAATAGTGAATGAATATTAAGATATCATTCTCGAAGATCTTCCAAGAATTTCTCTCAAAAGGGAAATAGATTTAGGCATTGATCTTCTTCCAGATACTCAACCTATATCTATTCTACCATACAGAATGGCACCAGCAGAGCTTAAAGAAATGAAAGAATAGTTGAAAGATCTCCTGGATAAGGGATTCATCAGACCCAGTGTGTCTCCATGGGGTGCATTAGTCTTATTCATGCGAAAGAATGCGCATTCCGGATAAGGGATTCATCAGACCCAGTGTGTCTCCATGGGGCGCATTAGTCTTATTCATGCGAAAGAAAGATGGTTCTTTCTGAATCTGCATTGATTACCGTCAGATCAATAAAGTTATGGTCAATAAAAAGTATCCACTTTCCAAAATCGATGACTTATCTAACCAACTTCAGGGTGCCAGCTATTTCTTTATGACAGACCTCAGATCAGGCTATTATCAGCTCAGAGTCAGAGAATGTGACATTCTAAAAAAAACCTTTCATACTCGGTATGGTCAATTTGAATTCCTAGTCATGTCCTTTGGTCTTACCAATTCTCCAGCAACTTTCATAGACTTGATGAATCATGTGTTCAAGTAGTACTTGGACATGTTCATCATAGTCTTCATAGATGATATCCTTGTCTATTGCCACAGTGAGCAAGATCATGCAGACCATCTAGAATAGTGCTTCAGACTCTAAGAAATCCTCAGTATTTCACTAAATTAGTAACTACGAATTTTGGCTAAGGCCAGTATCATTCCTTGGTCATATCATTTCCGGTGATGGAATTAGAGTAGATCCTCAAAAGACCGAGCCAGTAAAAAACTATCCCAGACCTGTCTTTCCATTAGATATCAGGAGTTTCTTTAATTTGTAAGGCTATTACAGATGGTTTGTTGATGAATTCACTTCTATTGCATCCCTTATATTGAGATTAACTCAGAAGAAAGTTAAGTTTTAGTAGTCAGATCCTTGCGAGAAGATTTTTTAGGAGTTGAAGACGCGACTTACCTCAACTCCTGTCTTAGCTCTTCCAGATGGTTCAGATGGTTTTATGGTGTACTGTGATACCTCTAGAGTAGGTTTGGGTTATGTCCTCATGTAGCATGGTAAGGTCATATCCTACACCTCCAAACAACTTAAACCCCATGAGAAGAATTATCCTACTCATGATCTTGAGTAAGCAGCCGTAGTTTTTGCCTTAAAGATTTAGAGGCATTACTTATATGATGTTCATGTAGATGTGTTCACAGATCAGAAGATCCTTCAATATGTCTTTTCTTAAAAAGATCTCAATCTTTATCAAAGAAGGTGGTTAGAGCTCTTGAAAGATTATGACATGAGTGTCCTTTATCATCCGAGCAAGGCTAATGTAGTGGCCGACACTCTTAGTAGAGTGTCTATGGGCAGTGTTGCTCATGTTGAGGGCAGTAAATAGAAATTGACTCAGGAAATTCATCAGCTTGCCCAACAATGTGTCCGCCTAGTTAATTCAGCAGAGGGTAATATATGGGTTAAGAGTAGTTAAGAATCATCTCTAGTTTCTGAGGTGATAGAAAATAAGGATAGAGATTCCATTCTTGTCAAGTTGAAAGAGTCAGTCAAGGATCAAAAATTTAAGGTTTTCTCCAAAGGAGGAGATAGCGTTCTGCATTGTCAGGGTCATTTGTGTGTTCCAGGTGTCGATGACTTGAGGCAACAAATTCATACAGAAGCGCATGGCACATGCTACTCTATTCATACAAGGGCCAAAAAGATGTACCACGACTTCTGGGAGATCTATTGGTGGAGTGGGATGAAGAGAGATATTATAGAGTTTGTGGCTAAGTGCTCTATATGTCAGCAGGTTAATATAGAGCATCAGAAGCCTAGTGCGTCCATGTGGGAGTTCAATATTCCCATTTGGAAGTGGGAAGACGTGAACATAGAATTCATGATGAGTTTTCCTCGTACTCATTATCAGCATGATTCAGTTTGGGTCATTGTAGACAGGATGGACAAATCAGCTTATTTCTTTCTAGTCCATACCTCTTAATTAGCTGAGGATTACGCTAAACTCTACATCAGATATTTGGTTAGATTGAATGGTGTTTTGCTATCTATTATCTCTGACAGGGGTACCCAGTTCACCTTTTATTTCTGTAAAGCATTCCAAAAGGGTCTTGGTACCCAAGTTCATCTCCATACAACCTTCCATCCTCAGAGAGATGGTCAAGTAGAAATGACCATTAAGACTTTAGAAGATATGCTAAGGGCGTGTGCAATTGATTTCAATTGTAGTTGGGATGACCACTTGCCTTTGATTGTGTTTATGTACAACAACAACTATTATTCCAGTATTCTGATGACTCCATTAAAAGCTCTCTATTATAGGAGATGTAGATCTCTAGTAGGTTGGTTTGAAGTGAGTGATTTTTAAGTTATAGGGCCTAACTTAGTATTTGATGCCTTAGAAAAAGTTCAGTTAATCAGAGAAAGACTCAAGGCTGCTCAGAGCCGATAGAAGTCTTATATAGATATGTCCAGGAAGGATCTCGAGTTTGATATTAGTGATTATGTTTACCTAAAGATCTCTCCCATGAAAGGAGTAAAGCAGTTCGACAAGGTAGCTTCAAAGCTCAAATTACCTTGAGATCTAGCTTCAGTTCATCTAGTCTTCCATGTCTGTTTGCTCAAAAAGTACATAGGTTACCCAATAGTTGTAGTCCCTATTTAGGGCATAGATGTTTTGAATAGCCTCTCTTATAAAGTGATTCCAATCAAAGTTCCTGACTATCAAAATCGTAGAGTGAGGAACAAAGAAGTCCCTCTAGTCAAAGTTCTTTGGTGGAATCAGTCCATTGAGGGACCTATTGGGAAGCAGGAGAAGACATGCGAACCAAGTACCCTCACCTTTTTCTCTACTAAGTTATATCTAGCTTAAGGTAACAGTTCTTCTTAAGCTTTTAAGTTATAAACTTGGTAATAAATACCATTCCATACTCAGTCATGCATTCATGTATTAGTTCAGTCATATATATCATGCATCAGATATGCATTCTCATTGTGAGAAACTCAGTTCATCAGAATACTCAGTCATACATTTATGAATCAATTACACATGCATCAGATATATATGCTTAGTATGGCGTATTATGTTATCAGTCATGTTAGTCATGGAATCATGTTCAGTTTCTCATGTTCAGTATTTATGTTAGTTTATCTATTATCCCTTCTTAGTCAGTCTCATTCGAGGACAAGTTTTCTCAAAAGTTAGATATTATAAGACCCCATAGAACTTCTAAGCGTAATTCAGTCCTTTAAGTTTGTCAAGGGGTCCCAAACTTAGAAAATTCTAACCAAGTTCCCAGACTTAGCCTATTTTGGCCTACAAATGTTGGCAATCTCATCTCGCCATCTTAATGTTCTTTAATGGACCGTATTATCATTAATTCATGATCAGAAAGGTCAATAGGTATTCTTGTACAAGTTTTGGATATCTTGGAACATATTTAGATCATGTTCAGAATCCCAAAATAGTGGACCAACGCGATCTTGGCACGCCGCATTGCCTACCGCGTTGGTCAACTTTTGTGCAACCTGCTAGAGCCAAAAAAATTAGAGGCTTGATGAGATCATGGCACAACACGTTGAGTAGCGTGCCGCGTCCATCAACGTTCCACGTTACTTATAGCATCGGCAACCAAATTTTCATCATTAAATGACCCCTTTCTCTAGGGCAAAAGGGTCAATTTTCCACTCTTATATAAGCCCAAAAACACATAATTCGACTATTTTTCATCCAAATTATTGTGGTTTCTCTCTATTATTCTCAAGAAAAAGTTTAGGGTTTTCCAATTGAGGATCCAATTTCAAGAATTTCATTGTTAGTTTTCAAGAATCTTCCATCCTAGGTATTCATAGTGTTGATTTATGGATTCCTTTCATCCATAAAGCTCAAGAACCCTATTTTAAACTATAAATTATGATGTTTATGTTGTGGGTTGTTTTGTAACCATGCATATCTTATTGTACGATTCCTAGGTTGGAATCTTTACGTGTTGTTCCTGAAACTATGTTAGCATGGAAGTTAATATCCATGAATTGAGTTGTTTATGATGTGTAATTAGATGATTTCACCTATTCCCTAAATGGTGCGTGTATGGTGTTTGATAAAATGCCTAAAAGACTAGACATTATGTAATATAGCTCAGTTGTGACTTATGTGATAGAGTCATGTTTAACCCTTATGTTCAAATAACTCCCATGCCATTGATGTGCAATGTAGATATTTGTTGGAATGCTCATGATATTGGAGTATGAAATTATGATACTTATTATATGCATTCCTATCATGTACAAGTTTATGATAACCATCTGCTTCATGAAATCCCCAACTTATTATATTTTGGATTGTCGATGTTGCTCATATAATCAAGAATTTCATGCCTTATTAGTTTTCTTATATCGAGTCCTAGGGGTACTTGTACCTGACAATTTAGTTATGTGCCTAGAGCTAGTGTCAAGTGTTCATGATACTCTCATTCAATTTAGTCAGTCATGTGACTTAGGAAAGCTCAGAAATTCAGTAATCTCAGTAGTATTCTATCAGTCAATGGAACTCAATTAACTTAGTCCAGTTCAGTGTAGTTAATCATGTTTAGTGTCTATTCAGATGGGAGTAGGACTTATCACCTAGTGAACCCAAGGATGGGAACTCACATGGCAGTAGAGGGTGTGATTCTTAGAAGTAATACATGCATTGCAGAACTACGTAGCTAGAGTAGGTTGAAACATCTAACTTGCCAATTGAGGGTTCTCACCTTTCTCATTTAAGTACATTCTAGTTGAGGGTCACTCACAGCTTGTCCTTATTGGTGGTGCGGTATTGACACCCCTCCAATTGGGGTTAAAAATTGGACCCCAACTTAGCTATATTGCTTTATTTGGGGTATGTCAGTTAGATGACTACTTCTCACAGTTACAGTTTATGTCTCTCTCTCAGTAATAGAACTTAGATAGATCTATAGAATTCAGGACCGTCAGATGCAGTAAACTCAGAACAGTATGAAACTCTGCTAGTTCCATCAGAACCTAGGCTGTCAGACACAGCTGCTTAATATCTTTTACATCTGTTATCAGTAACTCATGTTATTAGTAATCAGGATCAGTAGTCAGTATCATCATGAATTCAGTTACAGTCACTTACTCATGCATGTATTCTCACGTTCATATTATACAGTCGGTTACCATTGTTCATGCATATGAACCCTCTTCATTTAGACTACCTCACTTGCAAACCAGTACATTTAATTGTATTGACGCATTTGTGCTATGGATTTTTATACCATATGTTCAGAAGCACGAGCTCCAGAGCATCAGTAGCAGCCAGATTTAGCAGTGAGTCCTCATCATTAGAGGATTATATGATCATTTATTTTATTATTTCAGTTTAGCTTTCAGTAGATAAAGTTAGTTGGGGAAATATCCCATCAACTCCTTATTAAGACAATTCAGTCAGTTAGAGGCTTTTCAGATTACAGTATGTTTAGATAGTTTATTTCAGTTCATATTTTGGTATTGATATACCATACTCCCAGATATTATGTGTTATCAGTTTTTAACCTTATGGAATGTTTTAGTCTATTATTTCTGCATTTTACATGAAGTTATACAATATATAGGTACAAATATCAATCATAGATTAGCTTGTGGTCCTTTGGCGTCATGAGCACTGTGTAACGTTTTGGGTATCATATTCGGGGCATTACAGTAAGTAATTTGTCCACCGTAGTCAGACATAAATTATAATACACTACCAGCCACATAAACTTTACAGCAAAA
Organism: Capsicum baccatum var. pendulum; assembly: GCA_030864225.1. Classification (NCBI taxonomy): domain Eukaryota; kingdom Viridiplantae; phylum Streptophyta; class Magnoliopsida; order Solanales; family Solanaceae; genus Capsicum; species Capsicum baccatum. Next base: position 46,151,018 of record CM061557.1, read on the forward strand.
TTAGAGTTGCTTTCATAATAACAACTAGCCTCTCCACAGAAGAAGCATCCACATGAAGAGGTAAAGAATAACTAGCAATACATCTCGCAAAACCTACCTTCTCACTTATATGATTAACATCTCTCATAGCACATCTGTCATATGTCAATATCTATCGGTAATCACACTCTACTCTAGATATATGAGATTTATAATCTTGGACAAAAAGAACTTGATGGATGGACACCGCTAAAATATTAACTATGACCCCTATCACTAACATCTGCTCTAACCGGGAATACTCTTAATGCAATCAGGACTTCTCTCAATGCCTATCATCTCTTGGCGTGATCAACAAGAATATGGTATAGTAGGAAGAATAAAATTAACCATCGCTCTACCCATGGACATGAATGGTCTTCCCAATATGATCGGCATCTCAAAGTTAACCTCACAATCCAAAATGGCAAAGTCAGTTGAAAAAATAAAGTTATCAATATTTACCAATACATCAAACAATATGCCTATGGTTTGCTTTACTATGCGGTATTCCATTAACAACCACATAGTCATCGGTTCTAGAGGTCTCAAGCCTAACTATTTGAATATAACCAACGGCATCAAAGTAATGCGAGCTTTTAAATCACATAATGCCCTGGAAAACCTGGACGTCCCAATAGTGTATTAAATCGTGAATGCTTTAGGATCACCTCTCTTTTAGGCTAGAGACATAGAAGTGTGTTCACTACAATGGTTCAATCCACCAACATCCTCAAAACTCACAACTCTCTTCTTTGTCACCAACTCTTTCATAAACCTGGCATATTTAGGCAAATTCCCCAAAGCATCAAGAAGAGGGATGTGCAAGCTTAAAACTTTCAACATATCAATGAATTTCTTGAACTTTCCTTATTTCTTCTTTTGTTTCAGCTATTGGGAAAAGGTGGGTTCGGTAATGTGATTTTATTACCTTAAGGCTCATTGACCTTGCCTTAACTTTTATCCTCATCAACATTACCATCAACATCTATTGCCTTGTTTAACTCTACGGTAGGTTCCTTATCAACTATAATACTATCATTCTTGTAACACCCTATATTATTCTTGTCCTGATTCAACTTTTAGTTGCATGCAAATGGGGATTAAGGCCTAAAAACTTCACCAAGTGTTGAGGACTTAGTAATTTTTAAGGCTTCTAAAATTAGAGGATTTTTAACTTGGTCTTCCCGACCTCAAGATGTTGGTTTTTAAGTTAATTCAAGTTCTGGGGTGTAAGGAGCATGTCTCAGAGCATTTTATATTTTTTAGATGGGATTTGGGTCATGTTTTGATTACAAAACAAGAGGGTTACCACAATAAGTCTGCATCACAACAATAGTCCTGGCCTTATGTTCACCTTGTTGCGGTAAGGGAATTCAACTACCACAATTAGATCACATAGCAGAAAGTCTGTCGCATCCAATTTTGAATTTAAATGCTTGAGGGGTAATTAGTTCTCCCCCCCCCCCTTAATTCAAATAGTCCAAAACTCAAATTGGGACATCTATTAGAGCATTATTTTCCCTTCTTATCCAATTCACTCTTAAGAAAACCCTCCCATTTTCACAAAACCAAAATTTCAACTCCTTTTTCCCCAAGTGATATAGAATTCAAGCTTTCCAAGTTCAAGAACCTTCAATAAGGCATCAAGATTAAGGTTTCATCCCCAAGTTAAGAAACTTAAGGTATGTGGGACTATCCTAAAACCTCATGGGCATATTGTATTTTTTTAATAAGTTTTAAAGGTCTTGAATTATTTATATGAGAGAGGTTTTGAGATACTTTGAAGTATATGTACTAAGAATCCATTTTTATGAGATTTTCATTCGGTTTTATAAGGGGTTGGATTGTATTCATGTGTTTAAACGTTTTGCAACTTTTGAGAATTATCATGAAAGCATGATTTATGAAACTTCCCTCTAAATGTGGGTTCCTGCTTGATTTACACAATAAGGGTTATTCAATTTCATGTCTTTAATTAGGATTCAAACGTTTTATTTACAATCATGGATTTGACGTTAGTTGTTAATTGATAAGAGAGTATTTTCTTTCCATAATTGTACTCTTTGCATTAAATAGAAGAATTACATGTGATTAAATGATAGAAATGGCCACCGTATGTTTAAGTCTCATAAGATAGTGTGATTACAGAAGATTACATATGCTTTAAAAAATAAGAACTCTCTTGTAATGTTGTAAATCATTTGGTGGACATTTGCATATTTTGAATGAGAAGGGTTGTAGATTTGATATAACATGAATGACTTTCATGTTTGGGTATGACGATACTTTATGATGATATGCCCTTTTACAGAATATGCATTAAATGTTTTAAGCATGAAGTATAATTTTAAAGAACTAAAAATTAGGCTTAATGAGAGTTTGATGGTTACCAAAGAAGGCTTGAGTTCAGATAACTCATATCCTAAAAACATGTTTTGCATACGAGACTTATAATATGTTATCCTACATGGGAGGATAATTAGGACATCTAACATGGGGTGATTCCTACAGTATGTTCAAATGGGGGTATTACCAATTTGATAGACTCCAATCCTTGCGGCAAACTTGGATTGGGGGCTTGGCCGCTAAGTTAAGGGAAGATTCCATATAGCCCGTAAAATTGTAGAAATGTAGGGTGTACCATCTAGCTCAGAAGTAAAAATAATTAGTGAGTTATAATTACTAGAAGATTTTTTGAAACTCATCAAACTATGCCAATGTTTTTTCATTTATCTTATATTAAAAAGTTTTTATGAAATACTCTCATGAATATTGTATAATATCTTGTTATTTTTTATTTTTCTACATACTAGTACCTTTGGGTATGACCCCCTATATTTCAGGTTCTAAGGCTTAGTTCCATAGTATCGCTAACTAGTAGATCGTTAATAGATATTTGGAGTTGGTAAGCCTCCCTTATTTTTGAAGGTTTTCTCCCTTGTGTTGATTTCATTTGATTTTAGTTCATAGTCTGACTGGGGGCCTTGACCTATATTAAGATAGATTGTTTTTTTTAGCTTAGTAAAGAATTTGTAGAGTTGTTATGAATGGTGATAAGTTTCTGATGAACTTATGTCCCACATTATTAAGCTTAAATAATAGAACTTCTATGTTGCCTGTGACTTTTGTAAGGAGGGGGCTACTAGGCATTTAGAAATGTCTTTCTTTTATTCATGTTCTAGTTCATGCTATTGAGTCTGAATGTCCCTTAATTTATGATTTCCTATATTTCAGAGATTAATCATGCCTCCCCATAGATCTAACGAGCAAAATACCCTTGTTGATGATGTCCGCCCAACTCATGGGATGCAGACCCATAATAGAGATCATACTCAAGAATTTGTTGCTACTCTAAGAGTTCCTCCAGTCCACCTCAAGCTTCTTGGTCCCGTGTTAACTGTACCAAGCCTCCTCAGAAAGAATTCTCAAATCCTGAGTTTCAGCAGTCCATCTATATGATTGCTTAGCTTGTGGCTTATTATTCCCGCCGATTTGAAAATATGAATTCTATGTTGGGTTCATCTAAGACTACTCGGGTTAGTCAGTTCATGAGGTTGAACCCACCCGTATTTACTAGAAAAAAGGTTGAGGAGGACCCCCAAGGATTTATTATTGAACTGGAGAAAATTTTTAGAGTCATGCATGCTAGTGAGGTTGAAAGGGTTGATTTAGCAGCCTATCAGTTGAAGGACACAGCTAACCAGTGGTACAATGAGAAGGAAGATTTAAGGGGTGGAGATATTGAACCTTCTGTGTGGGGAGATTTTGTAGAGGCCTTCTTGGATCGTTTCTTTCTGAAAGAACTGAGGAAATCAGAGGACAAAGAATTTGTGAATCTGAAAGAAGGAAATATGAGTGTGAAACAGTATACATTGAAGTTCACCTAGCTATCCCTCTATGCTCCTATATTGGTGGGTAATATAAGGGTTCTCGTGAGGAAGTTTATATCTGATCTTTGGAATGATTTGGTGTTAGAATGTAAAAGAGCAATGTTGAATAGGGTTATGGATTTCTCCAGGTTATCAGTTCATATGCAGTAGTTAGAAGAGGAGAAGAAGAATCAAGCAAAGGTAAGGAAAAATAAAGGCAGGCTAGGAGAGCTAGGTTAGTAGATAAGAATGCCAATAACCAGAAAGGTGGTAATTGGGGTAAGTAATGGTATAAGAGGAACTTCTGGAGAAATTTTCAGTCATCATCTAGTGCCCCTACACCTTGTCATTTGGGTGAGCAGTAGTTCCGATTAGGAGATAGGCCTAGAACTCATGGCACTCATTCCCAAAGGAGTGTGACTAGCCTGTTAAGTCATACCCTTGTTGCGGAAATTGTGGGAGAAATCATCAAGACAGGTTTTTTTAGTGAGAAAATGTGTTATGTGTGTGGTCGGCCTGGTAATCTTTAGAGGGACTACTCCTCAGCTAGAGGAGAAATTGTCATACAGAATGGCTCTTCAAGAATTGAAAGAATTTAAACAACAGCTAAAATACCTTCTTAATAAAGGATTTATTCTACCTAGTGTCACTCTCTGGGGTGTGCTCTGGTACTCTTCATGTGTATTAAAGATGACTCCCTCTGCATGTGTATATATTACCATCAACTGAACAAAGTTACAGTTATAAAAAAGTACCCTCTTCCCAGAATCGATGATCTCTTTGACCAACTTCAATGTGCTAAATAATTCTCCAAAATAGACTTTTATTCAGGGTACCATCAATTGAAGGTTAGGGAGGTTAACATTCCCAAAAGAGCCTTCTAAACCCGATATGGTCACTATGAATTCTTAATTATGTACTTCGGACCTACTAATGTCCCATAACATTTATGGACCTAATGAATAGGGTGTTTTTCCTATTTCTATATCTATTTGTTATAGTCTTTATTGATGACATTTGTATCTACTCTAAGAGTGGGGAGGATCATGCCAATCACCTCCAAATCGTCCTTCAGACTCTTAAGGATCTTAAGTTGTATGCAAAATCTTCCAAGTGTGAATTCTGGCTTAGTTCTATTGTTTTCCTGGGGCATATTGTTTCAAGTAAGGGAATTAATGTTGAACCCAAAAGGTAGAGGCAGTGAGAAAATGGCCCAGACCGACAACTCCAACTGACATTCGTAGATTCTTGGGTTTGGCCGGGTATTACAAAAGATTTGTAGAGAATTTTTCATCCATAGCTGCATAACTTAATAAGTTGATCAGAAAAAGGAAAAATTATTGTGGTCTTAACTCTTGTGAGAATAATTTTGAGAAACTGAAAGATAAGTTGACTACTGCACTGGTTTTGACCCTTCCTAAGGGTACATAAGGCTTTGTTGTGTACTGTGATGTATCCCGGGGGAACTTGGGTTTGTACATATGTAATGTGGTAAGGTATGCATCTATGTAGTTAAAAGTGGATGAGTAAAACTATCCCACCTATGAATTAGAGTTAACAGCGGTGGTATTTGCACTAAAGATTTGATGTTATTATCTTTATGGGGTGTATGCAGATATATTTACTGATCACCAAAGTTTGAAGTATGTTTTTATGTAGAAAGAACTAAATCTCAAATAAATCCTGTGGTTGGAATTATTAAAAGATTATGACATGATTTTGCATATCACCTGGGTAAGGGTAATGTAGTGGTTGACACGCTTAGTAGGCTGTCCGTGGGTAGTCTTTTTCATGTAGAGGAAGGAAGGAGGAATTCGGTGAAGGAAATTCATCGACTTGATAATTTGGGAGTTCGACTCTTAGATTCCAAAGATGGGGGAGTGTTCTCACAAGAGATAGCTAAATCATCTTTATGCATTGAGGTTAAGGAAAAAAATTAGGGACCCATTTTAATGCATATTAAGGAATATGCTGGTTAACAGAAACTATTGGCATTTGGAATTACAGGTGATGGTGTTTTAAGGTATCAAGGTAGGCTATTTGTGTTGGACATGGATGGATTTTGAGGGAGAATTCTTGACGAAGCTCACCTTTCTAGTTATGTTGTTCACCCTGGCTTTACTAAAATGTATCATGATCTTAAGGCAATTTATTGGTGGAATAACATGAAAAGAAATGCTGCTAACTTTGTGGCTAAGTGTTTGAATTGTAAACAAGTTAACGTGGAATATTTGAGTCCAGGCGGCACTTCCCAAAAGATAGTGTTGCCTCTTTTGAAATGGGATATGATCTACATGGACATTGTTATAGTGCGTCTAAGATCTCGAAACCAATATGACTCCATTTGGGTAATTGTAGATAGGATGACCAAGTTTTTCTATTTTCTTCCAGTGCAAACCAATTATTTGGGGGATGATTATGCTAATCTGTACATTTAAGAGATAGTTTGTTTGCATGGGGATCTAGTGTCTATTATATCTGATCGAGGAACACAATTCTCTTCTTAGTTTTGGTGGTCTTTTCAGAAAGGTTTAGGTACCCAAGTAAACCTTAGCACTGCCTTCCACCCTCTAATGGATGGTCAAGTAAAGCACACTAGTCTGACCTTTGAAGATATGTTGAGGGCTTTCGTGATTGGCTTTAAGGTTATTTGGGTGAATCACTTGTCGTTGATAGAATTCGCCTATAATAATAGCTATCATTCTAGTATCCAGAAGGCTCCTTTTGAATCTCTATATGGGAGAAAATGTAAGTAACCGCTTAGGTAGTATGAAGTGGGTGAAACCCATTTTTTTAGCCCTGACCTTGTTCATCAAGCGATGGAAAAAGTGAAAGTCATTAGGGAGATACTTAAGACAACTCAGAGTCACCAAAAGTATTAAGCTGATGTTGGAAGATGGGAGTTAGATTTTAAGGTTGGTGATTGGGTATTTCCAAAGTCTCCTCGATGAAGAAAATCATGCGATTCTGAAAGAAAGGTAAACTTAGTCCTTTTTAAATAGGCCCTTATCAAATTACGAGAAGGATCAGTAAGGTTGCTTTTGAGTTAGGTTTTCCTACAAGCTTAGCATCTATTTATCCTATATTTCATGTATCGATATTGAACAAATATGTTTGAGATCATTCTCTTGTGTTGCCTGCAAAAGAGATTAATGCAGAAGTCTCATTGTCATATGAAGAAGAACCCATTTCTATCTTAAATTGCCAAGATTGAAAGTTGAGAAGTAAGGAGAAATCTTCAGTTAAAGTGTTATGGAAGAATCATAATATTGAGGAAGCTACTTCTGAGTTAGACAATGACACATGTGCAAGATATCAAACTCTCTTTGGATCCATAGATGATGACAAGGAATTCATTAGTCTTATCCTACTCATTTTAATTCTTGTAATGCTTAAAAATAGAACTAAATGTGCTTGGGAACTTCATTTGGGTACTAAATATACCAAGGGGGTATAATGTAACACCCTATATTATTCTTTGCTTGATTTAGCCTTTTGTTGCATGCATAGGGGTCTTAAGGCCTAAAAACACCACCAATTCTTGGGGGCTTAGTCATTTGTAAGGCTTCTAAACTTGGAGGATTTTTAACTTGATCTTCAAAACCTCGAGATGTTGATTTTTGAGTTAATTCATGTTCAAGACTGTAAGAAGCTTGTCTCGGAGAAGTTTTGAATTTTTCAGACGGGGGTTGAGTCATGTTTGGATCACGAAACTAGAGGGTTACTGTGATAAGGCCCTTTCACGGCAATATTCCTATTATCATGTTCACCGTGTCGTGGTGAGGGAATTATACTATCATGATTAGACTATAATGCAGTAAGCCTGTCATGTCCAGTTTTCAATTTAAATGCCTAAGGGTAAATTGGGTCATTTGCCTCTTAACTCAAATTATCCAAAATATAAATTGGGACATCTATTAGGGCATTATTTTTCTTTCTTCTCCAATTCACTCTCAATAAAAACCTCCCATTTTCCCAAGATAGAAACCCAACTCATTTTTTAACAAATAATCTAGAATTTAAGATTTCCAAGTTCAAGAACCTTCAAGAAAGCATCAATATTTGTGTTTCATCGCCAAGTTAAGAAAGTTAAGGTATAAGGGACTATCCTAAAAAATCATGGTCATATTGTATTGTTTTAATAAGTTTTAAAGGTATTAAATTGTTTAAATGAGAATGGTTTTGAGAACACTTTGAAGTATATGTACTAAGAATCCATTTTTATGAGATTTTCATTAACTTTTCCATGGGTTTGGATTGTATTCGTATGATTAAATGTTGTGTAAATTTTTAGCAAGAGAGCACGATCTATGAAACCTCTATATAAATGTGGGTTCTTGTTTTATTTACACGATATGGGTTATTGAATTTCATTTCTTGAATTATAATTCAAACGTTTCATTTTCAATAATGGATTTGATGTTGGTTATGAATTGATGAGGTAGTGTTTTCTTACCATAATTATACTCTTTGCATTAAATGGAAGAATTGTATGTGATTAAATCATTGAAATGGCCACCGTATATTTAATTCTCGAGAAGGGAGTGTGTTTGCATAAGATTTACATGTGCTTTCAATAATGGAGAACTATCTTTTAATGTTATAAATCATTTGGTGGTCATTTTTATGTTTTGAATGAGAAGGGTTGTAGATTTGATATGACATAAATGACTAGCAAATCTTGGTATGACGATATCCTGTAATGGTATGCCCTTTTACAGAATAAGGCACTAAATGTTTTAAGCATGATATATGCTTTTAAAATACTAAAATTTGGGCTTAAAAAGAGCTATATGGTCACCCGAACAATGCTTGAGTTCAGATAACTCATAGCCCGAAATCGTGTTTTGCTGATACAGGACTTATGATATGTTATCCTACATGAGAAGATAATTAGGACATCTCACATGGGGGGATTCCTATTGTATGCTCACATGGGGGTTATAACTGATTTGATGAACTCTAATCCTTGCGGCAAAGATTATGGGTCAATCCTGAGATATCTACCCTAATCTCTTTAAGGCAAGTTTCTTGACTTTCCTATCCCTCTTTAAGCTTAGACAACATCGCCTCCATACTCGATTCAGTACCACGACTTCCTTGTGAAATATATATGTATTCCTTCTCCTTGTAGTCATCCTTTCTCCCCAGTGCCCATCACACTCTCTACTATGATCTTTGTATCCATCTCCATAATTGTTCCGACATTGAATTCCTTACTCCTTGGATTGAAAACCCACCAATTATTGATTTATTTACTTAGTTTCATCCTCCACATAAAAATCATAAATTTTAGAGGCCTTACCTACATGCCCACTACATTCACCTTCTCAGAGTTCACTGTTGCAAATTTCATTGTCAGCAACGCAATAGTAGTTATAAGTTGCGCATAGTCTTGTTCCATAGAATCATCAACCACTCTATAGTCACTATAAGTTCCAGGACCCTTCTCCACCTTTCGAGTATGCCACTCTCAGTTGTGAGAGAGATCTAGTCTAGAATATCAGATGCCTCTTCTCAGCGTAAATGCATGAATGCTCCTCCAGTGATCGTATCTGCCATAGCTTTGGAACTGATGTTTAGGGCTCTGTAAAATATCTCAAGCAAATTTGTCCATTAAATGTGATGATTGGGTAACATCCTCAACATCTTCTTAAATCAGAACCAATCCTTATACATCGACTTAGAATATACTGCCTAAAGTTATATATCTCATATTTTAATTGCAATATTCCTGAGAGAGAAAAGAAATGGTCAAGGAATTTCCTTCTCAACTCATTCCACATAGTAATCGATCCTGAAGAAAGTTCCCCCAACTACAATGAAGCTTTTTCAGTCAACGAAAAAGGGAACAACCTAAGTCATAGTACTTCTTGATCTACCTTAGGTAGGGTATGAGAAATGAAGATCCCAATGAAGTTAGAAATATACATATTTGTGTCATCCGTAGCCAACTATGCAAACATACTATTCAGATTTAAGAGTTGGATCATTATACTGGTAATGTCAAACTTTAAATTTGGGGGTAGTGCAGAAGTAATGATAGCTCATGTCTCAGTTGAATCAACATATCTCATATCCTCCTACTCATCGTATGGAGGTAGGTACTAGTTCCTGGGATCACTTGAGCTTGACACGGTCTATCTCTTTTTCCGCCGAGTTTTTCTTGATGATCTAATCTATGTCTTGTCCTAGCTAGCTCTACTTGTTGAGCTAAAAAGACGGGTCTTCTCGTCCCTCCTCTGATTAGCAGTAGCTGCCTTTTCTAATAACTGCTCCGTTCATTGATCAACGATATTATGAATATTTCCTCACAAGGAGAGGTAAATTATGTGTATCATCCCAAACCCCTTAAAAAACATAGTCAAGAATTAGCCCTGTCATCCTACAAGTCGGCTATAGGATTCGCTGTAGATTTGGATTCAATGGGAGTAAGGAATTTATTTGACTATTGGTGTAAGGTATACACCGATGTACACCCAACTAAAAACAAAAAACAAAAACCCCAATACTCCAACTTCAATCAACAATCACATCGTATTTCCCCAGCAACAGTGTAAAAATTTTGATGCCACCTAAAGCTACGCCTCTAAAAAAGGATAAAGAAGTCGATGCAAAATATAATAACCCAACTCATATTGTGGTCGAACCCACAGGGAATATATGAATTATCTCTCTAGTTTGCTGAAGTAAATAGGAAGTACTAAAAAGTAAATGGGGTCTTTTGTAATTGTAATCTCAAACAAGTAAAGAAACTCAATTTTTGTTATAATCATTTAGTAACGAATACTAGGACTGTGTTCCTCCTGGATACTCAACTTAGTAGACCTCTCGTGCTCAATCTAGCTATCAAACTGCTGCACATGAGAATCCGGTATGTTAGATATCACCAACTTCCTTTCGATACTATTTGGTGAATTTCAGCCATCTTCTCTCAATCTCAGAGAATCGTCTTACTAACCCTTACCTTGGACCCCAGTTTCAAATAGATCCTCTCAGACTCAAGTTTATTAGATGTAAGTTAACTATCTTAAGATGATAATAAAGGTAAGTTTATTTCAGCAGTTAACCCTAAATTACTGTTTTGATTTCCTTTTCCAATCTCTCTTTATCACTAGTGTTCATAGTGAATATAAGTGGAATCCTAACGTTTGCAACCATTAAGAAGGAAATAAACTCAAAAAAATAACAATGCATGCAGCAAAACTATCTAGAAGGATTGAACGCTTTCCTTACTTTGTTATTTAGCTAGGGTTCCCACAACCCTAGCTAGGGGAATTAGTCACTCATGGTTGTAAAAAGATCAAAGGAATTCATAATTGAAAACATTCAAAAAATATCACAATAATGAATGAATAAAACCCAAAGTCTTTGATTATTTCCCAAAGTATTTAACTGAATAATCAACCAAAATCAATACAAAACAATCCCAAGATCAAAATCAAATCGTAGAATTAGATACAGGTTTGTAAGTATAAAGAGTGTGTAAACTAACTAAACAACTTTAAAAGGGTATATATAGAGTAAAAGCAAATACTAAGAAACCATTTCCGGAAAAAAAAGGAAAATCAAGGTCGGTGGCCAATTACTCGACCACTTATACGCCATAGGTGACACCTACAGATCGTAGATGGTCCCACGTAGGTGCCCTCTGAATTTGTCTATCTTACAACATATTCATATACCTACGGGCTGTAGGTGGCACCTACGGGCCATAGGTACCCTCCGTAATTGATAGGGTCTTCTTTTTAAGCTCCCGAGTCATTGGATCTCACTTTTCTGACACCTACTTGGCTCCTACATGCGCCTTATGTAGTACCTATGGGTCGTAGGTGTCCACTTCAGTGGTCCAAAAACTTAAACTTTCACTCTTTTTTCTCCGGAATAGTTTCAAACCAGATTTCCTGTAAAAGACAACACAAAACACATCATATCTAACAAAAAGACCTAAGTAACTTGCATAATTTCATCATTTTAAGTATCTAAAGTTCTATGAAACCATATCACATCACCTTTGCGGATCAAACTTTGACCCTCGCGATCGTGAGGTACAAACAGTATATCAGGTCAATTTTCACGTTTTTGCTCCATTTTTGAATCTTTGAGCTTCTAGCTTGGACGCTTCTTGAGAATTTCTACCTTATTCCCAGTAGTTTTAATTGATTATATCATTAAAAATAATATTAAATTATTATTTCAAAATGGAAATTTGAAATTATTATCCATAGAGTTAAAAAAAGTTTTTTCTTCAATTTCAAGCTCAGTTTTAACCCTTTTTGAGTGGATTTTGTCCTGTAGACTCTTATAACCTCTAAAAATAGCTTTAAAACAAATTTTATATTTTATACCTTTTATTTTTGAACTCATTTTATGAACTCATTTAAGACCCGGCCCAAATATGGACAATATGGATATCATAGCTAAATTTTACCCAATTGCAAACATAAAAATACAAACCTTAGAGATTTGTATATGAGTACAAAAGTCAGTTTGTATACAAAAACAAATGGACATGGTGCTTAAATCATTGCCACCCGCTCCCCCCTCCCCCCTCAAATTAGATATTTGTATATTAACCTCGAAAAAATTATATATTTAGCTATTTAATCTAAATCTTAGCTACAAACGGTGATTACTTTAAGGGGCACTTAGTGAAAATAGCTTATGTTTCAGCAAAATTGGAGCAATCCTAGCCTAACTTTCAAAATTACAATTCACAGCATCTATTTCTGTTTTTTCTTCTTTTCTTTTATTATTATTCTTTTCTTTTTCTTTTCTTTTTTTCTCTCTTCTATCCCTAACCTTTTTTTCTTTTTTTATTATTTTCTTTTTCATTTCTGTTTTACTCCCCATTCTTTCATCTCTAGCCTTTACTCCTCAATTTTTTTTGTTTTATTTTTTTCTTTTTATCCTTTTTTTTTCATTCTCATTTTTTTTTTGTTGTATTTTATCTTTTATACTTTTTTGTAGTTTTGTAAAATTTGACTATATTGAGAACAAGCCATGGATGATGTCAAAAAAAAATTTCTATTGCCATTTTTTTTTATTATTCTTTCTTTTCATTTTTTTCCCTTTTACCTCTAACTTCTATTTCTCTTTCTTCATTTTGTTTCCTTTTCCTTTTCCTTTTTTCTTGTATTTCATTCCTTTTCGTGTTATTCTCTTTTTTTCTCCTTTTTTTCTATTTTTGTTCCCCCCCCCCCCGCCACCCCCAACCCTATTTTTTCTTTTTTCATTTCTTTCGTTTCATTTTTTCCCTCTCTTTTATCTATCCTATATTATTTTTCTTTTTTCTTTTTTTTATTTTATACTTTTTTCTTTTTCATTTTTTTGTTATAATTTATATTTTTTGTATTTTCAAATAATATGGTTACTCGAGCACAAGTCATGGATTATAATGAAAAAACACAATTATTTATCACATTTGTATTGGTACCATCATTATATTTTTTTATTAGTTATTACAATTGTATTTTATTGTTCGTTCTTTTATTTGAATTTGTATTTTGTAGTTTACATTTGTATTTGTATTTTATGGTTCACACTTATATTTGTGTTTTGTATTTCACACCATCATTTATATTTTATATAATTCACACTTGTATTTTAATGAATAGTTTTATGTTTGTATATTATAATTGACTGTATATTGTGTTTGTATTTTGTGATTTCATTTTGTTTGCATTTGTATTCGTATTTTTATTTTTATCAGTGCACTTGTATTTTTAAAGAACTATTGTATATTTGTATTTTTATTTGTAAGTTGACCGAACATCGTCCTTGTATCTTCATTTCATTTGTTGCATTTTTTTGTATTTAAATTTGTAGTTGACAACATCAAACGTATTTTAAGCTATTAAAAAGGAACTATTATTTTTCTACGAGCTCTTGTGTTTATATTCATTGATACAAATTTATATTTTATTGATACAAACAGAGCAATGCAAATATAAATTTTAAATTATAAAAATACAAATGTTACATTTGTATCTATTGATACATGTTTATACAACTTGAACCATACGCATACAATTGACACTTATTTATATACAAATAAAAATGTTAAATTTGAAATACCAATAATAATGATACATTTTTTTTGAATGATACATTGTTTATTTATGTGTTTTAAATTCAAAAATAAAATTAATCCATATACTTAATAGCTTACAAATACAAATGTTAAATAATACATATTCACGACTAAACTATTCAACTACAAATAATAAATTTATTTACAATATACAGTATAGTATAAATAAATATAAAATACAACAACAACAACAAACGAGAGCAAAAAATACAAGAAAAAAATTAAATAAATGATAAAAAAGAAGTAGAAAAAAAAATAATGAAAAAGAAGAAAAAAAGAGAATACAAAAAAAAAGTTGTAAAAAAGGAAAAAAATAAAAACGAAAAAAAGAAAAAACTATGTATGAAACAAATGAAAAAGAAAAAAAAAATCAAATAATGAGAAAAAATAAAAAGGAAAAAAATGAAAAGATAAATGGAAAAAGAAAAAAGAAAGAGAAACAAAAGGAAGCGAAACAAAAGAAGGCAAAAGAAAGAGAGAAATAGAAAATTAAGAGGGGGAAATGAGAAAGGTGATGAATTATATTTACTTAGCAACAGTGGCTATAAGTTATAATTAATTAAAACTTAGGCTAAATAGTATAATTAGGATCTTATATTTGCAAAGCCATGTAGTTATTCCTTATTTTAAACATTAGCTAAGCCAGATAACTATAACTTGATGTTTTTATATTCCACTTAATTTTTTTCCTTATGATGCACATTAAACTTGGCTATTGATACTCTTTATCCATAGATGCTGACATGGCAAAGTACACTCTCCTTTAATTGTGTGGGGATAAAAAAAAGAAGGGAGGGTGTGCGTGGGGTGGGGGGGCGGTTAATTTCAATAATATACAACATATTTTGATTATGTATATACAATGTTACACGTGTAATATGAAATATTATATAAAATTATAAAATGTACTTATACACGTGTATACAATTTTATACTATCATACAAATAGGAATTTCGTCAAACTTCGTCAGTTGATTTTTCTTAGACGCCAGGATGAAATTTTCAAAAATAGTTTTGGTGAGTTAGATCTAGTGATGATCTATCATCTCTAGTAGGTGATATATCATTAATTACAACAAAACTTGATTGGAAAACAGTTTGAAACTTGTTGGCAGCTTACCCTTGGTTCGCTAGAGTGATCGCATAGGCAATTTTTGATTTTTTGGAGTTGTGGATGGAATTTTGAGATGATTCTTGTTACTTTTAGTTCATCTTATTAAGATCTATAATTCACCTCTGAGTTTGAATATTTTGGAATTTGGGAGGGGGCTGTGGTCGCATGACAACACTCTAGGGCCCTTAAGCTTCTCCTTCAAACCAATTTAGGTAAGCATTAAAAACTTGACTAAACTATGTAAAGTAACTTTGTCGGTTGCAGTATAGTGTAAGTATCTTATTAAAAAGATTTAAAAACCATCTCCTAAGTAGTTAATCATCACATAATCATACATAATGATTTATTTGTCCAGTTTCTTGCTTATGGTATATAAACATCCAATACATAGAATATGTTGTCATTATCGATGTCAGGCCACCCATTGATCACGACAAGACAAAGTAGCCGTGAAATAATTCAAGAGATTTAGAGGGAAATTCTCTTAAAAACACATCATGGACAGGGTGTATTATTGAGTTGAGGTATTAGAGTTAGTCTCTTAGTGTCACGATCTGAGCTCAAGCCCTGGTCGTGATGGGCATCCCAAATCAACGCAGGCCTGAGAAGATTCCTTATCATATAAACATAAGTATAGTCACAATAAGGTGCTTAATTTTTTGGCCCTGAAACATACAAAACTCAACTGAAATAGTTTTTTAGAACCCAAGTCTTATAATACAATATGAAAAAAAATATCCAAACTCAATCTACGAAGCCACTAACGTTAAGAATAAAATTTCTTGGACGGGACATGACCCCGACTATAACACAAAACAAAAGTAAGACTAGAAGATGGATGAAAATATCAAATGCCTTTTGAAAGATGGAGGGCTCACCACTTATTAAATGCTATCCCAAGCGGGAGTGTGGGAGTCGTAGTGCTGCATAGAACATACATCATGAAATGATACAACGTCCAACGATGGTCAGTACAATGAGTACTGACATGCAATCCAGGGGAAAGGGACACAATATTCTTTTATAAAACAAGTCATAAAACACATTTTTCATCATCCATAATAGAATGGTATGGGATAGGGGATGTATAACATAAAGACAAGATCATTTAAAACTTAATTCTGCATGATGTAGTATTCCACTTACATTACGGAATCCACGAGCTAAATGGGTCCAGTACTACCCAACCGGTGGAGCCTTAGTCCATGTTTGCCGCACGAACTGAGATTAGGCTAATATAACGAATAGTCTAAAGCCACCATATCATCCTCATATTAAGAAAAAACATTTTCCGTCCATTTAAGGAACAAGCATCCCTATTCAGCAAAACAAAGGTTTCGAGTGTTTGTCATGAGGACATGCGTCTTCTCGATAAACTACGTATTTCTCTTTAAGCCTAATTAAAATATTTTCATAAGCATTAATCCATGGAGTCTTTCATTAAGACATTCACATTTTGGTATCGTCATATTAAGACTTGCAAGTCACCTATATCATGCCGACATCATTATCATTAAACATTTTAGACTCCAATATTTTGCATTTAAAATTATGAGTATATCCATAATTGAGTATTCTATAACTATTTCAAAATGTTCGCATAATGCAATACATTCTGGTACAAAGGACGGGAAAAAATATTCATATTTCTTATCCAACTCAAAGTTTTAAGAGACTTAAAATTAAAGGTGTCTAACGAGCCGGGCCGGGTCAACCCGAAACCGGCCCTCCCATTCTACCCGGGTTACGGGCCGGGTTTGGCGTTAACTGGTCCGGGTCGGGCCGGGCCGAACAGTAAAAAAATTAAAACCCACCCGAAACCGGCCCACTTAACCCAATCCGGTCAAACCCACCAAAACCCGATCAAACCCGGTTAAAAACCGGTCAAACCCGTTTAAAAAATAAATAAAAAATCCAATATACACTATATACACTCCAATATACACTATATACACTCCAATATACAATATATATTTTTAAAAAAATATATAAAGTATAAACAATTACACATACATACGTACCATTCAATATATAATTATATATGACTATACGTACTACTTTAAATAAAACATATGCTATAATAGTATAATATATATATATATACACTACAATATATATATACACTAATTTATAAAGCATATACACATGTAAACCTTAAATATATACTACTTTAGAAGATATATACACATATATATGCACCATTCAATATATATGTACTACTTTAAATAAAATATATATACATGTATACGTTAAACATACACGTCTATAGAAGATCCATTCACATATATACACTCTATTCTATGTATATGTAATACTTTAAATACAATATACTATAATGTATATACATTACAATATATATTTGTATACTTATATACTAATTTATAAAACATATACACATGTATACATTAAATATACACTTCTATAGAAGATATATACACGTGTATACGCACCATTCAATGTATATATAGTTATATACTACTACTTATAAAATATACTACATTATATATACATTACAATATGTATAGATATACTTATATACTAATTTATAAAACATGTATACATTAAATATACACTTCTATAGAAGATATATACACGTGTATACGCACCATTCAATGTATATATACTACTACTTATAAAATATACTACATTATATATACATTACAATATGTATAGATATACTTATATACTAATTTATAAAACATATACACATGTATACATTAAAGCTACACTTCTATAGAAGATATATACACGTGTATACACACCATTCAATGTATATATACTACTACTTATAAAATATACTACATTATATATACATTACAATATGTATAGATATACTTATATACTAATTTATAAAACATATACACATGTATACATTAAATATACACTTCTATAGAAGATATATACACGTGTATACGCACCATTCAATGTATATATACTACTACTTATAAAATATACTACATTATATATACATTACAATATATATTTGTATACTTATATACTAATTTATAAAACATATACACATGTATTCGTTAAATATACACTTCTATAGAAGATATATATGCACAAATATACAAAACATATGCTACTTAATATAATAAATTAATAATATTTGGTAGTAAATTAATAATATATTAGAAGTAAGTTTTTAATTTAAAGTATAAAACTAGAAATTCAATTTAAAATTTTAAATCGTTAAATAAAAAAAATAAAAAACAACGACTAAGGAGTGAATGAATTTGTGGAATTTTATTGATTACAAAATGATCCAAAATTTATAATTTACATGAATGAAAAAACTATAAATTATGCATCATTTTTTCCAACTCATTCATGTTAATATTAATGGGAACTTGCATAGGATAGTCGAAGTCAACGGGGGCAAAACCATGCATTGGACTTGATTCTGCTGAGTTTTCCCGTGAAGTCATAATTTCTTCAAGTTTGAGGTCGTCGCTCGGCTCCGGTTCCATTCCTTGGTTTCTTCTTTCTTCTCTAATCCAATCTATGAGGCAAACTAAAACATTCATTGCATTGCTTCCCAATGAGTGTCGGTTGTCTCCAAGCTGCTGTCGTAACTGACTGAAGGCGCTCTCTGATGCAACGGTTGACATTGGAACATTCAAGATATCTCTGGCTAATCTTGAAAGTACAGGATATTGTGATTCATTATTCCTTCACCAATCCAGCGTGTTGATCCGTCGTCTGCGATCCTCTGGTGCCGTCCGCAGATAATATTTCAGCTCTTCCCGATAAGTTGATGTGTAAGCTCTCTCATCCACACTGTTCCAACAAGTTAAATCATAAAATGAATCAGGAAAACCACTATGTGCTGGCCTTTTAGAAGATGATGGCTCCTCGGGAGGATGAGGAGCGACAGTTGGACTGATATTTGTAGGTACGGCTGAATCAAATAAATCAGCATAGTGATTATATAATTTTTCTATATAATCCTTTGCATCAGTCGTAGCCGTCCACAAATCAGGCTGTACTTGTTCAGAATCATGGTTAGTATTTATTTCTAAGTTAGCATAAATAAGAGTACTAAAGTGACACATATGATTATATTTCATGCACGGATTTAGCATAGGACCAATCAAGTAAATAGGGGGAATCGGGAAAAAATATTTTTTAAATTTCGTAAACATAGCGCCAACAACTTCTTTATAACCTTCTTTATTTTTATATTGTTGGAGCAAACCAGAAATATCGGCTATATATGCCAAAATATTACAAACAGTAGGATAGTAAGCACCGGAAAATTCAATCGTAGCTACATAAAATTTTTCTAAAAACTTAGCATGCAATCAGCAGAATCAGCAAATAAACCACAATGTTGGTTAAAAGCTAGTGTAATAGGAATTCTATATTTATAACAAGTTTTTAAAAATTCATACGTAGAATTCCATCTAGTATCAACTTCCTCAGGCATCAAAATCGGTGTAAGTCCATTTTCTTGACATTTAACTTTAAATTCTTTAATTCTCGATCTACGATTATTTCCTTGAATAAAACCAACGGCAAGACGAATTTTTTCAATATAAAGCTCAAAAAAGTCAAGACCATCTTTTACAATTAAATTATATATATGACATGCACACTTAATATGAAAAATTTCAGGGAAGGGCGGAGATAGCGTAGATTTTATTTTTGTTATAGCAGTCTTGTTGTTAGAAGCATTATCAAAAGCAATACATAAAATTTTATTTTCTATACCATAATATCCGGCAATTTTAACAATAGAATCAGCAATAAATTGTCCAGTATGTTTACAATCTTCATCATATAAAAAAGCAAGAATACGTTTTTGCATCACGAAATTACTATCCATCCAATGACAAGTAACGGTTAAATAATCATTTTTATTTACAGCACGACCAAGATCAAAAGTTAGGGACAATCTACATTGAATATTTTTTAAGAATGTTGATAAATAAAAATAATATTGTGAATGGAGTCTAAAAATATCAGACCGACAAGTAGTTCTAGGAATACCAGTAAACATAGGATTATAAATTGCTTGTACATAACGAATAAAAGCATCAGAAGAAGGAAAACTAAAAGGCAAACAACTCACAACTACCATTTTAGCTATTTCTTCCCTGTCCCTCAATTTATTATACTTTTTCGCTACTTGACCGGTTGTTGGCTCCATTCTAGTTTGCGTTGACCCACCAACATCCCCACCACCTTTTGCAATATTTAACTCTCTTTTGTGATCTTCAGCTATATGTCTCATTAATGTACCCGTACCCCCTTGCTTACCTCCACTTCTATGCTTATATATTTGTTGACAAATATTGCACTGCACCTCAATATCTGATATACGTTCAAAAAATTGCCATGCAATACTAGTTCTTTTACGAGGTTTTGGGGCACTGGGAGGACGGGAAGGGAGATTAACTGATTCAGATCTAACGTTAGCATCTCCTACTGCGGGTGTTTCAGCAATATTTTCATCATCTTCGTCTAAATTAACTGCATCTACTTCATTTTCTTCTTCTATACCGTAATTTTCCTGAGTTTCTACATAATCCATATCGTGAGCACCTACACCTATTTCTTCCTCAAAAGGTGTACCAAGCGATACCGGAGGCGAATTCACACGGGTATATCTATTACTTGAACTACCTCTACCGCTAGTAATTCGCTTTTTACTACCACTACCGCTTCCGGGACAAAAAATTTTAACACCTTTAGCAGCGAGGTTTTTTAATTTATCCATAATATAAATTAAATTAAACTAAAAATATTCAAAATACACAAATATAATAAAATTAAATATTAAATAATTAATACAATAAATAAAAATTAAACGTAAGAGATGGAACGACAATACCAAATTTTGGAAGTATCCGAAGAGGGAGACTTTAGAAACTTCCGCTCTTACTTTGTAAACGAAAAATTAAAAAATTAAAGTGAACACTTTAAGAAATTAAATATATTGAATATTTGAGAATTGAGAATTGAGATTTGAGAGAGAATGAGATTTGAGAGAGTGAAAAATTGTGTGAAAAATGATTTGAAGTTGTAGGGTATTTATAGATTTATTTTGGGGATTAAAAAATATTTTTTAAAGTTTTTTTTTTTTTTTTTTAATTTAAATGGGCCCAAACTAGCCATTTGGACCCAAAAACGGTAATATAGCCGTTGGGCCAACGGCTAGTTTGGCCCAAAAAATAAAAATTTCTTTTCTTTTTTTTTTTGCTGGGCTGGGCCGGGCCGGTTAACCGGCGGGCCTGGACCGGGCTTGGTCCGGGCCGGGTTAACCGGGCCCATTTTAAAAAAAAATCCGGCCCGGGACCCGGAACCCTAAAGCCCTAGGGCTTACCGGGCCGGGTCAAACCGGGCCGGTTTAGCTAGTCGGGCTGGGTCGGGCCGGGTCAGCCCGGCCCGTTTGACACCCCTACTTAAAATCATGGATTAATTATTCATCCTTTTAACATTCAAATTTCAAAACATAAAGAGTTATCATTTTTGAATAGTCATTTCAGTCTCAAACCCTACATAAAGATTTAAAATCATTCATCAAGAAAAGGGAACTTATATATCAATCTTTCACCGTAAGATCCTCAACCCTAACTTCAAACCACTAATAAAATATACATAAATAATAGTTACATTCACACTTTATAATAGTAATAGAAGTAGGGAGTGTTCAACATGTCTTTTTGATGGAGAGGAATTGAGTAAAGCTTGAATGTCTTGACCTTTAAGCTTGAATCTTAATTGATTTTATTCTTACTGTTTTGGGAAGAGAAGAATATGTTTTTTGTGCAATGAAATACATAATTAGGAGTTTAAGATTGTTTAGAATAGGTGGAGGACGGTTTTTATATATCGAAAAGACCAAAATACCTTTGAAATTGTTAGAAATTTTGTCCCGATTTTCTTACTAAATTTAAGTTTTACTTTTTCTTGTAAGGAAAATAAAAGTAACCACAAATACTTTTACTTTTCCTAAAAGGAAAATATAATTCTTTTCCATATTTGGCTAACCTCTTTCTTGGAGGAAAGGTTTTGGAACTCTATAAATAGAAGACCCCTCTTCTCATACAACAACACAATAGCATCCACAATGTAGTTGTTAAAAGAGTCTGGTTTAGGGGAAGATTTCTCCCAATAGGTTTAATATTTTTTGAATATCAGGTTTTATATGTAGGCCAATTGGACAAATCATATAATAATATTATATTTTTAGTATTGTTTTCTTTGTCTTCTGAATTATCACCACGATAGTTTGCAACTAATAGCTTTCACATGACGCCCTCTCGATTTCGTAACCCAACAAGTGGTATCAGAGCTTATATTTCAATGGCTCAATGGTGTCGTGAGACGAGATTAAACAGGTTCAAAGTGGTTTCAAAATCAAGCTGCAACAATTTGGATGATAAGGAAGATTTTTGTCAAACTACATGTGGAGAAAAAATTTCTAACAAAATATCAACAATCCTGCTGCTTATCCATCTTTAAAACCAAAATCAATTTTCAACCCATGTTTATGGGCTCCAATTTTCATCCCATACTTGCTTAAACTCTTGGGCTCCTTTCAACTTGTGCATTTATTTTTAACGTATGAGCTCCACTCTTAACTTATGCTCACTTTCAATGCACAAGACTCTACTTTTAATCTTATCAACACGTGCTTTTATTTTTAATGCATAGGGCTCCAACTTTTAACCCATATCAAATTTTAATAAAGATAAGCAACAGTGGTATATGAAAATCGTTGATACATGAAGACCGTGTGAAGAATAAGGATCAAGAATATTTTTTCAGAAAAACAAGCCAAAACGGGGAGATTTGTTACGATTTTTGCCCCGATTTTCTTACTAAATTTAAGTTTTACTTTTTCTTGTAAGAAAAAATAAAAGTAACCATAAATACTTTTACTTTTTCTAAAAGGAAAATATAATTCTTTTTCATATTTAGCTAACTTCTCTCTTGGAGGAAAGGTTTTGGAACTCTATAAATAGAAGACCCCTCTTCTCATACAACAACACAATAGCATCCACAATGTAATTATTAAAAGAGTCTGGTTTAGGGGGAGATTTCTCTCATAGGTTTTATTTTTTTTAATACTTTTCTTAATATGTAGGTTGTTTGACCGAATCATATTAATAATATGTCTTTTTAATATACATTTTATTTGTCATCTGAATTATCACCGTTGGTTTGCGAACTAAAAACTTCCTCATGACGCCCTATCAATTTCGAACCCAACAGAAATAACAGAGGAACATAAAATCCCAACGGGAAGGGGGGGCTGTGCAGCGCACCTCCCATAGAGCCACATCAGGCCATGCATTGCAAAGCTCAATGCGAGGGCCATTCAGTAATTTCTCCCGAGTTACGGAGCAGCGCGGGGTTAGGTCCCTTCCTCGTCCGGCGCAACGCACAACCTCTTTTTGATGTTAGTACTTCCCTTGACGTGCCCATACCCATTCCAAAAGACTTCTACTCTATATAAGGGTCATATAGGTTCATTTTTCGGCTCCAAAAAGGCATGAAAATATAACGGGCATTAAACACAGATTATATAGTTATAATGTGAAAATGCTCGTTGAAATTAGTAAAGTTTGGATGAAATCCTACATATTGTAGGTCGTGATTTTTACTCCCTTCTGCAAAGAAGGTTTTATACGCTAAAAATTGCATTCTTTACTTTACTTTTATAGTTGATCTTAAGGAACCTGGTTCCTTAAGTTAAGTAGTTGGGGTTAGTTTCTTTCACTTCATCAAGGTCCTTTTCTGGAAGTATCCATAACACGATAAATGCTATCACAGTTGCTCAATGCAGCTGATTGAGGTTAAGGAAACACTAGGCAAGTGTACTTGTTGTGACTTTAATGGCGTTTTGAGTTTAAAAAAATTATTTTGGTGCGATTACAATATTTTTTTGAAGTTTCTTACTACTTAAAGCATGTAAATTTGTTAGTAGAGAAGGACTGCCATCAAAATAAAGAAACAACAAATTAAGTAGCCGAAAATTCAAGTTTATTTACTGGCAATACAAACTATAAGGACTCTTTATTGATTAGAAGGAATTTTCAATTTTATTTCATTTCTGCTGATGTTGCTTTATCTTTTCATCAAGACTAGCTAGCTATTGACATCAATGCTATATTTGTTGTTTACGGGTACAACAACTTCAACACAAGTTCAAGTATAAAAGAAGAACACTTATAAAGTTATGTAACACCCTCAACACAAGATCAAAAAGACCTTCCAAAGAAGTTTATTTTTCAGAAAATAAGATGAAATAGAAAAAAGGCCAAGTCCTTCGACTTCATGAAGTGTCCTTAAGGAAATAATTCCCCTCAAATACCCGAAGTTGCAGAATTTTTCTCCCAGGATAAAATGGCGTAACAATCCGACTATAGTGGTACCTCAAATGAACAAATTTTGTTCGAACTCACTCAACCATTAGATGATCACATGGAGAATTTTAGAAAACAAGAAGTGCTTTATTGCAGAAAAATTTTCATTCTTAAGCCTGTGGATATATGCAGGTTTATATAGCCATTAGCTGCCTTTCCTGAAAAGTGGTAATAGTTTATTCGGAAAGATGTGTCCTATGGAACAACCATGTCTGTTTATCAAAAAAATCATGTTTCTTCATCAAATAATTGTCTTTTTACTGGGAAGTCATAACCATAAGAAAAGACACCACTTTTCCTAAATTAGTGTGTTATTTCATTGAAGGGTTGCATATCTTCTGAAGCAACATTTCGTATTCTGTAGTTGTTTCTGCACTGCATGCATGCACGTTAATGGAGGTTCAAAAGCTACAAAAAATAACAGCGCTTTCCCATTAGTTTTTTGGAATGTTTAAATAAATTTTTGCCAAAAAGATATATCTCATCAATCGATCATTTTCCAAATCCAAATCCAAAGTTGAAGACGAACGAGCAATCACGACGACAGAACGAGGCACCTCTTGGTTCTTACCTCACTCACCATATGGAGTAAGTGTTTCATAATATAAACATTTGAAAGTTTCTTTCTCTCACCAGTATGGGAGAATTACTAGACTTTTCACTTTTGAGTACACTTTCCATTTTTTGAGTGGTATATCAATTCTTTCCCTCCACTAGGTTAACTCTATTTTTAGTTCACACTTTGATCATGAACCCAACAATCCTTCATATGAATTGGAAATGACTACTTTTTCGTAAAAATTTATAGACAAGTATGCAATCACCAAGCAAAGATTTGTTGTCAATCATTTTAAACTCAAGGAATCTTGCAATGAAGAACTTTTTGGTTCCCGCATCCTCAGTCTTATACTTTCTTTCCAGCGCCCCCCCCCCCCCCCCATAACTCATTTATCGTTTTCATTCCACTATACACATTTTATAGTTCATCTTGGAGGCTATTTAGAATGTAATTCCTACATAGGAAATCTGAGTGTTTCCATGCCTCCTTAATGAAAAATTTCTCCTAGGTCGAAGTTACTTCGGGCACCTTAGGAGCTTCTTCAGATGTAAATCATTGAAGACATAAAGTTGGAAGGTAGAAGAACATTTTTGTTTCCACCTTTTCAAATCTACCCCGGTGAATTTTTTGGGTTTCTCCGCTGGTGCCATTGCTGGCGAACATTCGTACGACTTATTGTGGCAACATTAGTTGCTGCCACAGTCTCTGCAACATTATTCACTTAATTGTTAGTAGGCATTTTCTTGTCACAACAAGATAGTAAATTTAATATATCAAAATAATATTAATAAAGTTGTAGAAACTTTAAACACCCCTTTGTCTCTAGTTTAATGATAAAGTTTTTATGACTTCCAATCGTCAACCGAGTTATCTTTAACTTGTGATGAAGATTTTAATTATCACTAGTTAAGTTTAAATGGAGTAGAAATCTCAGAGCTTTATTCTCCAAAAACCAAGCAATACAGATTCCAAATTTATTTCCTTAAGATTGTTGTTTACGGGTAAACAAAATTTGTATTTTGTCACAACAACTTAAACATAAGTTCAAGTATAAAACAAGAACACTTATGAAGTTATGTAACACCTTCAATACAAGATCAAAAGACCTTTCAAAGAAGTGTGTTTTTCAGAAAATAAGATGAAAAAGAAGAAAGGCCAAGTCCTTTGACTTCACTAAGTCTCCTTAAGGAAATAATTCCCCTTACGTACCTGAGGATGCAAAATTTTACTCCTAGGACAGAATGGCGCAACAATACGACTGTAGTGGTAACTCAAATAATCAAATCCTGTTCAAACCCACTTAATGATTAGATGATCGCACAGAGTATTTCAAAAATAAGAAGTTCTTTATTGTAGAAAAATTTTCATTCCTAAACCTGTGGATATATATTGGTTTATATAACCATTAGGTGCCTCTTCTAAAAAGAGGCAATGGTTCATTCGAAAAGATGTGTCCTATGGCACAACCATGACTATTCATTAAAATAGTCATGTTTGTTCATCAAATCAATGTGTCTTTTAACTGGGAAACCACAACCATTAAAAAGACACCTCTTTTCCTGAATCAGTGTGTCATTTCGTTTAAGGGTTGCATCCATTCCGAAGTCGCATTTCGTATTCTGCAGTTTTTTCTGCACTGCATAGTGCATGTTAATAGAGGTTCAAATCTACAAAAAAACTGGCTGCAATTTTCTGTTAGTTATTTGGAATGTTTAAATAAATTTTGTCAAACAAGATAGATCTCATCGATCGATCATTTTCCAAATCCAAATATGTAGCCGAAGCCAAGTAAGCGATGATGACGACGACATGAGGCCCCTCTTGGTTGTTTACTCACTTACCCTGTGAAGTATGTTTTTCATAATATAAACACTTGAAACTTTCCTTCTCCACCAATGTGGGAGAATTGGTAGACTTTCCACTTCTGAGTACATTTTCCATTTTTGAGTGTAATCTCAATTCTCACTCCACTTGTGACCTCTATTTTTTTATTCACACTTTGATCTTGAACCCAACAATCCTCCACATGAATAGGAAATATCAATATTTTCATAAAACTTTACAGAGAAGTATGTGATCATCAAGCTAAGACTGATTGCATCTGGATAAGTGGGTTTCCCTTTGAACTTTTTGCAGTGAACACGCATCAGATGAACTCAGTCAATTGATAGATTTGATATATTTAAACCATCGATCTTTAATGAACACCTAGATAACACATGTCATACAACCAGTCTTTTACCGTTTATGTTTTTCACAGTTTTATTAGTTTCAGCTATGAACATATTTCTTTTTCATGAGAGCTTAGAGAATCGGCCTTTACTAACATTTTTCTTGAAGCGGCCTCCACTTCTCCCTCACATAGGTGATTTTTAAATATTCAATCCTATAGATTAAACTATTTGGTCAAATTTGCCAAATTTAGCTAACCATTAAAAGACTTCACTCTATAAGTCTTCTCCTTATTTACTAAACATTGTCTACATCATAAGAATGGGTTGGATATATTAACAATGTTGAAACTATAAGACACTTTTTTTGATATCCTTGAACCAAGCTCTTGGGATCTCCAATTTTCTAGGTAGAGTTACCGCCATATTGACTTGTCCTAGGTTGTAAAATCATTCCCTTAGATGTCCTCTTAACTCCTTCTCTAGATAAGATTTTTATAAGTGGATCCAACACATTATCCTTTGACTTTATATAGTCAACAGTGATAATTCCACTAAAGAGAAGTTCTCTAATGGTATTATGTCTTCGTCTTTTGTGACAAGATTTATCATTGTACATAATGCTCCTTGCCGTACCTATTACCGCTTGACTATCACAGTGTATTCATACTAGTGCCAATGGTTTGGGCTAATAAGGAATATCTTTCAACAAATTTTGGAGCCATTCTGCTTCTTTGCCAGTTTATCCAATGTGATAAACTCAGATTCCATTGTAGATCGAGCTATACATGTCTGTTTGTATGATTTCCAAGAGATCGCTCCTCCACCAAAAGTAAATACATATCCACTCATGGATTTTACTTTGTTCGATCCAGTGATCCGATCTGCATCACTATATCCTTTAAGTACCACGGGATATTTATTATAGTGCAAAGTAAAGTCTTGAGTGCATTTAAGATACCCTAAAACTCTTTTCATTGCAATCCAATATGTTTTACTGGGATTACTCATGTACGAACTTAATTAACTAATAGCACATGCTATGTCCTATCGTGTACAATTCATGATATACTTTAAACATCCCAATACTCTTGCGTACTCCAATTATGAGTAACGTTCACCTTCATTCTTTTTAAGTGCAAAGTTCACGTCCAATGGAGTCTTGGTAATACAAAATTCAAGATACTTGAATTCCCCAAGTACCCTTTCAATATAATGAAACTATTATAATGCAAACCCTTGTGAATTTCTATAGATTCTTATTACCAAGATCATATCTACAACTCTAAGGGTTTTCATATCAAACTAACTCTCAAGCATTTGTTTCGTAGCATTTATGTTCGAATGTCTCTACTGATGATCAACATATCATCCACATAATGCAAATATATTTATCACATACATTTATCTTGAACCCGTTTGCCAACATGATTTGGTCAAACGTCGGATGCCACTGTTTAGGTTCTTATTTTAGTCCATAAAGTGACTTAACAAGTTTACACATCTTATTTTCTTTTTCTAGAACCACAAAACCATAAGGATGTTCCATGTAACTGTTTTCCTCCAATTCTCCATCCTTTTTTCACATCCATTTGATGGATTTCAAGACCATATTCCTTTTCCAAGGAAATTAATATCCAAATTGACGTTATCCTCATAAAAGGTGAGTATGTATCAAAGTAATCATGGCCTTCCTTTTGTTTAAAACCTTTTACAACCAGTCTTGACTTGTATTTGTCAATAGTACCATCAACTTTCATTTTTCGTTTAAAGATCCATTTAGAACCTAAACGTTTGTTTCCTTGAGGAAGATCAACCAACTCCCATGTATGGTGTCTTAAGATTGAATCAATCTCACTATTGACTTCCTCTTTCCAAAAGGATGAGTCTGACGATGGCATCTCTTCTTTAAATATTTGAGGCTTATTTTCTAATAGAAATGTTACAAAATTTGATCCAAACAAAGTTGACATTCTTTGACATTTTCTATGTCTTGGATTCTCATCATAATGTTCATTCTCACTTGGTTCATCTCGAGGCCGTTTAGACCCCCCACTAGACTGTTCATGTCTAGTTTTATATGGATAAATATGTTCAAAGAATTCATCATTATTTGATTCAATTATCGTATTTTCATTGATATCCGAATGTTCGGATTTATGAACGAAAAACTGATATGCTTTACTACTTTTAGCATATCCTATGAACATGCAGTCCATTATCTTAGGTCCTATCCTTACTCTTTTAGGCATAGGAACTTGGACCTTTGCTAGATAACCCACACTTTGTAATATTTCAAGTTGGGTTTTCTCCCTTTCCATTTTTCTTATGGAATTGAATTGACAATTTCCGTTCCTTACGTCTCCTCTTCTAGTCAAAAAGCAACCCTAAACCCAATTTTCCTACACGTTAGCTTCCATGGTGTGACGTCCCAAATATGAAACCTAGAACATTATACGGTGCTCATGACCCCAAAGGACCACCAGCTTACCCATGACTGATATTTGTACATGTATATTGTATTACATAATGTAAAATGTAGAAATAATAGACTGAAACATGACATAAAGTTCAAACGGATAATACATAATATCTAGGAGTGAGGTATATCCATACTAAAACATAAATAGTAATAAACTGTCTCAACATACTGTAGTCTGAAAGCCTCTATAACTAAACTATCTGAATAAGGAGTTGATGGGACATGTCCCCAACTAACTCCAACTACTGGAATAAACTAAGTTATGAAGTAATAAAGTAATGATCATGTCCTTAAAGGATGAGGACTCACTGCTAACTCTGACTGTTGAGACTGGAATGCTACTGATGCTCTGGAGCTCATGGTTCTGAACCTATGGTATAAAATACCATAGCACAAATATGTCAGTATGATTGAATATACTGGCATGCAAGTTAGGTAGGCTGAATGCAAGGGTTTATATACAGGAACTATGCTAACTGAGTGTATAACATAAACATAAGAATACATGCATAAATAAATGACTGTAACTGAATTCGTGATAGTACTGACTAATGAGTCTGAATACTGATAATATGAGTACTGATAAGTGATACTGAGAATCTATATCTGATAGTCTAGGTTCTAATGGAACTAGCTGAGTTTTGTACTATTCTGAGTTGATAGTATCCAATAGTCCTGAATTTTGTAGAACTATCTGAAGTGAAACTGTAACGGTGTGAAGTATACATCTAATTGACATGCCCCAAATAAAGCAATATAGCTGAGTTGGGGTCCAATCTTAAACCTCAATTAGAAGGGTGTCAATACCGCGCCACTGGTAAGGACAAGCTGTTAGTGACCCTCAACTGTCAGTCACTCAAATGAGAACAGTGGGAACCCTCAATCAGTAGGTAAGCCACCTCATCAACCCTCGACTGGAAGGTTAGATGTCTCAACCTACGCAGGCTACGTAGTTTTGGAATGCAAGGATTGCTTCTATGAATCACACCCTCTACTGGCAGGTGAGTTCCCATCCTTGGGTTCACTCGGTACTAAATCCTACTCCCATCTGAATAGACACTGAACATGATTAACTGGAGTGAGTTAACTGAGTTATGTTGACTAACAGAATACTACTGTGTTACTGAATTTTTTAGTTTTCCTGAGTCACATGACTGACTGATTTCTATTGATCATGGCTTGACTGAGAGTATCGTGAAAACTTAACACTAGCTCTAGGCACACAACTAAGTTGTTGGGTACAAGTACCCCTAAGACTCGATAGAAGGAAACTGACAAGGCACAACATTCTTAATTACATGACCAACTTCAACAATCCACAATATAATAAGTTGGGGATTTCATGAAGCACATGGTTATCATAAACTTGTACATAATAGGAATGCATATAATGAGTATCATAATTTCATACTCCAACATTACGAGCATTCCAGCAAACATCTACATTGCACATCATTAGCATGGGAGTCATTTGAACATAAGGGTTAAACATAAATCCATCACTTAAGTCACAATTAAGCTATATTATAGAATTTGTAGTCTCTTAGGAATTTTATCAAACACCATACATGCACCACTTAGGGAATAGGTGAAATCATCAAATTACACATCATAAACAACTCAATTCATGGATGTCAACTTGCATGCTAACGTAGTTTCAGGAACAACACGTAAATATTCCAACTTTAGAATCGTACAAAAAGATAAACATGGTTACAAAACAACCCACAACATAAACATCATAATTTATAATTTAAAATAGGGTTCTTGAGCTTTATGGATGAAAGGAATCCATAAATCAACACTATGCATACCTTGGATGGAAGATTCTTGAAAACTAACGGTGAAATTCTTGAAATTGGATCCTCAATTGGAAAATCCTAAACTTTTTCTTGAGAGTAATGGAGATAAAATACTATAATTTTGATGGAAAATAGATGAATTACGTGTTTCTAGGATTATATAGGAGTAGGAAATTGACCCTTTTTCCCTTGAGGATGCGGTCATTTAAAGACTAAAAACTGGGTGTTGATATATAAACGACGCGGTGCATTGATGACTGAGATGCGATACTCGATGCGTCATGCTATGATCGCATCGAGCCTTAGAAGTTTTGGCTCTAGCAGCCTGCACAAAAGTTAACTAACGCGATAGGCGACGCGACGCTCTAAGATCGCGTTGGTCCACTATTTTGGGACTCCAAACATGATCTAAACATGTTCTTAAAAAATCTAAAACCTATCTGGGAACACCTATTGACCTTTTTGATCATGAATTAATGAAAATGCGGTCCATTAAAGTTCATTAAGATGGAGAGATGAGATTGTCAACTTTCAAAGGCAAAAATAGGCTAAGTCTGGGAACTTTGTTAGAATTTTCTAAGTCTGGGACCACATGACAAGCTTGAAGGACTGAATTAAGCTTAGATGTTTTACGGGTTCTTACACATGGACATAATGTGTGGTGTGAATAACCCACCAGAAAGTAATCATATGAAGAAGTACATAGAAGGAAGTATGGAGATGGATGTATCTAAGAAGGTATCGTATGCAAGTCTAATAAAGAAGAAGTCGACTGATAAAGTAATAAGGAAAATACTACCAAAATCAATGGTCATGTTGGATGGTGTAAGACCCCTCAGAATCCTAATCGTTTAAGTCCTTTAAAGCATGCACAAAGAGGTCCCAGTCTTAGAAAATTTCAGCCAAGTGTTAGGACTTAGTCATTTCTAAAGCCTGCAAACTTTGAGGAATTTATTTATGACTTTCCTAACCTTAGAAAGTTAGTTTTTGAGTTCATTCATGATCGGAGAAGTCAATAGTATATGTCGGGTAAGTTACCAAATTTTTGGACAAGCGTAAGGGCATGTTTGAAAATCCAAAACAGTTGCTCGGGGCGATGAGCCCACGGAGCCCTGGCCAGTCCGGTCCGAATAATTTTTGTAGTTTTGTTCTAAATTTTTAAGGGAAAATGGGTCATTTTTGCTTCACCTAATAGGTCCATAACATGGGATTAAATCCCCAAATAGCATAATTTCTCACTCTTTTCAAAAATACTCTCAAGAACAAGCCCCATCTTCATCAAATTTAAGAATCAAGCCTCAGAAACTCCCCTAAATCTCCATGAAATTAACAGTCAAGGTATGTTAGGTGTTCATCTAAGGGTTCCCTTCCACATTTGGAGTTCAAGAACTACTTTTAAAATTTCAAGATCATCATTTTCCTGAATTTCATGTTGAGTTAAATTGTATTCATGATTATGATTTTATTTGGGTTATAATCCATGATTAATTACAAAATTCATGTGAATTAAATAGCATGTGTGTTGTACCATGTAGTTTTGTATTGGAAACTCTTGAATTTATGAGTTTGGAATCGTGATCATGATTCTTGCATGTTGACTAGTAATATGCGCATAAACTATGCCTCCTAAGTGGTTGATATAATATACATGTGAGTGAAATAGTTAAATCAAGAGATGATAGTATGTGTACAAGTTCATGCCACACAAGTGTTTGCTAAAATGCCTCGATGAATGAACTTTACAAAGTGACTAGTTGTCATACTTTCAAGATTGTGCAATGTTATTACTATCTATGCTATCGAGTCCTGGGGGTATCTAATACCCAACAATCTAGTTGTTTACCTTGATTTACAATAGTATCGGAGTAGTCTCAGTGATGTTACGTATAGTAGTAATCAGTTAGTTAAAGAACTCAGTATATTAATCCAATTAATAGAACTTAGTGAATGCAATCTCATTCAATCAGTTAGCACGATCTGTAACAATCTAGTCAAGCCTAGTGCTATCTAGAAACAAATTCAGTGTCTATTCAGTTGGAATAGGTATCAGCACCAAGCAAACCGAAGGATGGGGACATTTCTTTTTATAAAGGGTTTGACCCTTAGTAGCAATCCATGTGCTACAGAACTATGTAACCAGTGTAGGTTCAAATATCAGCTGCCAGATAAGGGTTGATACATCTCGTATGAGTTTTCCTACTAGTGAGGATTCACAAAATGCCTTCCTACCAGACAAGGTTAACTCACAGTCATTATTAGTATCTCTTGGCAAGGTGCTAACACCCTTCCAATTAGGGTCACAGGTTAGACCCCAGCTTAGTTTATAATCGGGGTATGTCAGTTAGATGAACACTCTCATAGTTATAGTTATAGTTTTAGAATCAGTATAAAACCTCAGATTAATTTTTAGAATCAGGACTGTCAGACATAGTCACCTAGATTAGTATAGAACTTAGTTAGTTCTACAGAATCAGGACTGTCTAAACAGTCACCCAGTTACCAATAATAACCCGGTTATCAGTACTAAGCATTTAGTTAAGAATAATCTCAATTATAGTATATATGTATATAGATGTAGGTACAGTAATGCATCATCAGTATTTTCAACAGTCTAGTTATACATATACACTCATCCAGTTAAATCCATATTATTCAGTCAGTTATTGTTCATGCATATAAACCCTTGCATATCGGCCTACCTCACTTACCATACTAGTATAACAAAGTATTGATATATACTCTTTCTTTTGCGCTATGATGTCTCATATCATAGGTTCAGACGTATGGGCTCCTGACCATACTTAGTAGCTCAGATTATCAGTGACAGATATAATGGTAAGTCCTCATAGTTTGAGGACAAATCTATCATTTTAGTATTTTAGTATATTTTAGTAGTCGGAGTTAGTTGGGGACTTATCCCATCAACTCCATCTTCAGATAGTTATAGGCTTTCGGACTAGATTGTTTTCGACAGATGTTAAATTTTCAATATTTATTTATCAGTATTTGATTCAGTTATAAAATTTAAGGCAACTTTAGCCTATTTTATGCATTATTTTAGTGTTATTACTCAGTTATTGTAGTAGTTACATGTCATGGGTTAGCTTGTGGTCCTTCAGGATTATGAGCACCATGGGACGTCCGGGGTGCAGACTCGGGGCGTTACAAACTTAGTATCAAAGCCAGGTTCAACAGAGTCCTAGGGAGTCTGAAAGACTCGTCTAGTAGTGTCTTGTGTATGAATGTGCAGCGCGCCACACTTCTGGACAAGAGGCTATGAAGCATTTTTGGTATAAGTTCCCTTCTTTCAGTATTCATATCTTGCGATTGCACATGAGCTCAAGTTAAACACATTGCCTAATCCAATGTTTCTTTCTGTTTGCAGAATATTTCTCCCAAAAAGACTAACAGAAGAAGTACTTGAAACTAGCCAGCACCTCATCCTATCCAGCCAGATTCCTTGGATGAGCATGTTTCCCATGTATAATTCAGAGCAGCTTTCACTACTAGCTAATTATGTAGTATCCTAGAATGAAGGTCTAGCTATCTTCTAGGCCAACCCAGTGGTCAATACTACTGCAGCAAGAATTTGGGACTTCACCCAAATGTATCCTTCATCATTTACCAGATCTAAGTCAGATGAGGACCCACAAAAATTCCTTGATTAGGTGTATAAAGTCATGGATATTATGGGGGTGACTTGTAGTGAGAGTGTTGAGTTGATTGCATATCATTTGCAGGATGTGGCTCAATCATGGTTTAAGAAGTGGAAGGTGGATAGAGGCGCTGATGCAGGGCCCATAGAATGGGAGGAGTTTGCAACATGACAGCGAAAGAGTATTCCCTCAAGTTTACTTAGTTAGCCAATTATGCCCCTCATGTGGTAGCAGATTCAAGATCTAAGATGAGTTAGTTTGTGTCAGGTGTGTCTAGCAGTGTTGTCAAGGAGTGTAGGACCGCAGTGCTGATTATAAAGATGGATATATCTTGGTTCATGATCCATGCTCAGATGATAGAGAAGTCTAAGAATAAGGAGACGGAGAGGGAGATACTCTGGAAGCAAAAGCAGATATACAGAGCATGTATCCTCACCTCTTCTCTGCAAACTTAGACTCAACTTAAGGTAACAGTTTTCCTTGAATTTACTCAGTTCCACGCTCAAATTTTCATAATAACTCTGTATCGATTTAGTTGCATAGCATTCTCATATCATGTATACCTTCATGAAATAGCTCAGTCATGAGTCATAACTTCAGAACTTAGTCATGCTTTAATTATGCATTTTTAGTATGTAAGCTCAGTCTATTAGTATTCTCAGCTTAGTTAGTCTTATTCGAGGATGAATGTTCCCAAGGGGGAGATATTGCAAGATCCCACAGAATCCTAATCATTTGAGTCCATTAAAACATGAAAAAAGTGGTCCTAGACTTAAATAAATTTCAGTAAAGTATCAGGACTTAGTCATTTCTAAAGCCCTCAAACTTTTAGGAATTTATGTAAGACCTTCCCGACCTTAGAAAGTTAGTTTTTGAGTTGATTCATGATTGGAGAAGTCAATAGTACATCTCAGGTGAGTTTTGCAATTTTTGGACAAGCATAAGGGTGTGTTTGAAAATCAAAAACAGAGGATCGAGGCGATGAGCCCGCGGCGCCCTGGCCAGTCTGATCCGAGTAATTTTTTCCATTTTGTTTTAAATTTTTAAGGGAAAATAGGTCATTTTACCTTCACTCAATATGTCCATAACATGGGATTAAAGCCCCAAATAGCATAATTTCTCATCCTTTTCACAAAATCCTCTCAAGAATAAGCCCTAGCTTCATCAAGTTCAAGAATCAATCCTCAAGAACTACCCTCCAATCTCAACGAAATTAACAATCAAGGTTTTTAGGTGTTCATCCAAGGGTTCCCTTCCATCCTTGGAGTTCAAGAACCTCTTTAAAAATTTCAAGATAATTGATTTCCTGAATTCCAAGTTTAGTTAAATTGTATTCATGCTTATGATTTTATTTGGGTTCTTATGCATGATTAATTACCAAATTCATGTGAACTAAATAGCATGTGTGTAGTACCATGTAGTTTTATTTTGGAAACACTTGAATTTGTGAGTTTGGAATCGTGATCATGGTGCTTGCATATTGACTGGATTATGTGTATAAACTATGCCCCCCAAGTGTTTGATATAATGTACATGTGAGTAGAATAGTGAAATCATGACATAATAGTATGTGTACAAGTTCATGCCACACAAGTGTTTTGCTAAAATTTCTCAATGAATGAATTGTGACAAAGTGACTAGTTACCATGCTTTCAAGATTGTGCAAGGTTATTACTATCTATTGTATTGAGTCCTGGGGGTATGTAATACCCAACATACTAGATGTTTATATAGATTTATAGTAGTTTTAGAATAGTTGCAGCGATGTCACATACAACAGTACTAAGTTAGTTACAAAACTCAATACATTTAGCCAGTTAATAGAACTCAGTGAACTCAGTCTAGTACAGTCAGTTAGTGCGATCAGTAACAATCCAGTCAAGCCTAGTACAGTCTAGAAATCAATTAAGTGCATATTCCATTGGGAGTAGTAATCAGCATCGAGCGAACCTAGGGATGGGGGCATTCCTGCCAGTGAAGGGTTTGACCATTAGTAGCAATCACTATGTTACACAACTACATGGCCAGCGTAGGTTGAGATATATTCTGGCCAGACAAAAGATGATACTTCTTGTATGAGTTTTCCCGCCAGTGGGGGTTGATGAAATGTCTTCCTACTATATAGGGTTAACTTATAGCCATTGTTAGTATCCTTTTGCAAGGTGCTAACACCCTTCCAACTGGGGTCACAGGTTGGATCCTAACTCAGTTTATCGGGGTATGTCGGTTAGATGAACACTCCCACAATTAAAATTTTAGTTTTAGACTTAGTATAAAACCTCAAACCAGTTTTCAGAATTAGGACTATCAAACACAGTCACCCAGTACAGAGTAGAACTCAGTTAGTTCTACAGAATAAGGACTATCAGAACAGTCACCTAGTTACCAGTAATGCAGTTATAAGTACTTAGCATTAAGTTCAACATAATCTCAGTTATAGTATATATATGTATATAGATGTACGTACAATATCGCATCATCAATATTTTCATCAGTCCAGTTATACATAGACTCTCATCCAGTTATATTCATATTATTCAGTCAGTTATTGTTCATGCATTTAAACCCTTGCATATCAGCCTACCTTACTTAGCATACTAGTACATTCAAAGTACTGACGCATACTCTTTCTTTTGCACTATGATGTCTCATATTATAGGTTCAGATGCATGAACTTTAAATTAACCAGTGACAACATATTGCAAATTCTTTTGTATAATCAGATCTCTTCTTTCTAATGATTTCCATATTATACTAGGTTCACCATGTTTAATTTCACCATGGTGAACCTAGTATCATATGGAAATAATTAGAAATAAGTGATCTGATTATACAAGAGAATTTGCAATTTGTTTTCATTGGCTAATTCTCTTATGGAAAACCTGACATAATGGAGCTGCGAAAACAAATACCAGTACTATGTAGTATCAAAGGGTATTCCAATATTTGAGTATTGGATGTGCGATATATTATTATTAGGTTGAATATTCTAGAGGATTATGTCAACTTAATGTCTACAACTGCCTTTTATATCAAAGCCAAAGACATGCTATGGCAGATAAGAACCCTAAAATAGGATCCTTCATTTAAGCCTAACGTAGAAACAACCATAAGAGTTGCTTAGATTTCAATGCCAGATTTACCACCAAATTTTGTTGTAAAGGAAGCTATTTTTTCAATAGATTTAGCTGTAGGGAAACTATTAACGGTGGATATGGCTACTAAAAAACAAATTAGGCCAAGCTATGAACTAGTGAAGGTAGAAGTGGATCTTATAGATAATCTATCAAAGAGAGTTAGGATTAATGAAAAAGGATGATGTTACTCGAGAAATCAAATTCAAATGGATACACATTCAATATGATTATAAGCCTACGTATTTCAAGGAATGGTGTTTACAAGGGCATGATGAAAATTCATGTTGGAATGTGCATCTAGAGTTAATGGAAAAGAAGGATGGGAAGAATAAAGATGATTCTAAAGCTCAGAATAAAGCCGACAAAGGCATTGATTCCGCAATAGAGAACAATACATAAAGAAGAATGAGGATGTATAAACAACAATGGCTTACGAGGCAGAATACGAATAAAAAGGACAAATTTGGGCATATTTAGGGGGAGGTAGAGAAGGATGAAGCAAACATGATGCCAGTATCTAATACCTTTGAGGCACTTACAGAGGAATAGGCTAATGTGGAAAATAATAAAAGTGAACAAGGGGATAAAGTGTAAAACCAACATATAACGAAAGAGAGTACAAAAGACTGGGTTACTAATACTTTTGATAAACCTAATAAAGACAAGAAAAAGGTCATAAGTGTGGATAAAGTGAGCAAAAAAACTCAAGATGATGAGAAAGAATTGGATGCAGTTCTGCAACAGCTAGTTAACAAGTCCCAGAAGGTAAGGATAAATAAAATATGCAATTAGCTATAATATAATCAAAAAGAGACAAAGATGCTATGGAAGTAATGGATGATATTATGCCATTAGTGATTCAGGTGGAAAAACAACTAGCATGCAGTAACAAAGATAATACAGTGATAGATGAAGATGATTTGGAGGATACTATTGATAGAGTATGAATTGAAGGCAATCTATCTCCTAAGTAGATAGATAGATTAAAAGCAAAATAAGGATTCAAAAGAAGAAACAAAATGGTGCTATAACAAGTTCAATGCAGACAAAGAGTTCCATGAAGAATAAGTTGAAATGAGTGCTCCATATGGAATATTAGATTAGTAAATACACAAAGGGCTTTTACTAGACTGATTACAATGCATAAAAGGTATTAGTTTGACTTTATTGGACTAATTGAATCTTTTTAAGATATTAAAAACATTGAAGAGTACAGATGAAGGTTAGGAATGCAGCTAGTAATAAGTAATACTTTAAGCAAGATTTGGTCCTTTATGGAATCTAATATTATGTGCACTGTCATTTTTTAAGAAGAATCGCAGCTCACAATGAAATTGGAGAATTATGAAGCAGGGGTTATAGTACTCGTATCTTTAGTTTATGCTAAATATACACAAAGGGAGAGGTAAGTATTATGGGAATCACTTGAAGACCTAGTTCAACAAATTCAAGAACCTAGGTTGATAGATGGGGATTTTAATGTTATTACTACTAAGGAAGTGAAGTTGGGAGGTTTGCTAGTAACAATTGCAGAAATAGAAGATTTTACACAATGTATTAATGTGTGCAATATAGAAGATCAAGGGTTTAAGGGGAGAAACTTCACCTGGTGGAATGGAAGAACCTATGAGAAATTCTTTTTTGAATGGCTTGATAGAGTTTTGATTAAAGAGAAACGGCATGATATATTTCCAGTGCTGGAAGTAGAACATTTATTTAGGAGTGGATCTGATAACACTCTTATAAAAATCAATTTTCGTACTGTGAAGAAGTGTATTACCAAACCATTCAGGTTTCTTAATATGTGGCTGAAAGAGAAATCTTGCATAAAAGTTATACAAGATAACTGGATGACTGATGTCATGGGCAATCCTTTAATTTTGTTTCATCACAAGATGAAAAGGGTGAAGACTGCTTCAACTAAATGGCGCAAAGAGTGCTTTGGTAACATCTTCTATGAAATTTCTACCTTGGAAGAAGTAATTAAGGTCAGGGAAAATCAATTTGAGGACCATCGATCAGGTGCTCATAGAGAGTTGTTTTCCAAAACATAGGTTGAGGTAAATTTACAACTTACAAGGGAGGAGGAGTTCTGGAGGTAGAAGGCTGGAATGAATTAGTTTAAGGATGGTGAAAGAAACACCAAATTCTTTCACATAGTCGTTAAAGATAGAAAAAATAGGCTCAAGTTGAATAGAATTCAAAATGATGATGGAGAATGTTTGGATGAGCCTAATCAAATTGCAAAAACTTCTACATAGTTCTATCAGAAGCAATTTGTTAAATAAGAAGATAACAATAACTTTCAAAGAAGAATTTCTTACTATTCTAGATAAAAGGAAAATTGTAGATATTGATAGAGTTCCTGAAATGCAAGAGGTAAAAGAAGCTGTAATAGGTTTGAATAGAAGCGGTACGCAGGACTATATGGCATGATTTGAGCATTCTTTCAGGATGCTTGGGAAATAATCAAGGAAGATTTGTACAAAATGGTAGTTTATTTTTTTTATGGGTATGAATTACCAAAATTTGTAACTCATACAAATTTGGTTCTTCTACCTAAGAAGCTAGTAATTAACACATTCTCTAATTTCAGACCTATCTTATTGAGAAATTTTGTGAAAAAACATTCCCTAGAATTCTTCATGAGAGAATTAAGAAGGTGTTACTAGAAGTTATATCTGAATAAGAAGTAGATTTTATCCAAGAAAGGAGTATTGCATATAATATACTGATGGTACAGGAGATTATCATTGAGATTAGAAGAAGAGGTAAAATTCCTAACAGTCATAAAGCTAGACATGATGAAATTTTAAGACCGAGTGAACTGGTTATTTCTCACTAAATTTCTAAGAAAAATAGTCTTTACTGAAGTGTTAATTGATAGGGTGTATAGATTGCTTGGTAACAATTAGTATTCCATACTATTGAATGGATAGCAAAAAGGATTTTTCTAGTCAACATGGAGTTTAAAGAAAAGCGATCCATTATCACGTACACTCTTTATACTAGAAGTTGAGGTTGTGTACAAGGCTCTTAAAGCACTGTTATCTACTAAAGAGTTTAAACCTTTTGGGATGCCTAGGGGGAGTCCAAAGTTCAACCAGTTTGCCTTTGTTGATAACATGATTAGCCTTCTTAAAGCTTATTTGAATACTCAGTAGAAGGTAATAGATACTCTTGATAAGTATGAAAAGGTTTTAGGCCAGAAGATTAATAAAGAGAAGAGTGCAATTTATATGCACAAAGGAGTTTCATAAGGAAGTGTGATAATGACAGAAGTACCTATAGTTATAAATAGAAGGGAGTTTCCATTTCCATACTTAGGGTGTCCTATTTTATATATGAGAAAGAATAAATATTTCTATCAGCCTATTATGCATCAGATTAGCAGTAAATTATAAGGGTGGAAAGGAAAACTATTGTCATGTGGTGGTAGGTTTGTCCTAATAAAGAGTGTACTTTATAGAATTCCTATCCATTATCTTTCTATCCTGAATCCTCCAACTATTATCTTGTCTGCTATTCTGAGAATATTTGCTCAGTTTTTCTAGGGCAACCATATTTAGGGGAAATATAGACACTGGGTATGGTGAAACTCATTATGCTATCCAGTTGAGGAAAGAAGACTAGGTTTCAGAAGGTTACAAGATGTTTCTATGGTTTTTTTTGTAAGTTATGGTTGAATTTCAGAACTAAGGACTC
This sequence comes from Capsicum baccatum var. pendulum, assembly GCA_030864225.1. Lineage (NCBI taxonomy): Eukaryota > Viridiplantae > Streptophyta > Magnoliopsida > Solanales > Solanaceae > Capsicum > Capsicum baccatum. The sequence continues at coordinate 46,193,004 of CM061557.1, forward strand.
TATATGGAGTTGGTTCACACATAACAAATACTATAGAAAACAACATCCTAATGAAATCTACTAGAAGCTTAGTGCTGGTTCCCAAGTGTGAAAAAAAATATTGCAGGACAAAGATCTCGTTGATCACTAAATTTTATGGAGGATCAAAGGGGGAAAAGATAATATATGACTTGATAACTGGACAGATATTAAAAATTTATCTAACATGTTTTAGATGCAGAGAGGTACAGAACGCTTGCAACAAGTTAGGGAGGTAATTGCTGGTATTCAATAGAATGACCAATTACTAATGCAGATACTACATATGGAGGTTGTTACATATATTAAGGCTATACTAAGGCCTAAAATTGAAAAGATGGACTGGATATCCCTATTTAGAGGTTAGAAACTTCTCGAAAATTCATAGTGAAATCGACATTAGAGTATATCAGGCAAAGGAAAGAAAGAAATGTTATATATAATTCTATATGGGTAAAATTTCTACTATTCAAAATGGCATTCTTAACGTGGAGAATATGTAGAGGAAAGGTGCCAGTAGATGCTCTAATAAGAAGATGGGGGTCGAAGGACCAATTAAAGGTTGGTGTTTCATGCAGCCTGATTAAGAAATATTTTCCCATGTGTTTCTTGGATCATCTTTAGCTAATAGGACTTATTCCTACTTTTCTTTAAGTTCAAGTATTCTAATTCAAGGATTATCACTTACAGAAACCATTCATTGTTGGTGGAAAAAGAAAGTCAAGGGAATATTCAATCCTTATTATCAATCCATCCCAAGTATGATTACATGGGAACTATGGAAGAGAAGAAAAAGTTTGAAGCATGAGGGAAAATAATGTTTATGCATAAGCTAATCTTTAATGTTAAAAGAAATGTGTGTCCATTACTTAAAGTAAGAAGCCCAAGAAGAACTTTTCTTAGTAGCTGTCCAGATATTCTTAAAGAGTTACACGGAAGGAATCCTAAAATAAAGATTACAAAGATCATGTTGAGTTTTCCTCAAGCTGGTTGGGTGATTTATAATACTAATAGGGAATCTAGAGGCAATCGAGGGGCCAGTTCTTATGCTTTTTGTGTAAGGAATATGGATGGGATCTAGCCTATCAAGAATAATCTAAAATGGATGATACTTCTAATATGGAAGTAGAAGTTAAGGCGATTTTACATGCAACTATTTATGCTAATGTAACACAGAAGGTGAAACTAATCATATAATCTAATTCAATGCTGATGTAGAAAGCATGGAATGGGAGTATCCTTGGCATGTAACAGATTATGTTGAGAAAATATGGAAGTTAATACAGAGCAACCATGTTCAATATCAACATATTATGAAGGACGGTAATCAGTTGGCAGATTATTTAACTAATCTAGCCATTGACAGTGGAGATTTTACAATCACAAACTTTCATCAATTATAGTCACGAGGTATAAAGATAGTAAATAGTGACAAATTACAATGTCCATACATAAGGATAAGAGCAACAAGAGAGTAAATCAGCTGACCAAGCTACAGTGTTCACAAATGCATAGTAGAATATTTACAATGAGAAAACTACACAAACAGTTTCCTAGCCTATTCTACCACAACCTTTAAAAAGGACTCTCAGCAAAAGGAGAAGGTCAGGGAATATGTTGTCGTGTGAAACACCTGGATAAACTAAGTCAGTCTACTTTCATACGATTCCAAGAATTCCAGTATCTCCATACCATAAAAAACTACAAGGAAGAGAATGACAATTAGAGTAATGATGATGGAAAGCTAAAAAGATTTAGAAAGTTGAAAGGATAGTACTTACAAAGAACTCAGATAGCATCCAGGGTCCTGATTCCTTCAATGCAGAATAAATGAGGAGCTTCATCCCATCCACCAGAGAAAGCACCTCAAGATATTATAAGTAGCCATTAGTGGAGAACCAGAGTAAAAGAAGAAAACAAAAAAGCTGGAAGTACCAACTTTTCAGAGCTGATAATCATATAAGCAACTGCAAACCATGGCACTTGGTTGATAACCCATAGAAGAAGAATCAAAAACATAATATTCTAGATAATGAAAGACTATAGTTTTTAGCTGAAGAAACCAGATGTGTGACGGAGAAGAAGGAGAATAGGTTTAGGAAACCATTATAATATTTTATATGTAATAATAGAAAGGGTGGGTCGTGTAATTTTAAGAATGGGTTGGCCTATTAACTAATAGTTCAAATAAAAGTGGGTTGGTCCACTTAATGTAAATACATTGTTGGTTATTAATAAAAGGCTAAATTAATCCAATAAAAATATTGTGTGTTACTATGGGGTACTCTATTGAGTATTCAGTTAGTTAAAATGATAGCTTCCCCCTATAAATTTTGCGGTAAACCTGAACTTATTAGTAGGGAATTCATCATTTCCTTCAAGGTTCAGTTTTTCCTTTCCGTAATTCCATTATATTGAGGTGAATATGGGTCTATATTTTGATGGAAAATTTTATTCTCTACACATATTTGTGCAAAGGGAGATTAATATTCTCTGCCCCTATCACTTCTTATCGTTTTGTTCTTTTTCTCTAACTGATATTCAATTTCTATTTCGTATTACCTAAAGGCATCTATTGTTTCATCCTTACTATTAAGAAAATATAGATAGCATTATCTAGTGCAATCATCAACAAAAGTTATAAAATTCTTTTTCCCACCGCGAGATTGTAATACCCTGTACTTGTCTGAGTTAATTTTGTCTTAAGAACTTCTAGTATTATCTTATAAATTGAATGATGATTATCCCATAAGGAATTTTCAAGATTTTCACTTCTTATCATATGGGAAATTCAATAAGCTTTCCATCAATATAAGATCCGCCCAAATCCGATAACCGGGTTAGAAGTTACGACTATTTTAAGTTCCCATAATAAAACTACACCATATTAGTCAGTGGCGCACCGCGCTACAAGTGGAAATGGCATTTGGCAAGTTCTAGTAGGGGTCTGCAATTATGGCGCATCGTTCGAGGGCTTAAATTCAAAATTGTCCTTTTTCCAGTGTCTCAGCGTGATTTCCTCTATGTTACGCCAAAGTTCCAGGTCGTAAAAGAAGGGAAACACGATGGCCCCACGTCGCGCCATCCCTCAGTTTCCCAATTGTCAAATTTTAGAGACACAGTATGATAGCGTCGTGTTGCACCAGGGGTTCAATTCAGAAAATTTTTACTGAAATTACAAAACGTGTCCAGGGTTGAAAGGGTCAATTTCCCACCCCTATTTAAGACCTTTAACACGTGATTCAGCCACTTTTCACCCAAAATACACTCTCTTCTCTCAAAAACCTCTCAAGAACAACCTAGGTCTTTTCATAAATGATTCATAATAAAGAATTTCTTCCGTCAATCTTCACGAAATCATGAACTAAGGTATACATAGTGTTCATTCATGGACTCTTTTTGTCCATGAAGTCCAAGAACCCCTTTTCTAAATTCAAGTTTATGAATTTTCTTATGAATTTCATAATTGGATTGCTCTTGTTCATGTGGATAATAAGAAATTATATTATACTCCATGTTGGGTGATCATACAAATATATGACTAAACCCTTGAATGATGAAATTTGAATTGAACCATGATGTTTAATTATTGTGCAATGATGTTTACAAGTACGATGCCTAAAATATAATTTATTAAATTCCTAGATGAAAGAAAAGTGCCTAGGTAGCATGATATCATAAAATCCCAATGTATGTATAAGTTTATGCCTATCACATATTTGACGAAATGCTTCTATAAATGTATTATGGATTATGATGTTAGTTATATGTTCATGTAAGATATGCTGGGTCAATTTCCTTCTATCGAGTTCTGGGGGTACTTGTACCAAAAATATTAGTTGTGTTCCTAGATCCATGTCATGTTTTCATGATACTCTGAGTCAAGCTATGAATCCTTAGACTCAGACAGTCTTATGACTCAAGAAAAATCTTCATAATCTTATCAACTCGGTTAGTTGTCAGATATCAGTAGTATTCTACCAGTCAACGAAATTCAGTAACTCAGCCCATGTCCATTTCAGTAAATCATGTTTAGTGTCTATTCAAATGGGAGTAGAAATTAGCACCGAGTGAACCCAAAGATGGGAACTCACCTGTTAAATGAGGGTTTGATTCTTAGGAGCAATCCTTGCATTCTAGAACTATGTAGCCAGCATAGGTTGAGATATCGTAGCCTGCTATATGAGGGTAGATGAAGTGGCTTAACATATTATATGAGGTTTCCCACCATTATCACTATAGTTACCTATTATACGAGGGTTACTCACATGTTGTCCTTACCAGTGATGTAGTATTAACACCCTTCCAATTGGGGTTACTGATTGGACCCCAACTCAGCCATAATAGCGTATTAGGGGCATGTCGGTTAGATAACTACTTTCCATAATTTTATGTTACAGAATCAAGACTGTTAGATACAGTCAATTAGTCTCAGGAATAGAACTTAATAGTTCATTAGATTTAGGACTGTCAGATACAGTCAACTGAGATATAGGACAAAACTCAGATAGTTCCATCAGATTCAGGACTGTCAGATATAGTCATTCATGTTATCAATTATATTTAGACACAGTCACTTATGTTATCACTCATATTTGTTATCAGTATATTATGTCATCAGTATTTAGATTCAGTAATCATATTTTCACGGTATTAGTGTCAGTTGTTATATCTCATACATAGTTATTATTACTGTTCATGCATATGAATCCCATGCATTCATCCTACCTCACATACATACTAATACATTCAAAGTAGTGATGCATTTGCGCTATGGTATCTTATACCATAGGTTTAGAGACATGAGATCCAGAGCAGCAGAAGATCCCAGTCTCAACAGTCAGAGTTAGAAGTGAGTCCTCATCTTTTGAGGACGTGATTATTCTCTATTATCTCATTAGTTAGTTTATTAGTTGGAGTTAGTTAGGAACATATCCCATCAACTCCTCACTCAGACAGTTTCAGTCAGTTAGAGGCTTTTTAAACTATCATATTTCAGACTTCAGTATTTTTAGTTTTATTTGGATATTCTATTACCCCACACAGATGTTATATTATTTAGATTATGTTCAGTATTGAACCTTATGTCCTTTCAGTGCATGTTTCTCCATCATTATGTCATATTATGCAGTGTACAAATATAGCTATCAGGCATGGGTTAGGTTGTGGTCCTTTGGGGTCATGAGTACCGTGTAGTATTTTGGGTACCAGATTTGGGTCAATACAAACTTGGTATCAGAGCCTAAGGTTCAATAGAGTCCTAGGAATTCTGAAAGCCGCTTCTAGTAGAGTCTTGTACATGGGTATGTTGCGAGTCACATTTATGTATAGGAGGCTATGAGATGTTTAGGAATAGTTTCCCCTCTTTCAGTATTTATGTCGTTCTAGTGAGCATAATCTCAAGCCAATCTCTTAGTATAATCTATTTCTCCCTTTCTTCTATAGGACATGCCTCCTAAAAGAAGTAATGGGAATCAGATAAACCTTCATCCCAAAGAATCTTTAGGAGATCATATTTCTTATGCAGAGTTTAGGGCTGCATTCACCACTCTTGCTTAGCCAGTAACTGCCCAGAATGAACGACCAGCTGTTATTTCAGCTAACCCAGTGGCAATTCAACTGCACCTAGGATTCGAGACTTTACCCAAATAAATCCTCTAATCTTTCTTGGGTCTAAGACAGATGAGGACCCTCAGGAATTCCTAGATCAGGTGCAGAAGGTAAAAGACAACATGGGGGTGACTACTGTTGAGAGTGTTGAGCTAGATGTGTATTAGTTGTAGGATATTTCTCATACTTTGTTCAAACAGTGGAAGTCAGAAAGGGTAGATGATGTAAGGTCAGTTGAGTGGGAAGAGTTTGCTTCAGCTTTCCTTGATAGCTTCTATCCCCTAGAAATTAGAAAAGCTGAGGTGTTAAAATTCATCAACCTCAGGTAGGGCAACATAACGGTGAAAGAGTATTCTCTTAAGTTTACTCAATTATCTAGATATGCCCCTCACGTGGTTGTAGATAGCAGGTCCAAGATGAGAAAGTTCATTTTAGGGGTGAATGATAGCGTGGTTAATGAGTGTAAATTCGCCATGCTAAATAGTGACATGACTTTAGCTAGGCTTATGACTCATGCTCAGCAGATAGAAGAGCAAAAGATTAAATGGGGGAGAAGCAGAATAAGAGAGCAAAGACAGGTAGTTTCAACTTTGCTCAGCCTAAATCAGAAGGAGGAAACCGTTCTTAGTTTTGTCCTAAGTCATCAGTTCTAGCTCCTTCTTTATCCAGTGCTCCCATTCCTAAGTTCAGAGGGGGTAACAAATATAGGCCGCCAGGCCTTAAGTCTCTAGGAAGTGTTAGCAGTGCCCGGACCTATCCTCTTTGCCAGAATTGTGGCAAGCACCACCAGTATATTTGCAGAGCTGGCAGTGGTATTTGTTTAGGATATGGAAAGTCAGGGCACAGAGTCAGAGACTATCCTCTGTCAGGTCCTCAGGGTCAGTAGAAATGTTCCTCAGCTCAATCCGGTTGCCTTAATCAGCAGCGTACCACCTCCAGTGCTACTAGTGAAAAATGCCCAAATTGTCTCTATGCTCTTCAGACTCGACAAGATCAGGAAAATTCTCCTGATGTAGTTACTGGTACGTTACAGATCTTTCATATGTATGTTTAAGATTTGCTAAAACCAGGAGCTTTTTTGTCTTTTGTCACTCCTTATATAGAATTTGATTTTGGAGCCAGTCCTAAAATTCTAGGAAAGCTCTTTTTAGTCTCTACCCCAATGGGTAAAACCATCATAGCCCGGCTAGTATACAGGAACTGCCCGATTATAATATTTTATAAAGTCACCTCAGCAGACTTAGTCAAATTAGAAATGACTGATTTTGATGTCATTCTCAACATGGATTGGCTTCATTCATATTATGCCATAGTCAATTGCAGAAACAGAATATTCCAATTTAAGTTTCTGAATAAACCCGCCCTAGAATGGAAGGGTAGTGTATCCGCTTTCAGAGGTCAGCTTGTTTTCTACCTTCGGGCAATAAAAATGATATCTAAGGGATGTGTCTATCATCTTGTTCGAGTTAAGAACTCTAGTTTGGAGACTCCTATTGTTGAATCAGTTATATTTATAAATGAATATTCAAATGTTCTTTCCCAAAGATCTTCTAAGAATTCCTCCCAAAAGGAAAATAGACTTCGATATTGATCTTTTACCAGATACTCAGCCCATATCTATTTCGCCATACAGAATGGCACCGGCAGAACTCAAATAATTGAACGAACAGTTGAATGATCTCCTAGATAAGGGATTTATCAGGCCCACTGTTTCCTTACGGGGTGCACTAGTATTATTCGTGTACAAGAAATATGGATCTCTCAGAATGTGTATAGACTACTGTCAACTTAATAAAGTCACAGTCAAGAACAAGTATCCTCTTCCCTAAATTGATGACTTGTTTGACCAACTTCAGGGTGCTAGTTATTTCAATAAGATAGACCTTAGATAAGGCTATCATCAACTCAGAGTCAGAGAATGTAACATACCAAAAATAGTATTCTAAACTCGGTATAGTCACATTGAATTTCTAGTTATGTTCTTTGGTCTTACAAATGCTCTATCCACTTTTATGGACCTGATGAACTGTGTGTTCAAGAAGTACTTAGATATGTTTGTAATAGTCTTCATAGATGATATTCTGGTTTATTCCCGCAGTGAGCATGATCATGTAGACCATTTCAAAATAGTACTTCAGACTCTCAGAGATCATTGATTATTCACCAAATTTAGTAAGTGCGTATTTTAGCTAAGGTCAGTAGCATTCCCTGGTCATATCATTTTTGGTGATGGTATTATAGTAGATCCTTAAAAGACCAAAGTAGTAAGTAACTGGACTCGCCCTGTCTCTCCAACATATATCAGGAGTTTCTTGGGTTTGGATAGCTATTACTGATGGTTTATTGAAGGATTTTCTTCTATTGCATCCCCTATGTCCAGATTGACTCAGAAGAACGTCAAGTTTTAGTGGTAAGATCCTTGTGAGAATAGTTTTCAAGAGTTGAAGACTCGACTCACCTCGGCTCTAGTCATAGCTCTTCCAGATGGTTCAGATAGTATCGTGGTGTACTTTGGTGCATCCAGAGTAGGTTTGGGTTGTGTCCTCATACAGCATGGTAAGGTCATAGCCTACTCCACTAGTCAACTTAAACCCCATGAGAAGAATTATCCTAGTCATGATCTTGAGTTAGCAGTCGTAGTATTTGATTTAAATATTTGGAGACATTATCAATACGGTGTTAATGTAGATGTGTTCACAGATCATAAAAGTCTTTAGTATGTCTTTTCTCAAAAAGATCTCAATCTTTGTCAGAGAAGGTGGTTAGATCTCTTGAAAGATTATGACATGAGTGTCCTTTATCATTCGAGTAAGGCCAACGTAGTGGCCGACGCTCTCGGTAGACTGTCTATGGGTAGTTTCACTCATGTTGAGGACAGTAAGAAGAAGTCAGCTCAGGAGATCCATCAGCTTGCAGACTAGGTGTTCGCTTAGTTGATACAGAAGAGGGTGATATATGGGTTCAGAGTAACTCAGAATTATCTCTAGTTTTTGAGGTGAAAGAAAAGCAACATAAATATCCTAGCCATGTCCAGTTGAAAGAGTCAGTCAAGGATCAGAAAGTATAGGTCTTCTCCCAAGGGGGAGATGGTCTTATTCATTGTCAGGGTCGTCTCTGTGTTCTAAGTGTGGATGACTTAAGGCAGCGAATTCTTGTAGAAGCGCATGGTGCGCGCTACTTAATTCATCCAGGGGCCACAAAGATGTACCGCAACTTGCGACAAGTCTATTGGTAGAGTGGGATGAAGAGAGATGTTGTAGGGTTTGTGGATAAGTGCTCTACATATCAGCAGGTTAAGATAGAGTATCAAAAGCCTAGTGGTCCTATGCAGGAGTTCATTATTCCTACCTAGAAGTGGGAAAAAGTGAACATGAACTTCGTGATGGGTTTTTCTCGAATGCGTCATTAGCATGATTCAGTTTAGGTTATTGTAGATAGAATGACCAAATCATCCCATTTACTTCTAGTTCATACCTCTTATTCAGATGAGGATCACGCCAAAATCTACATCAGGGAGTTGGCCAAATTACACGGTGTTCCATTATCTATTATCTAAGATAGAGGTAAAGCATTCCAAAAGGGTCTTGGTACCCAAGTTCATCTCAGTACGGTGTTTCATCCTGAGATAGATGGTCAAGCAGAAAGGACCATCCAGACTCTAGAAGATAAGCTATGGGCATTTCCAATTGATTTCAAAGGTAGTTGGGATGACCACTTGCCTTTGATTGAGTTTGCATAAAACAACAACTATCATTCCAGTATTCAGATGGCTTCATTTGAAGAAGTTTATGGTAGGAGATGTAGATCTCTAATCATTTGGTTCGAAGTTAGTGAGTCCTCAGTCAAAGGGCCTGACTTAGTATTCGATTCCTTAGAAAAAGTCCAGTTGATTAGAGAAAGACTTCGGGCTGCTCAGAGCCGATAGAAGTCTTATACAGATGTTTGCAAAAAGGATCTCGAGTTTGAGATTGATGATCATGTCTATCCAAAGATCTATCCCATGAAGGGAGTGAAGTAGTTTGGCAAGAAAGGGAAACTTAGTCCCCGATATGTCAGTCCTTTCAAGATTCTTAATCATTTCGGCAAGGTAGCTTACGAGCACGAATTACCTTCAGATCTAGCTTCAGTTCATGCAGTACTCCATGTCTCTTTGCTCAAGAAATGCATAGGTGACCCATCAGTTGTAGTCCCAATTCAGAGCATTGATGTTCAGAATAGCCTATCTTATAAAGAGATTCAAGTTGAAATCCTAGATTATAAGACTCGTAGACTGAGGAACAAATAAGTCTGTCTAGTTACAATTCTTTGGAAAAATCAGTCTGTCGAGGGAGATACTTGGGAAATGGAAGCAGATATGTGTAACAAGTATCCTCACCTCTTCTCTGCCAACTCAGATCAAGCTCAGGGTAACAGTTCTCCTTAAGCTTACTTAGTTTCATGTTCAGTGTTTATCATAAACTTGGTATCAAGTACCATTGCATATTCAGTCATGCATTCATGTATCAGTTTATTTATATAATTATGCATCAAACATGCATTCTCATTGCGAGAAAACTTAGTTCCTCAGAACACTAAGTCATGCATTCATGAATCAGTTACTCATGCATCAGATATGCATGTTCAGTATTATATGTTCAGCTTATCAGTCAAGTCAGTCATGAGATCATGTTCCAGTTATTCATGTTTGGTATGTATGTCAGTTGTCTTTCCTCCCTCTCAATCAGTCTCATTCAAGGATGAATGTTCTCAAGGGGGAGATATTGTAATACTCCATATTTTTCCAAGATAATTTCGTCTTAAGAATGTCTAGTATTAGCTTCTAAATTGAATAATTATTATTCCATGAGGAATTTTTAAGATTTTCACATCTTGTAATATGAGAAATTCAATAAGCTTTCCATCGATATAATATCCACCCAAATCCGATAATCGGGTCAGAAGTTACCACTAATTCAAGCTCTCATCATAAAATAGTGTCATATTAGTCAGTGGCGCGCCGCGTAACAAAAGGAAATGCCATTTGGAAAATTCCAGTAGGGGTCTGCAATTATGGCGCATTGCTACAGGGCTCAGATTTAGAATTGTCCTTTTTCCAGTGTCTCAGCGCGATTTCCTCTGCATCGCGCCAAAGTTCCAGGTCACAAAAGAAGGGGAAACACGATGGATCCATGTCGTGCCATCCCTCTCAATTATCAAATTCCAGTGACATGGCACGATAGCGCCGCGTCACGCTAGGGGCTCAATTCGGGAAATTTTTACTGAAATTACAAGGCGTGTCCAGGGTTAAAAGGGTCAATTTCTCACCCTAATTTAACCCCTTTAACACGTGGTTCAGCCACTTTTAACCCAAAATACACTCTCTTCTCTCAAAAACCTATCAAAAACAACCTAGGACTTTTCATAGAAGATTTAGAATCAAGAATTTCCTCCGTCAATCTTCACGAACTAAGGTATACATAGTGTTCATTCATGGACTCTTTTCATCCAAGAACCCCTTTTCTAAATTTAAGTTTATAAATTTTCTTATGAATTTCATGATTGGGCTGCTCTTGTTCATGTGGATAATGAGAAATTGAATTCTACTCCATGTTAGGTGATAAATTCTATGTGGGTTAAATTATTATAGATATAGATTCATGCAAACCTATGACTAAACCCTTGAATGATGAAATTAGAATTGAACCATGCTGTTTAATTATTGTACAATGATGTTTACATGTACTATGCCTAAAATATGTTTGATTAAATGCCTAGATGAAGGAAAAGTGCCTAGCTATCATGATATCATGAAATCCCAATGTACGTACAAGTTTATGCCTATCACATGTTTGATGAAATGCTTCAATAAATGTATTATGGATTATGATGTTAGTTATATGTTCATGTAAGATATTCTTGGTCAGTTTCCTTCTATCGAGTCCTGGGGTACTTGTACCTAAAATATTATTTGTGTGCCTAGAGCCATGTCATGTTTTCACGATACTCACAGTCAAGCTATGAATCCTGACACTCAGACAGTCTTATGACTTAGGAAAAATCTCCATGATCTCATTAACTCAGTCAGGTGTCAGATATCAATAGTATTCCATCAGTCTATGGAATTCAGTATCTCAGCCCATGTTCAGTTCAGTAAATCATGTTCAGTGTCTATTCAAATCTGAGTAGAAATTAGCACTGAGTGAACCCAAGGATGGGAACTCACCTCTTATATAAGGGTGTGATTTTTAGTAGCAATCCTTACATTCCAGAACTATGTAGCCAGCATTGGTTGAGACATCGTAGCCTTCTATATAAGGGTAGATGAGGTGGATTAACCTGTTATATATGGTTTCCAACCGTTCTCACTAGAGTTACCTCTTATACGAGGGTTGCTCACATGTTATCCTTACTAGTGGTGTGGTATTGACACTCTTCCAATTGGGGTTACAGATTGGACCCCAACTCAGCCATAATGGTGTATTAGGGCATGTTGATTAGATAACTACTTCCCACAGTTTTATGTTGCAAAATCACGACTGTCAGATAGAGTCAATCAGTCTTAGTAATAGAACTCAGATAGTTCTTCAGATTTAGGACTATCAGATGCAGTTAACCCAGATACAGTACGAAACTCAGATAGTTCCATCAGATTTAAGACTATCAGATGCAATCACTCATGTTATCAGTTATATTCAGATACAGTCACTAATTTTATCATTCATATCTATTATCAGTATGTCATGTCATTAGTATTCAAATTCAGTAATCATGTTTTCACGGTATTAGTGTAAGTTGTTATATCTCATGCATGTATTCTTACGCTCATGATAGTTAGTCAGTTATTATTATTGTTCATACATATGAACCCCATACATTCAGCCTTCCTCACATTAATACCAGTACATTCAAAGTACTAACGCATTTACGCTATGGTATCTCATACTATAGGGTCAGAGACACGAGCTCCAGAGCAGCAGTAGATCCCAGTCTTAGTAGTCAGAGTTATTAGTGAGTTCTTATCTTTGCAGGATATAATTATTCTCTATTATCTCATTAGTTAGTTTATTAGTTGGAGTTAGTTGGGAACATGTCCCATTAACTCCTCACTTAGACAGTTTCAGTTAGTTAGAGGATTTCTAGACTATTATGTTTCAGACTTAAGTATTTTCAGTTTTTTTTAGGTATTCTATTACCCCACGCAGATATTATATTATTCAGATTATGTTTAGTATGGAACCTTATGGCCTTTCAGTGCATTTTTCCACATCATTATGTCATATTATGCAGTGTACAGGAACAATATCAGCCATGGGTTAGTTTGTGGTTCTTCGGGGTCATGAGCACCGTGTAGCATTTTGGGTACTAGATTCGGGTCATTACAGATATAGTGTTGAATTCATATCACAAATGCCAGTGTGGATTAAGTCTAAGAAATTAGAATTCCTTTCAACGGACTTATACAGATGCTTAGCATACTTCGATTCCATACACGTTTGACATTTTTATTTATTTCACTCAATGTTTTGCAAAATTTCTAAGTTAATAAGGTTTTGCAATGTTTTATAATTGACATGTCCAAATCATTCATTCAACAAATCATAACTCAAGCAAATAAGAAGAAACTGAACTTTTATTGATTTCAACATTCATTACATTCATTTTGAATAAGCCCTTTGTGAGGTAGCCTTTTCGTAGTACACTTCTCCTTTACTAAGTACAATTTTTCTGGAAACAAATCATATTTAAATCCATTTTTTCCAAGAAGTGACACAAAAATCAAGTTATTCTTTAACTCTGGTATATACAAGACATTGTTTAAAGTCAACAGTTTGCCTGATGTTATTTTCAGGCAGACTTTTAGGATTTCTTAAACTTTTGGAGTTGCAGAGTTAGCCATGTATATTTTTTCTTTACCTTAAGCTAGGGCAAAAGAAGCAAGTCAATCCTTATTATCACAAACATGGCGGTGTCACCGGATTCCATTCACCATTCTCGAGAATTTCCCACCAAGTTGCATTCAGACAGCATGGCACACAGATCATCCATTTCTTTCTTGGACTAAGACATATTTTCTTGATCATTCTTTTTCACATTATTTAGGACACGAAATATGTTGACTAGCGTCCAATCTTTCCCCAGTCAAAGCATTTTCCCTTGAATTTCTTCTTAGGTTGATTTCTTTCCTTTACAGCTTTCTTATGCTTTTTGGAGTTGTTGCGGTCGTCTTCTATAATATTTGCTCTAATTATTGCATAATTTTCTTTTGACCTTTGTTCTGCGGCTTTATTGTCTTCTTCAATGAGCAGTCTCACTATAAGATGTTCAACTGTCATATCTTTTTGCTTATGTTTCAAGTATTTTTTGAAGTCCTTCCACAACGATGGGAACTTCTCTATTATTGGCGTGACATGAAATGCCTCATTCACGACCAAACCTATAATTAAGTTCATGTGAACATTAAGAATATTTTTAACATTCAACTAAAGAATTCATCAAAATCATACCTTCCGCGGGGAGATCGTGGATGATAACTTGCACTTCCTGGACTTAAGATACAACAGACTTGCTATCATTTATTTTAAACTCTAGGAATCTTGCAACGAAGAGCTTTTTGGTTTCCGCATCTTCAGTTTTGTACTTTCTTTCTAGCACACCTTACAGCTCCTTTGCCGTCTTCATTCTACTATACACATTTTATAGTTTATCTTGGATACCATTTAGAATGTAATTCCTGCATAGGAAATCTAAGTGCATCCACACCTCCATAATGACAAATTTCTCCTGGTTTGAAGTTCCATCGGGCACCTCAGGAGCTTCTTCAGATGTAAATCATTTAAGATACAAAGTTGTAAGGTAGAAAAACATCTTCTATAGCCACCTTTTTAAATATACACCCGTGAAATTTTTGGGTTTCTCCGCTGGTGCCATTGTCGGTGGAGCATTCGTATGACTCGTTGTGGGAAAATTAGTTGCTGCCACAGTCGTTGAAGGATCATTCACTTGACTATAAGTAGTCATTTTCCTATCATAACAAGACAGTAAATTAGTATATCAAAATACTATTAATAAAGGTGCAGCAACTTTAAACATCCCTTGTTTCTAGTTTAATGATGAAGTTTTTATGACTTCCAATCGCTAAACCGAGTGATATTTAACTTGTGACAAATATTTTATTTATTTAAATAACTATTTAAGTTCAAACGGAGTAGAAAGCTTAAAGATTTAATCTCTAGAAACTAAGAAATACAGATTCTGAATTTTTTTACTTAAGATTGTTTTTACGGGTACACACTATCTGTATTTTGGCACAACAACTTCAACACAACTTCAATTATAAAACAAGAACACTAATGAAGTTATGTAACACCATCAAAACAATATCAAAAAGGCATTTCAAAGAAGTGTGTTTTTTAGAAAATAAAATGAAACAGAAAATAATTCCTCTCAAGTACCCGAGTTTGCAGAATTTTTCTCCAAGGATAAAATAGTGTAACAATCCAACTGTAGTGGTACCTCAAATGATTTAATTCTTTTCAAACTTGCTCAATGATTAGATGATCACACGGGGTATTTCAGAAAAGAAAAAGTTCTTTATTGGGGAAAATTTTTTGTTCCTAAACTTATGTATAAATGCAGGTTTATATAGCCATTAGGTGCCTCTTCCGGAAAGAGTCAATGGTTCATTCGAAAAGATGTGTCCTATGGAACAATCATGTCGGTTCATCAAATCAGTCATGTAAGTTCGTTAAATCAGTGTGTCTTTTAACTGGACAGTCACAACTATTGTAAAAGACATCTCTTTTCTCGAATCAATGTATCATTTCATCAAAGGGTTGCATCCCTTCCAAAGCAGCATTTCGCGTTCCGCAGTTGTTTCTACACTTCATGCATGCACATTAATGGAGGTTCAAAAATAATAAATAAAATTGGTTGCATTTTTTCATTGGTGTTTGGACTGTTTATATAAATTTTGTCGAAAAAGATAGATCTCATTGATCGATCATTTTCTAAATCCAAAGCCGAAGCCGAGCCGAGCGAGTGATGATGACGACAGAGCAAGGCACCTCTTGGTTCTTGCCTCACTTACCATGTGGAGTAAGTGTTTCATAATATAAACATAATATAAACACTTGAAAGTTTTGTTCCCCCACCAATGTGGGAGAATTAGTAGACTTTCCACTATTGTACACTTTCTATTTTTGAGTGTTATCTCAATTCTTTCCCTCTACTTGGTTACCTCTATTTTTAATTCACACTTTGATATTGAAACCAACAATCCCCCACATGAATGGCAAATTGCTACTTTTTTATAAAATTTTACAGACAAGTATGTGATCATCAAGTAAAGACAGATTGCATCTAGATAAGTTGGTTTTCCTTTAAACTTTCCATAGTGAACACGCATCGGATGTACTCGGTCAATTGATAGATTTGATATCCTTGAACCGCTGAGATTTAATGTCTACCTACACAACACTTGTCATATAACCAGCTTTTTACCATTTATGGTTCTCACGGATTTGTTCATTTCAGCCATGAACATGTCCTGGTCACATGAAAGATTAGAGAATAAGCCTTTACTAACATTCTCCTAGAAGCGTCTTCCACTTCTCCTTCACATAGGTAATTTATAAGCATTTAATCCTATAGATCAAAATATTTGGTCAAATCTATCAAATTTAGATAATCATTAAAATACTTCACTACATAAGTCTTATCCTTGATTACTAAACATTGTCTACATCATGAGAATGGGTTGGATATATTGATAATATTGAACCTGCCAGTCACAAATTTGTTTGATCTCCTTGAACCTAGCTCTTGGGATCTCCAGTCTTCTAGGTAGAGTTACCGCCATGGAAACTTGTCCTAGGCCATAAACTCATTCCCTTTGATATCCTCTTAACTCCATCTCTAGATAGGCCTTTAGTAAGTGGATCTAACACATTATTCTTTATCTTTACATAGTCAGCAGTGATAATTCTACTAGAAAAAAGTTCTCTAACTATATTATGTCTCCATATTATGTGATGAGATTTACCATTGTACATCATGCTCCTTGCCTTATCTATTGACATTTGACTATAACAGTGTATACATACTGGTGCCAATGGTTTGGTCCATTAAGGAATATCTTCCAAGAAATTTTGGAGCCATTCTTCTTCTTCACTGTCTTTATCCAATGCAATAAACTCAGATTCCATTGTAGAACGAGCAATACATGTCTGTTTGAATGATTTTCAAGAAACCGCTCCTCCATTGATAGTAAATACATATCCGCTCATGGATTTTACTTCGTTCGATCCAGTGACCCAATTTGCATCATTATATCTTTCAAGTACCGAGGGATATTTATTATAGTGTAAACTATAGTCATGTGTGTATTTGAAATACCCCAAAGCTCTTTTCATTACCATCCAATGTGTTTTACTGGGATTACTCATGTACAGACTTAATTTACTAATAGCACATGCTATATCTGATCGTGTACAATTTATGATATAAATTAAACATCTCAACACTCTTGCGTAGTCTAACTGTGAGTCACTTTCACCTTAATTATTTTGAAGTGCAAAGCTCACGTCCAATAGAGTCTTGGTAATACTAGATTTAAGATACTTCAATTTGTCAAGTACCTTTTTGATGTAATGAAATTGTGACAATGCAAATCCTTGTGAAGTTCTATGGATTCTTATTCCCAAGATCACATCCGCAACTCCAAGGTAACTTGATCTCAAGAATTAATTCATAGCATTTATGTTCAAAATGTCTCTACTGATGATCAACATATCATCCACATAAAAACAAATAATGACTTGGTGATTTGGAGTGTCTTAACTATAAACACATTTATCACATTTATTTATCTTGAACCCATTTTCCAATATGGTTCAGTCAAACTTTGCATACCACGATTTAGGTACTTGTTTTAGTCCATAAAGTGACTTAACAAGTTTGCACAATTTGTTTTCCTAAAACTACAAAAACCTCAGGTTATTCCATGTAAATTTCTTCCTCCAATTCTCCTTTTAGGAATGTTGTTTTCACATCCATTTGATGGATTTCAAGACCATATACCGCTGCCAAGGAAATTAACATCCGAATTGTTGTTATCCTCTTTATAGGCGAGTATGTATCAAAGTAACCAAGACCTTTCTTTTGTTTAAAGCCCTTTACAACAACTCTTGCCTTGTATTTGTCAATGGTACCATCAGCTTTCATTTTTCTTTTGAACATCCATTTAGAACCTAAAGGTTTATTTCCTAGAGGAAGATCTACCAACTCCCATGTATGGTTACTTAAGATTGAATCAATCTCACTATTGACTACCACATTCCAAAAGGATGAGTCGGACGATGACATCTTTTCTTTAAATGTTTGAGGCTCATTTTCTAGGAGAAATGTTAGAAAATCCGATCCAATCAAAGTTGACGTTCTTTGACGTGTACTACATCTTGGATTCTCATCATTATGTACATTCTCACTTGGTTCCTCACGAGGTCGTTTAGACCCCCTACTAGATGTTTATGTCTAGTTTTATACGGATAAATGTTTTCAAAGAATTTAGTATTATAAGATTCAATTACCGTATTTTCATTGATATCAGGATGTTCGGATTTATGAACCAAAAACCGACATGCTTTACTACTCTTAGCATATTCTATGGACACGTTGTAATACCGCATATATTTGGGCAGATCTTTGAACCATCGTTCCTACGTGTATAAGATATAATCTAAATTATTCCCATGTAAATTCACGTTTCGTGATCTTTATCCTCATGTTTGATGATCTTTAGAGGTGAAAAATGTTATAAGAATCACTTAGAACAAAGTTGAGCTTAGAGCCTTTGATTCGTCAAAACTTTGATATTCGATTCAACAAGGATCTACTTTAAATGTGTATAACTTTTTATATATGTAGAATTTTTCATCTCAAGACTCACCAAACTTTAAATAATTGAATTAGCTTTCTAACGATACCAATTTTAAGTAAATCCAATACCCGAGCAAAAAATTATGGCATTTTTTTTTGTGAGGCGGTAAGCCAATACGATACGATGCGACGCATTGGCCAGTGCATTATGGAACTATGTCACACGCTAATTCAGTTTCTAAAGGGGGTAGGGGAACTTTGGTCACTTTCCTTAACCCAAATCTGACCATAACACTTAATTTCAGCCCCCAAAAGCATTATACACATTCTTATTCATCTTTGTCTCTCTAAGAAAACCCTAGCCCCCTCAAAAACACCAAGAACTCCTTCAAATTTTCTTAAAAGAAGGTAATAATCTAAGCTTTCGAGTTCAATAACTTCAAGAATAAGCTTCAAGAACACCATTAGAGAGTGAAGAATCAAACTTTTACATTCAAATTCATTAACAAGGTATGTGGGGTTTTGCAACAAGGATAATTCTTTCATCCTTGTACCCAAAATTTTATTTAAACTTGATGTTTATATGAAATTACATAAATTTAAGTTTGGGGTTTATACCCATTTATCAACAGTTGAATATTATGAGATCTCAAGTATTGTTGATGTTGAATTGCATGTTTTCTTTAGTATTTTTATGCATATTGAAAAAATTTCCAGATTTTGAATTGAATTACCAGTATTTACATCATCAAGCATGAATATTATGATGTTTTGACATGAATATGAAGTATGGGTTATTAGGTCCTAGTTTGTATGTTGATATTTCAAGAATGACTATGTTTTAAGCATCCCATGACTAGTTATTTTTTCAGATTTTAATAAAAATTTGATCTTTTGATCTTTAGCTAAGATATGGAATCCACTTCACAACTTAAATTTAGTTTTGACTGAACAGATACACAGTTAGCTTTCAGTATGAAACATTATGACTTTTTAAAGTGGATTTTCCTACACAATGAACATATAGATTAAAGGAAGTAGTATTTAGCACCTAGCGGAAAGTGTCGGTTTAACGCATCCTAATTTCCTAGAAATACGAGCTAACTAGATACAGATTAAGTATTACCATATCTATATGGATGATAGTTATAGATATGATCACTTAGCTCAGGTTATAATCCTTGGTAAGTGTATAACACCTCTCCCCAACGTGAGGTTTTCCCCTTAAGGGAACGAGATGTTGGACTTCATGATAGCTCACATGGTTTATGTAGGTTAGAAGAATCTCCCTAATAGAAAAGTTTTATAGAGTAGTTCTTTTTAATGAATTCCCTATCAGTAAAGACTTTCAGAATAGTTTTAAAAGATTTTCCCTACAGTTTATAGAAAAGAGTAAAGAATAATAGAAAATCTTTTAGAATGAAATAGAAAAGCTAAAGACTAATGAAGTTAAAGTGAAGTTTGAAGCTACAAATCAGCTAACTCAGCAGTGTGCAGAGCTATTTCGATCGGAAGACATTAAAATTCCAGAGCTAAAAGGAGACGTTGGGACACTCTATAAAACCCATAACGTTTATTAATCTAGAATTGCAGGTTCAAGCAAATGAGTTAGTGGACAAAGATTGCAGAACATGAACATGAATAAGATATTTGAAGAACCATTTATACCAAAAGCACAAAAAGACCCCTTGTACATACCCCCCCATAAATTACCACATATCGAGATAGTTTGAACTAAGATAAAAAAGCTTATAACCAAATAGCCCGAGGATATATAGAAAATATCTACAAAGTACAAACTTTTCTAAACCTTAACCCCAGAGCTAAAAATATCCAAGAACCAAACACAAACTACATAACCCAAAAATTGCAATGTTACAACAAGCTAATCACACTACCAAAAACCAATCCAAGCTTCTTAAAAACATGTTTCGACTATGGATTATTAAATACCATATATACCCAAGATGGAGAAGAACTAACAGCTATAGAAGAATTACATAAAGTATTGACCACCTATATAAGAGTAACCAAAGGAAATCTATTTTATAAAGTTTTATACTGCACCAGCAGAGATATTATATGACAAGATCAAACCAGTTATACAAATTGTAAAAACAGGATTAACTAGAGAAATGATTATACCGGAAGATATTCTTCAGTAGCCAGAGATACCCAAAATTGAGATACCTGATTTTTACGTAAATAAACGACTTATTGGAATAGCTACAATTATTCAAGAATTAGCAAATAATTATATCAGTGGAAACCCAATATGGAGCTATTATTCAAGAGATCATCAAATGATTTATTCAAATTCAATAAAACTACGACAAATAGATATGGAAGATGTTAGGAAATGGATAATGACATTACTTAATCCAGAGAAACAATCTACTGCAAGAGCAATTAGGAAGAGATTTATTTCAGACGGATTATTAAAAAGATATTGCAAGATAATTGAACACAAATATTCTGACCATCAATGTTTGAGATGTAATGGAGAAGATAATATTATCCCGGAAGTCTGGCTATAGTAAAAAAAATCAACCAAGAAGATAAGGACGCCAGTTAGAAGATAAAAATCAATGGAGTAATGATGGAATAAAGAAAAAAAACAAGATAATAAAAGATAGAAAGTGACATGTATAGTTTTGAAACTTTGTTACGTAAATTGTTTAGTTTTTGACTTTTTGGCCAAAGTGCCATTATTGTTTTTTTGTTTTTTAGTCTTAAGATTTTTTCTTTTGTAAAGATAGGACCTAGTTTTTGCCTTATTATTTTCTACTATTGAAAAGGAAGACTTTTTTGTAAGAAGTAGGAACAGTGTATTTTACATGTAAAACACATGTGAAATAGGAATTGTTTATTTTCTCCTATAAATATGTAAGTCATTCGGCAAGATAAAAGCAATTCTTCATCTGTTGAAGTAAAAAGGCCTCCTTTGTAAACGAAAAAACTTTTGAATATAGAATAAAAAACAGATATATTTCAAAGCAAAAGCTATGGATAAACAAAGCCCAGAATTATCAAATCTACCAGAACAGATATATTTATTTATGGTTATGAATAGCTAAATTCATAAATTCCTGACAATCATGATATGATAAAATAAGTTCATGTTAGTTACTTTATAGTAGAATTATTCAAAAAATAGCATGTTAAGAAGTTTATTAGAAAAGTGGAAAAGGAGAAAAATCCCTAAGAACTATGTCATCCTAAAGGTGAAACCGGTGAGGCAAGAAAGCCGTGATATTGGAGTAGCCAGATTAGCGGCGATATTTAATAATAAAGTATCCAGATTACCATGCTAATAGTGACCGAAGAAGATGTTATTTAAGAATAATCTAGTATATAGTAATCTAAAATGATCATATTTTGTTATGTATATGATTAAAGGGAATATTTTGAAAAAGCATCATATGAAAAATGAATACTTATTTATCTGACGAAATGGTAGCTAAATTTAAAATACATGTTTTGTATGTACTTAAGGATATAGAAATTGTAGATATAAGAAAAATCATATTGAAAAAAATATTTGATAAATATTTTATGACTAGAATAAATTACATACCTCACCTACCTAACTACTCTTACAAATAATTACATACCAAACCTACACATCAACCATGATAAATTACGTATATTTAGAATATTGGAAAATGGATATGAAAAATATACAATTAATAAAAAAATTAATGAAAATAAATTTAGAAGAATATATGAGAACCACAGATATAAAATATATAGAATACCTTAATGAAAATATATAGGAATTAATAAGATTAAAACAAACAACTAAGGAATATTATGAAAAAGCATTTAATTAACCCACCTAAATGACAGATAATTTTGAAGTACTAGTTTTATACATAAAGATATAGAAATTATCGACGTAAAAAAATAATGTGGGAAAAATATTTAACATTGAAGATGAAGAGTTAGATATAAATCAGGTAGAAGACGAGTTAGGAGAAATATACTTAAGTGATGACAATCACTATTACTACCTAGATAATTATTCAGATGGATATTATATAGATTAAGAAATGATAGAATATATTCAGAGAGTTAGAGAAACATAAAGTTGGCTATACGAAGAAATTAATTATAGAAAACAGCTTAGAAAAGGAAGAGAACAATTAAAAGAAAGATTAATTTGGATAAATAAAATCATAAAACAACTAGAATTAAAAGATAGTTTAGAATATGATTTAGACATTGAATTATTCATAGACGAAAAAGATAGCATAATTAATGAAATAGATAACCTAGAATTTAATATCAGATATAGTACAATTAGAATAATTTGTTACAAAGAAATTTGCAGTATCACAACCACTTTAGGATAAAATGATAAACTATGAGTATTTAAAATATTGAAGACAAGATATAGAAGAAATAAGATTAACAGAAATACTTAAGAAAGAGAATTTAATTAAATATTTTAGAACAAAAGATATAGAATATTTAGAATACCTCCAAAATAATATCCAAGAATTACAAAGACTAAGAGAAAAAACTAAAGAATATTACAGTAAAACATTTAATCAAATACCATCTAATCACCCCCTAAGACATGAACATTAATAAAATTAAAATAAATATACTAAAAATAAAAATATTTAGAGAAGTTAAGAAATATCCACGCACAATTAAAAATAGATCCATTAGAACTATAATAGATCTATATATTACCCAAGTTATCCGCACCCTCCTTCAAATGATATCAGAGCCCATGCTAATTAAAGTTACGGAAGTAGTATATAATTGGATTTATTTGATTAATTTATTAATTATAATAAAATTAGAATTAGATTTCTACCAAAATATTATAAATATCGTTTAGATAAATAACGTACAAAAACCACAATAATATAAAGAATTAAAACAAATAATATCTGAAAAACGTAAAGAATTAAAAATAAGGATAGAAAGACTACAGTATAACATAATTGCCGAAGTTAGTAAAAACTCAATAAATACACAAAAAGAAGAAATATCAAATTTAGAATCAACAATAGATAGTCTAGAATATATATATCAACATAACCTATATACATTTAAATAAAATGAACAAAACAGAATTTATAATAGATGAAAAAATATATGAAAATAATGAAGGATTAAAAATAAAAATAGTATTCTCTAATTTAGGAAGGAGATATAAGAAAATAGGTGAACATTTATATTTAATGTTAGAAAAAGAAGAATTAAAATTAGAAGATAAGTTGACAGTCATGGTAAGAATAGAAACAGAAAATGAAAAGATAGACAGAAAAAGGGAAATAGATAAAATAAAACAACAAACCACAGAAGAAATACGAAAAATAGAAGAAACTAAAAATAGTAGGATTGCTGAATTAGAAAAAGAACTACAAATGCTAAAATATTTATATGAAAAGAGACAGAAAGAAAAAGAAGAAGAAGATAATGAACAAAAATTATTAAACGAGATAAATCAATATAAAGGAAAACTTGAAATAAAAAATAAAGAACTAGAAACTAGTGAATTAGAAATAAATACAATAGATGCTGAAGAAATAGATAATTATAATTCGGAAGATAGTGAAACATATACAGAAATTCTAGAAAACATAGGAAAACTAGAAATTAATGAAAAACAAGAATTAATTAATAAAGAAAATCTAGAACTAATATAAAAGTAAATACTCTACATAAAAATATAATACCTAGTACATCAGAAATAAGAGAACCAACCTATAATTACAAAAATAAGTTTAAAAGATATAATCCAAAGGATTAATATAATAAATGGACACCTAAACAAATAATTAACTACAACTTTTTAGATTTAGACTATGTAATAGACACAAATAAAATAATACAACTATGGGTAGGATACATGTCAAAACAATTATTAGATAATAAAATAGATACAACAAATACACCAGAATATATAGAAAAGACATTAATAGGGACAGTAAAATTATGGTTTTTAAACCTAGCCGAAGCAAGGAAAAAAAAGTACTAAGATCTGATAATAAAACAGAAGGAACATCAATACCTACTAAAATACTACCAACAGAAATATTGAAAAAATATGAAATAGCTATAAGAGAAAAATTTAGTAGTATAACAGCAGAAGAAGAAGAGCAAAATAAAGAGAAACATACGAATAGGAATTTAATGTTAAAATTAGCAATATGTAATATGTTCTATATAGATGAGTATACATGCGCATTTAAAGAATATTATTATAATGGAACATATAATATAGAAGAAAGTAAATAAATAAGAAGATTATATTTTAGTAAATTACCTGAATCATTTAGTTCAAAAATAATAAAAAGCTGGGATGAAGCAAAAATAGTAGATACCCTAGGAGCAAAAATAAATTTTTTACAACAGTGGTATAGAAATCTATGTGAAAAATATAGAGAAGAAATAAAAATGAAAAAAACTTTAATAAGAAATTTAGCATGTTGCAAAGATAAAATAGCACCTCAATTTGGATGTGAAGAAAGATATTATAATAAAAGAAAAAGACATAAGAAATATAAGAAATACAAAAAATACAAAAAATCAAAATATAAATATAATAAACCAAGAAAAATATATTATGTAAAAAATTATAAACATAAAAGACCATATAGAAAAAAAAAATCTATAAAAGAATGTACTTGTTATAATTGTAAAAAAACTAAGACATTTAGCTAGAGATTGTATATTACCAAAAAAAATCCAAAAAATAAACAAATATCAGAAATAAAAATAGAAAATAAAAAATATATGTAGATAGATTATATAGATTATGAATTAGAAAATGAAGATAGTATATGTAAAATTTCGGAGAATAAAACAGATAATGAAATAGATAGTGAATTAGATGAATCAAATAACTGAAGAAGATATAAAAATGAACCAAATAACTGAGGAAGATATAAAAATAATAACAAAGGAAGAATATTTAAATGAAGAAGGAACAAATCAAAAAATAATATTTGACAGTAATATATTTGACGAAATAAAAGGAAAAGAGATAGACTTAAGTGTAGAAAATTTTTTTAAAATACCATCTAATCACCCCCCAAGATATGAACATTAATAAAATTAAAATAAATACACTAAAAATAAAAATATTTAGAGAAGTTAAGAAATATCCACGCACAAATAAAAATAGATCCATTAGAACTATAATAGATCTACTTATTACCCAAGTTATCCGCACCCCCCTATTTTTTGTTTTGGTCAGTTTGTGAGTTATTGAGATTGAGTCGAAGTTATCGGATGCGGGCTCTACCAAATTTAATCGAAATAATAAATCGATTTACGAAAGCTTCAAATCGAGGTTCAATTCTATTTCTTCCCTTTTTATTTTGTTGTTTATAACATTCTATGCATTGAATTAAACATTGGGTTTTGATTGATCTGTGTGGTGGTGAATATTTGCTTGTTTTGATTCGTTGTTAGTCCCCTTGATCATGAATTGTGTGATAAAATGATATCTCATTCGAGAAGTAAAATCAGTTATTTGGGGGTAAAAAATTTGAAAATTGATAAAAAGCAAGCGTTAATTTATTTTGATTCATTGATGTCGTTGAATGTGATAATGCCATGATAGATCGAGCTCGGGTAGAAAAACATAGGTTGGGTAGGAAAACTTAGAAATGGTGATTTTTTGAATGTGTGAATGTCTGTGAATGGTTCTTTCTTTCTTAATGCACAAATTTGAGAAAATTTATTTATTTTATCGAGGAATGATCCGAGGTTTTATGTACTTACTCACCGGGGAATGCCCCGATGTATCATGTACACAATGGAGGTTTGTGATAAAGGACCGAACATCGGGTAAAACATAGTTTTGGATAGTTAGGATAGTCTAGCTTTTCTTTTCAGCATTTTTTATTCTCGGTCTGTAATAATTGAACTGGACATTATTGTTTTGGACTTGTTTTGTTTTGGTTTGGTTTGTTTGCTTGTTTTGTGTTTTTGTTGGTTTATACATTTAATAGTGTCTAATAACCGATATATACTCTATGAAGTAACTGTGGTAGAACCACGGGACCGAAGGGTGCCTAACACCTTCCTCTCGGTCAACAGAATTCTTTAATCAGAATCTCTATTCGTGGATCAGTTTTAAAGAGTCAAAACCATTTTGAAAAAGGATATCCAAGGGTGACTTGGCACACCCGATTTATACCAAGTGGAGACTCTGAGTTTTGAATATAAACAATCTTTTTCGAAACAAATTTTATCTTCTTTCACAAATAATAAAAACTCTTTGAAACTTAAAATCAATTCTTTTTGGTAAAAAATGGAGTGCGACAGCTCTGGCAACTCTGCTGGGGATTTTCCAGGATTCGACCTTACTTATGGAGTTGTATTGACTTAGTTTGACAATATAGGTGTACAAATACTTTGTTTGTGTTAATGTTTTATCATTTTGGTTGCCTACGTGCTCTTTGTTATAGTCTTTCTTTATTTGTTACCGCTTTATATCTGTCATTATTTGCATAACCCGAGTCATTTCTTTTGCAACAAGTTTCGGAGTACACGTCGTGTACATGAACTCTAGTTGAGTCACCCTTATTTTAGGAGGGGGAGCCGTCGAATGTATGAAGTGGGTGAAAATATCTTGCAGTCCCTATTGACCATACGCTCCCCCAAATAGCCTTGTTAGTGAACTCTAGCCAAGGTAAGCGTTTAGGTCATGCTTATCTATATCATATTGAGACCTAGCGGGATCTACTTGGTCATTTGTGGGAGACTCACCCCTAGAGCATTCCTACGTCCTAATTGTTGCATATCTGAGGGTAACAGGGTCATTTAACGGATTGATTTGCGGAAAGCATGTGCTAGAATTAAAGAAAAAGTGTGTAGGCAAGGAAAAGTTCGAAAAAAAAAAAAAGAAAAAGAAAAAGTGGGTAAAAAAAAGAGTTTCATAGTTTTTAGAGTTCTTTATAAATTTTACTTTTTACAATCCAAAAATTCAAAAAGATTTTTTTCCTTTTGCACTCACTTTCTCAAAAGAATAAAACATTAAAAAGATTTTACCTTTGTTTCCTTTAGCAAGTATTCATAATTCAAAATTTTCAAAAAAGATTTTTCTTAATAGGAGCTTTTTATAAAAGAAAATTTTAATAAAAAAGCAGACCTTTTGTACATTTCGTATGACGAAAATACCAAAAAGAATTTTCTTTCATAGTTGTTGGTATCAGTTTTATGTGAAGTGTTAAATTGAAAACTCGAAAAAGATTTTATTAACATTTTTCATCGTATGCCTTTAGTCATATATCTTATGTCAAGGTATAGTTTTTTATTTAATCCTTAATTATTCAATTTATACGAACTACGCATACCTGATTCACCTCTCGAGGGTGAGATACGTAGGCAGCCCTTCTAGGGTTCGGTAATCTTATTTTAAAAATTTAAAAATATAATTTTCTTCACTCTTTATTAGAGTAGATGTTTCATATACATCTTTATAAGAAAACTGCAAAAAGATTTTCCTTTAATAGTTTCAAGTTTATAGTCATATGAAATCCAAATCGAAAACCCAAAAAGATTTTCTTTGGTAATCATAAGTTTCATTTTGTATGTGGATTTTAAAGCTGAAAAAATTCAAAAAAGATTTTTTTCAATTCATTTGACAATTTATTATTTTCTTTTCTTTTTAAGGTTTCAAGGAAAATAAAAAGAAAAAGAAAGAGTTTGATCGTCCATGTTGTGCCAAAACTTCACGAACTACACACAACTGATTATCCTCTTTCAGGAGTAAGATACATAGGCACCCTTCTCAGGTTCAGTGACCTTTTTAGAAAGGAAAAAAAAAGAGGTTTTTAAAAAATATTGAACTTTAACACATTTGTTACCTCTAGTTCAGTAAGTTTAAGGTGGTTGGTTTGTGGAATCCTGGCTGGTCCTCCATATCACACCAAATTCAAGGAAGGGTTATGTAACACCCCGTAAAAGTCATGCATGTATTAGACTGTAATTTCTAAGCTTTAGACTTAAGTTTTAAAATTTTTTAAGTGTTGAAATGACTTAGACTCATTCTTAGCTGGCAACCTTCGGGATACAACTTCTCGACCTTCCCGACCTTCATTTTTAGATTTTCAAGTTGCGTTACGATCGGGAAATCTCATAGTACATCTAGGATAAGTTTTGGAATTTTTCGGAATGCATAAGGCTGCGTTTGGATTTCAAAACAGTAGCAAAACGCATAGCCTATTGCCCAGTTTTTTCAGCATTTCAGGGTCAACTTCAAACGATCATAAATCCCTGTATATAATGAACTGTGTGAGATATAATATATCAAACGAAAGATCTTTGAGTCCTCTTTCAAATTCAATTGGTTTAATCCATTTTTAATATATGAGTAAAGAGTTATAATCGATTTACTCCAGCCTATCAAACTGTCAACTGAGGGACAGATTTGACCTTAATTGTTCCTAATGGGTATTTTGGTCATCCTCCACCCCTATATATACCACCAACACGGGATTTAATCCCTCAAACACCATAATACACATGCTTTCCTCAAAATTGCTCAAGAATTCTCCTTAGGGTTTCAAAATAAAAACCCAAATAGTTCAAGATTCGACCGTAAGTTTTCAAAGATAATTACATATTCGGAATCACCAATCCGCAAGCTTCAAGAAACATCTATTATCCTTGGAAATAGAGGTACGCGGGGTTTTCCCTAAAATCTCATGGGCATATAAATCATGTTTTAAGTATCGAGTTTTCGAATTCATGTGCATACTCATGTTTTAGAAGCTTTAATGATATTGTTTTGGCCTTTTGGCTTTCCCCCAAAGTGGTTTGAAAATTATATATATATGTATATATGTGTTTGTCCTGAAATATATGAATTTAAAGCATGATTTTCATGGAACCCCTCTCTTAATGTAAATTCTTCCATGTTTCACGTAATATAAATTGTTTTGAAAGACATCTTGAAGAAAAGAAATTATGATAATACGATTCTTGAACACGAAAGAGAGGGTTGTGAATGTTGAATATGCATGTAATGAAAGAATGCATGGTTTTTCCAAAATGCACATGACCACCATATGTTTGATGAAATTTCTGCATGAATTGAACTTTAAGTTCGGAATATGAAATCCTTTAATCAGTTACATGTTTTGGGTGGTCTAAACTATGTTTTGAATGAAAGGTTTTGCTTAGTACCTTATGGCTCAGAAAAAAATCATGACTTGCAAGGTCTTGGTATGACGATACCAATTCAGACTAATGCCATATCAGACTCAGACTAACAGACATTTCAGACTTTCATGCTTTAGAAATTTCAGAATGATGCATGTTCAGAAAAGGTTAAAAATGGGCATAAAGAGATGTTAGGTGGTTCCCCGAAGAGGGATTGAGTTCAAGCGACTCATTGCCTAAAACCGTGGTTTGCCGACCCGGGTATATTATTATGCGCTGACTTAAATGTCCTGTGGCGTATCAGACTCAGAGACTCCAACCCTTGCGGCACACTTGGGTTGGGGGCTTCCCCGCCGAGTCAATGGCGGATTCCATACAGCCCGTGGAATATTCAGACTTGTAGGGGAACACCACCTAACTCAGAAGTAAAACACAGATCATGATTTGAAATGAACAAACATGTTGCATGTTTTCAGAAAGTGCCCATGTATTTTTCAGAAATAGTTTTATACAGGATGTCTTGATGAAATATTGCTTTCACTTATATATATGTATGTATGTTCCATTATACTATTTTTGGATTGCTTCGCGTGCCAGTACTTTTGTGTTGACCCCCCCTCCTTCCAGGTTCTGAGGCACAGTCTAGGGGTCCAGCTACTCAGTAGATATTCTCGGATTTGCAGACTTGATCTCATAGTGGTGAGCCTTCTATTATTCGGAAGGCCTAATTATGTCAGACATTATCTTATTTATTATATTTTTGGTTCACTGGGGGCCTTGTCCCAGTTTCTTTTCAGACGGATGTTTGTGTTCTTAGTAGAGATTTTCGCAGACTGATGTCAGATAGTATTATTCAGAAATATTGCAGGACTTGACCATGTTTTCCGTACTCAGTTTAAATTCCGCATTTTATTATGATTATGAATGTTGTGCATGATAACCAGACAGAGAATGGGTGTTCCGGGCCTTCATGGTTCGGGATGCTGATCACGGCTAGGGCCTAGGCTCGGGTCATGAAAAACTTGGTATCAGAGCACGGTTCATGGTCCCAGGGTGTCTGCGAAATCGCGTCGAGTAGAGTTCTGTTTATGGGTGTGTAGCGCGCCACACTTATAAACAGGAGGCTACTAGGCGTTTAGGAATGTTTCCCTTCTTTGTGATTTAGTTCGTGCTTCAGAGTCTAAACTGTCCCCTAATCAATGATCTCTTGTATTTCAGAAACACGACTATGCCTCCTCATCACAACATCGATCAGAGTGCTCAGGCAGATGTGGTCCATCCCACCCATGGGATGCGGACCCGTAATAGAGCTTCCACGACGGAACCTGTCCCTACTCCGGGAGTCCCTCCAGTCCCAATCAGTCCACCTCGGGCTTCGCGGACTAATGTCAACCGTCCACCAACTGCTCAGAGAGATATCTCAAATGCAGAGTTCAGACGGTCTATCCATATGCTGACACAGCTGGTAGCTAACCAGGCTCAACGATCGAAAGATGTTGGGTCTGCATCCGTTACATCTGAGGCTACTAGAGTCGGGCATTTCATGAAGATGAATCCACCTAAGTTCACTGGTACAAAGGTGGAGGAAGATCCACAGGAGTTCGTGGATGATATGGAGAAGATCTTTAAGGTAATGCATGTAGATGAGATTGAAGGAGTGGAATTGGCAACTTATCAGCTTAAGGATATTGCAAATCAGTGGTATGCAGACTGGGAAAATGCAAAAGTTGAGAGTGTTGAACCTACAGTTTGGGGTGAGTTCGTAGAAGCTTTCCTTGACAGATTCTTTCCTCTGGAGTTGAGGGAGGCCAAAGCAGAAGAGTTCATGAATCTGAAGCAGGGCAGTATGAGTGTACAGGAGTACACTTTGAAGTTTAATCAACTAGCCCGCTATGCACCAGAATTGACTAGCAATATGAGAGCCCGGATGAGGAAATTTTCATCCGGCCTTGCTGATAACCTAATACTAGAGTGCCAGGGGGAAATGTTGAATAGGGAGTTAGACTTTGCTAGACTGACAAACCACATGCAGCAGGTGGAAGAGATAAAGAGTAAGATTGCTGAATCTAGAGAGAAGAACAGACAGGCCAAGAGAGTCAAATCTGCGGACCAGCACCAGAGTCAGCCGCAGAGTGGTAACTGGGGAAATAGGTGGTCGAAGAAGACGCAATTTTGGAATAATACACAGTTAGCAGCTAGCGCCCCAGCGCCCAGACCCCCTGCAGACAGACAGACTCAGAGCTTTCAGACTCCTCATGGGTCTAGAGCACCAGATACTCAGTCGCAGGGTAGTGTGGCTCAGCAGCATCGCACTTACCCGTGATGTGAAAAGTGTGGTAAGAATCATCCGGGGAAATGTCAGTTGGGCACACGTGTATGTTATTCATGTGGTCAGCCAGGCCACTTCCAAAGGGACTGTCCATCTACTAGGAGGAGTTCTGGTGGTGCGAAGTTTCAGGGCAATTCTACAGCGCCACCCCCATCTCAGAAGGGCGCCACATCAGCTGTCGGGAACAGTCGCAATCGGTTATATGCCTTGACCAACCGCCAAGAGGCGGAAGCTTCCCCAGATGTTGTTACCGGTATGTTACAAATCTTTTCCCGTGATGTCTGTGTGTTACTTGATCCTGGATCTACCTTATCCTATGTAACCCCTTATGTGGCTGTTGGTTTTGGGTTTGAGCCCAGTGTGATTTCTGAACCCTTCTCTTTTTCTACCCCGGTGGGGGATTCTGTTGTTGCTAGAAAGGTATATAGGGGTTGTGTGGTGACTGTTGGTAGTCGGGATACGGTGGCAGACCTTATAGAATTGGACATGGTTGCATTTGATGCTATATTAGGGATGGATTGGCTCCATTCATGCTACGCCATATTGGATTGTAGGACCCGTAGAGTTACCTTTTCTTTCCCGAATGAACCAATGATAGAATAGGAAGGGTATTCTTTAGCACCCAAAGGGCACTTTATATCTTATCTCAGAGCCCGAAAACTCATTTCTAAGGGTTGCTTGTATCACCTTATTCGAGTCAAGGACTCTAAAGTTGAAAATCCTCCTCTTCAGTCTGTCCCTGTGGTGAATGAATTTCTAGAAGTCTTTCCCGAAGATCTCCCAGGGATACCCCCTGATAGGGAGATAGAGTTTGGTATTGATGTGTTTCCAGATACCTATCCTATTTCTATTCCGCCATATAGAATGGCTCCCGTAGAGCTAAAAAAGTTGAAAGAGCAGCTAGCAGACCTCCTAGATAAGGGATTTATACACCCCAGTGTATCTCCTTGGGGTGCAGCTGTACTTTTCGTGTGTAAGAAAGACGGTTCCCTTTGTATGTGCATAGATTACCGTCAGTTGAATAAGGTCACAATTAAAAACAAATATCCTCTTCCTAGGATTGATGATCTTTTTTACCAGATTCAGGGTGCTAGATGTTTTTCAAAAATAGACCTTCGTTCGGGCTATCATCAGTTGAAAGTTAGGGAGTTAGACATTCCCAAAACAGCTTTCCGAACCCGATATGGTCACTATGAGTTTCTTGCCATGTCCTTCGGGTTAACTAATGCCCCTGCAACCTTCATGGATCTTATGAACAGAGTTTTCCGTCAGTTTCTTGACTCGTTTGTCATTTTATTTATTGATGATATTCTGATTTATTCTAAGAGTAAGGAGGATCATGCCGATCACCTTCGAATCATTCTTCAGACTCTTAAGGACCATCGGTTGTCTGCCAAATTTCCCAAGTGTGAGTTCTGGCTAGATGTTATTGCCTTCTTAGGGCATATTGTGTCCAGTGACGGGATTAGAGTGGACCCCCAGAAAGTTGAGGCAGTGAGTAAATGGCCCAGACCCACGACTCCAACCGATATTCGGAGCTTCTTGGGTTTGGCAGGTTATTACAGAAGATTCGTAGAGGGTTTTTCATCCATAGTGGCTCCACTCACTAAACTAACTCAAAAAAAGGTAAAGTTTGTGTGGTCTGATTTATGTGAAAATAGTTTTGAGAAGTTGAAAGACAGACTGACCACTGCACCTGTTTTGACTCTTCCCGAGGGTGTTGATGGTTTTGTGGTTTACTGTGATGCGTCCCGTGTGGGACTTGGCTGCGTTTTGATGCAACATAGTAAGGTGGTAGCTTATGCATCTAGGCAGTTGAAGGTGCACGAGCGGAACTACCCTACTCATGATTTGGAGTTAGCGGCTGTGGTGTTTGCCCTTAAGATTTGGCGGCACTACTTGTACGGTGTTCATGTTGATATCTTCACTGATCACAAGAGTCTGCAGTATGTTTTCTCGTAGAAAGAATTGAATCTCAGGTAGAGGCGGTGGTTGGAACTTCTGAAAGACTATGATATGAGCCTACAATACCATCCGGGCAAGGCAAATGTGGTAGCCTACGCCCTCAGCAGGTTGTCTATGGGAAGCCTTTCTCATGTAGAAGAAGAAAAGAAAGAGATGGTGAAGGATATTCACCGCCTTGCGAATCTGGGAGTGCGACTGTTAGATTTCGAAGACGGAGGGGTGATTGTTCATGAGTTAGCTAAGTCATCCCTTTGTGCTGAAGTGAAGGAGAAGCAGGTTGAAGATCCCATCCTGATGCAAATCAAGAAAGATGTGGGTCAACAGAAGGTGATGTCTTTTGAAGTTGGTGGTGATGGCATTCTGAGGTTCCAGGGTAGATTATGTGTTTCGAATGTCGACGGGCTTCGAGAAAGAATTCTTGATGAAGCTCACACCTCGAGGTATGTTGTTCATCCTGGTTCTACTAAGATGTACCATGATTTGAAATCTATGTTTTGGTGGAATAATATGAAGCGAGATGTGGCTAACTTTGTTTCTAAGTGCTTGAATTGCCAACAAGTGAAAGTAGAACATTTGAGGCCAGGAGGTACTTCCCAAGAAATAGCGTTGCCCTTGTGGAAGTGGGAAATAATCAATATGGACTTTATCACAGGACTTCCGAAGTCCCGAAATCAGTATGACTCTACATGGGTGATTGTAGATAGGCTGACCAAGTCAGCTCACTTTCTGCCTGTCAGGACTAACTATTCGGGGGAAGATTATGCCAAGTTGTTCATTGCAGAAATTGTCCGTTTGCATGGAGCGCCTGTCTCCATTATATCCGACTGAGGTACGCAGTTTTCTTCTCAATTTTGGAGATCGTTTCAGAAAGGTTTAGGTACCCAGGTGAACTTAAGTACAACATTCCACCCTCAGACTGATGGGCAAGCTGAACGCACCATCCAGACCCTGGAGGACATGTTGAGGGCCTGTGTGATAGACTTTAAAGGTTGTTTGGTTGATCACTTGCCACTGATAGAGTTTGCCTATAACAACAGTTTCCACTCTAGTATTAAGATGGCACCTTTTGAGGCATTATATGGTAGGAGATGCAGGTCTCCAATAGGCTAGTATGAAGTAGGTGAGATGCAGATGTATGGGCCTGATCTTGTTCATCAGGCAATGGAGGATGTGAAACTCATTAGGGAACGACTTAAGACAGCTCAGAGTCGTCAGAAATCCTATGCCGACGTCAGAAGAAGAGAGTTAGAGTTTGAGTTTGGAGATTGGGTTTTCCTCAAAGTTTCTCCCATGAAGGGAGTTATGCATTTCGGGAAGAGGGGTAAGCTAAGTCCTCGCTATATAGTCCCGTATCAGATTGTAAGAAGAATAGGTCGAGTTGCGTATGAATTAGAATTGCCTGCAAGTTTGGGTTCTGTTCATCCAGTATTCCACATATCCATGTTGAAGAAGTGCATCGGAGATCACTCCTTGGTGGTGCCCATTGATGAGATCAAGGTGGGCGATTCCTTGTCTTACGAGGAAGAGCCCATGGAAATCTTAGATCGACAAGTGAGAAAATTGAGGAGTAAAGAGATAGTCTCAGTTAAAGTGTTATGGCGAAATCATAAAGTTGAAGAAGCAACTTGGGAGTCGGAGCATGACATGAAAGTGAGATACCCAAGCCTATTTGAACCAGCAAATAACGAATTGGAAGGTACAATTCTTGCTTTATGTTTCCTTCTATGTATGAATCTGCTTGAAATTGTGCGTGACTATTCCTGCGTCATCATTCGGGGAAGAATGATCCCAAGGGGGGGATAATGTAACGCCCCATAAAAGTCATGCATGTATTAGACTGTAATTTCTGAGCTTTAGACTTAAGTTTTAAAATTTTTCTAAGTGTTGAAATGACTTAGACTCATTCTTAGCTGGCAACCTTCGGGATACAACTTATCGACCTTCCTGACCTTCATTTTTAGATTTTCAAGTTGCGTTACGATCGGGCAATCTCATAGTACATCTCGGATAAGTTTTGGAATTTTTCGGAATGCATAAGGCTGCGTTTGGATTTCAAAACAGTAGCAAAACGCATAGCCTATTGCCCAGTTTTTTCAGCATTTCAGGGTCAACTTCAAACGATCATAAATCCCTGTATATAATGAACTGTGTGAGATATAATATATCAAACGAAAGATCTTTGAGTCCTCTTTCAAATTCAATTGGTTTAATCCATTTTTAATATATGAGTAAAGAGTTATAATCGATTTACTCCAGCCTATCAAACTGTCAACTGAGGGACAGATTTGACCTTAATTGTTCCTAATGGGTATTTTGGTCATCCTCCACCCCTATATATACCACCAACACGGGATTTAATCCCTCAAACACCATAATACACATGCTTTCCTCAAAATTGCTCAAGAATTCTCCTTAGGGTTTCAAAATAAAAACTCAAATAGTTCAAGATTCGACCGTAAGTTTTCAAAGATAATTACATATTCGGAATCACCAATCCGCAAGCTTCAAGAAACATCTATTATCCTTGGAAATAGAGGTACGCGGGGTTTTCCCTAAAATCTCATGGGCATATAAATCATGTTTTAAGTATCGAGTTTTTGAATTCATGTGCATACTCATGTTTTAGAAGCTTTAATGATATTGTTTTGGCCTTTTGGCTTTCCCCCAAAGTGGTTTGAAAATTATATATATATGTATATATGTGTTTGTCCTGAAATATATGAATTTAAAGCATGATTTTCATGGAACCCCTCTCTTAATGTAAATTCTTCCATGTTTCACGTAATATAAATTGTTTTGAAAGACATCTTGAAGAAAAGAAATTATGATATGAAGTGCTTTGACTTTTGCTATGTTTGGAATACGATTCTTGAACACGAAAGAGAGGGTTGTGAATGTTGAATATGCATGTAATGAAAGAATGCATGGTTTTGCCAAAATGCACATGACCACCATATGTTTGATGAAATTTCTGCATGAATTGAACTTTAAGTTCGGAATATGAAATCCTTTACATCAGTTGCATGTTTTGGGTGGTCTAAACTATGTTTTGAATGAAAGCTTTTGCTTAGTACCTTATGGATCAGAAAAAAATCATGACTTGCAAGGTATTGGTATGACGATACCAATTCATACTAATGCCATATCAGACTCAGACTAACAGACATTTCAGACTTTCATGATTTAGAAATTTCAGAATGATGCATGTTCAGAAAAGGTTAAAAATGGGCATACAGAGATGTTAGGTGGTTCCCCGAAGAGGGCTTGAGTTCAAGCGACTCATTGCCTAAAACCGTGGTTTGCCGACCCGGGTATATTATTATGCGCTGACTTAAATGTCCTGTGGCGTATCAGACTCAGAGACTCCAACCCTTGCGGCACACTTGGGTTGGGGGCTTCCCCGCCGAGTCAATGGCGGATTCCATACAGCCCATGAAATATTCAGACTTGTAGGGGAGCACCACCTAACTCAGAAGTAAAACACAGATCATGATTTGAAATGAACAGACAGGTTGCATGTTTTCAGAAAGTGCCCATGTATTTTTCAAAAATAGTTTTATACAGGATGTCTTGATGAAAAATTGCTTTCACTTATATATATGTATGTATGTTCCATTATACTATTTTTGGATTGCTTCGCGTGCCAGTACTTTTGTGCGGACCCCCTCCCCCCCTCCAAGTTCTGAGGCACAGTCTAGGGGTCCAGCTACTCAGTAGATATTCTCGGATTTGCAGACTTGATCTCATAGTGGTGAGCCTTCTATTATTCTAAAGGCCTAATTATGTCAGACATTATCTTATTTATTATATTTTTGGTTCACTGGGGGCCTTGTCCCAGTTTCTTTTCAGACGGATGTTTGTGTTCTTAGTAGAGATTTTCGCAGACTGATGTCAGATAGTATTATTCAGAAATATTGCAGGACTTGACCATGTTTTCCGTACTCAGTTTAAATTCTGCATTTTATTATGATTATGAATGTTGTGCATGATAACCAGACAGAGAATGGGTGTTCCGGGCCTTCATGGTTCGGGATGCTCGTCACGGCTAGGGCCTAGGCTCGGGTCGTGACAGGTTAGTTGTGTCCAATAAGGATATAGATAGTGACATTATGGATCAAACAAAGGGTCAAGAAAATGAGAGTTTAAAGTAAGAGATTGTGAGACTAAGGAAACAAATTATGGAAATGTATCGTGTTTGTGCCAGTGGGCTACCTCCTCTTCCATTCCCCACTATTGACCCTACAAATACCTTGAGTTTTTCATCACAATTGCAAAGTCAGTTTTCTACTGTTGTTGATGCACCACAGCATGCCTTAGAAGTTATTCCACGTCAACAGCATCCTAATACTTCCACCACTCTTTCTCTAGCTCCTCAGTATAAGCCTACTACATTCACAACACCATACATCGTCTGTGATTTGGTTGCTCAACCCTCTACTGAGGTTTCCATATTTGTTGTCCACCCAACAATTATACTTCCCTAATCTACTAGTGAATCTAAGTTCACTCTTGATGATTATTGCTATACTATTGAGCATACAGTAAGTTAATCAGACCGCCCAAATTTCTTACCAAGAAGCCTAGCATGCCATAAGACCAAGAGAAAATGGTTGAAAATATAAAGAGTGTAAAAAATGCTATGAAAAGTTCCCTAGGACTTACGGATAAAGAAGATGTTTCATATAAAGAGTGGGGTATGTCTTCAAGTGTCAACCTTTGTCTAAGTTTTGAGATATCAAAATTTGAGGGTCATGATGAACATAAGGATGCCGTGAAACATTTGGGACGATATTTCAATCAATTAAGAGAAACTGAAGGGAAGAAGAAGGAAAACATACCTATTATCTTTCGAGGGGCAAAGCGGAGCTCAAGAGTTTTGACTCAACAATATTGTCATTCTCAATCCCGAGATTAGACATCAAATCCACTTACTCATTTACAGAAAGGTTTCTCTTTTCAAAATCCAAGAAATTCCATTTGACTTCCTCAATATCCTTTGAACAATGCATAACTAAATGCTCATCCATTATTTTTTCCACAATGGCATGCACCTGTCCCTCAACATCATCCTTGATCCTAACAAATTTACCAAGGAAACTTTAAATCCAAGTTTCATCCGAGTCCAGAGTTCGCAATGAGAAGGAAGGTAAAAGATAATTTCACGCCAATTGGGGATTCCTATACTAGTTTGTTCCAAACATTGAGACAATGAGGCATGATTACTCTTATCCCTGGGTATACTCCCAATCCACATTCAAAAAAATTTGATCATAATGTATGATGTGCTTATCATTTTATTATGCAAGGTCACAATACTTAAGATTGTTGTATTTTTAAAAGAGAAATTGAGAAAATGATTCAAGAAAAATTGAATGTGTTGCAAAATATCAGCACCTCAACCGTCCCATAGAGTTCTTCGCCAGCATGTGGTACTGCACAATATGTGGGAAACAATGAGGTTCCAGGACTTATTTATTGAAGGAAATATGTCTGACAGTGGTGGAAGCTC
The DNA here is from genome assembly GCA_030864225.1 of Capsicum baccatum var. pendulum. Taxonomy (NCBI): domain Eukaryota; kingdom Viridiplantae; phylum Streptophyta; class Magnoliopsida; order Solanales; family Solanaceae; genus Capsicum; species Capsicum baccatum. Next base: position 46,232,426 of record CM061557.1, read on the forward strand.
TAGTCATGCTGATATGAAAACTAGCGGCTAAGATGTCAGGCTGAGCAATTGAAAAGTCACCCCTCTCCCTACTAGGAAGAGGTCTGGTAGTTTGTTTTCTTTTCTTTTCAATTTTCTGAATTATTTTAGGGTTGTAGTTTGGGATCTATCTTGTTTTTTCCTTTTGTCGATTATGTTCAAACCCTTCTATCTTTCATTTTAACTAAATGGAGTGTCCATTTTCCCTTTGTATTTTAAATATGTGTTTTTTGTTTGTTTTATTTACATTAGTATATTTTATGGTGATTCTAGTGATATGATATGCTGGCGGACTTTTCAGCTAGATCTTAAAATCCAAGTTTAGGCATGAACATTGAATCAAAGGGCTAAAGTTAGAAAAAAACATTTGAGAAATAGGTAGAGTGCTGAGACATTTGGATCCAAGTTGAAGCATTCTTTGAAAATTAAAGGAATTATTTTGAGAATCACAAGAATAACTTGGTCACCAATTGAAAATCATAGCTCCATTAGGTCAAACAGTGGACGCGTGATCCTTATATAAAGAGAAACAGGAAGATAATCAGCTCCACAAAAGCTTGGATCATTTGATGTGAGGGATGTACAACAAAGGTGGAGTTGTATGTTTAATAAGTGTAGAAGAAGAAGTGACACATATGATCAGTTAAAGTTAGTGTTTTTAAGGTGTCGCAAATGATCTTCATCTTTCACTTCATATTGCATGATGTGTACTTGCATTCTCAAGGATTGATATGAAGAAGGCATTTCATTCTTCTATTAAAATATTGTGTTTTATTTCATACCCCCTCTTTTTGAATCAACATAGAGTCAGCAAAGTTCAAAAAAAGTTAAGAAAAAGAATTGAGTTAAAAAATAAGAGAAAAAGAAAAAGAAATATGTCTAAAAAGAAAGAAAAAAGAAAAGTGTCTAGAAAAATAAAGTCAGAAAAGTCTCAAAAAGAAAGGGAGTCGAAAAAAAGGGAAAAGGGAAAAAAAGAAAGGAAATCAAAATAATGCAAAAGAACAAGTTATCGGAACTACGTGCGACATGATTCTCCTCTCTTGGGGTGAGATACGTAGGCTGCCCTACTTTGAGCACGGTCCAAGCAAATAAACAATTTAGAATTACCTAGTCTAATTAAACTGAGGCATGAGTTAAGCTTCATTGTTTGTGTCGATTTCAAAAGTTGTAAGTCCCACCCTACTTCAAGTGTCGTTTGGTCCTGATGAAACCTTATCCAAAAGGCAAGTTACTACCAAAGAAAAACCTTCAGAGTAATCTTTGAGAATGATAAGGCTAAGAATGCAATGTATATGATGATATATTTTAGGAACTACTTTTCTTCCTAAGCACAAAAAATCAGGAGGGAAATAAAAATGAGACAGTCTTATTGGTGAAAACCCTCAAGGGCACTATAAGGCGATAGTATGTTGAGAGAAATAAAAATGAGAGATTCTTACTGGTGAAAACCCTCACAGGCACCATAAGGTGATGGTGAGCTGAGAGAAAAATGAGTGAGGCTTGTTGGCGAAAATTCTTCAAGGTGTCACTAGCCAAATAAGGTATTAAATACAATTGATCTAAGGAAGCAAATCAATTTCAAGGCCATTAACTCAACAACAATTGGTGAAACTTTGGATGGAATGATCAAGCAGCTTAATCCAAAATACATGTCATAATCATTAGAGTTGACTGTTACTTTCAGATAAATTCTTATTTTCTCCTTTCCAATGTGGACATTCGTTGTCTTTTCTTTCTTCTCTATAGCTTTATTTTTGTTCTCTTAAGTCAGTTATCCAAATAAGAAAATCATTGTCATTTTTCTTATGTCTTTGAGTCAAGTTCATGTCATAACAAGTGAGAAAAGATTTCAAAATTGGCTATCAACTTCTTCAATTACACAAAGCAAGACAAAAGGCCAGCACACGAAAGAGACATGATTGTGAGCTGAAATAAGGCATGCAGAAAGTTTTGTCAACAGACAAGTCTGGGAACACATGGAAATACCAAGGTTCAAAGGATTTATCTGAGGAGCATGGAAAAGCAGAGATACTATGTTTGTTTTAGAGTCAATCTTAATAATTTGAGTTTGGGTTAATAATGCAGCAAGTCAATGACATATGCTAATGTTTGGAACAAAGATTAAATATGACGAGGGCAAGAACGATTACTGCCAAAGCTAAAGCCATAAATCAGCCACCATGTTTTTAAATTCACAAATTTTCTTTGTATGAAATAGGAACACATGTTACCTTTAAATCAAAGACTCCAAATCCTAAACACCAAAGGCTGCAATGCCTAACTTTTACAAATTTAAGAAGTAAGGTTTCTACACTGGTTTGGTAATCAAAAACATGATAAAAACATATAATCCAATATCTCTAGGAGACACACTTCCTTGTTAGGGTAATTCAGGTTTATTATTAGGTGATGCACTTCCTAAATTGAACCTTCACTCCTAAAAATTGCACTTTCTAGATGAGTCCTTCTATTTAATCTTTAGGAGACACATTTCCTTATTTGTGTAATTCAAGTGACATTGGTAAGGAGACTCATTTCCTTGTTTTAATAATTTAAGTGACATTTATAAAGATACGCATTTCCTTATCTGGGTAATTCAAGTGGCATTTGTAAGGAAACTCACTTCCTAGATAGGGTAATTAAAATTTTACTTGTTAGGTGATGCACTTCCTAACCTAAGTCTTGACTCCTAGAAAATTCATTTTCTAGTCTAGTCATTCCGCTTGACCATTAGGAGACACACTTCCTTGGTGGGTATTCAACCATTTCTTGTTAGGTGGATTACTACCTAACTTAAGCCTTTTCTCCTAGAAAATGTACTTTCTAGTTAAGTAGTTAACCCTTATGAGATGCACTTTCTTGTCAGGGTCATTCAAGTTTCACTTGTTAGAAAACGAACTTCCTAACCTAAGTCTTTACTCCTAGAAAATGTACTTTCTAGTTGAGTAGTTAACCCTTAAGAGACACACTTCCTTGTAAAGGTAGTTCAAGTTTGGCTTGCTAGGCGATATATTTCCTAACTTAAGCCTTTAGTCCTAGAAAATGAACTTTCTGGTTGAGTCTTTCCATGCAATCCCTAGGAGATGCACCTCTTTATCTGAGTATTTCAGGTTTCATTTATTAGGTGATTCATTTTCAAAATTGAACCTTCACTCCTAGACGTCGTATCTTTTAATTTGGTCATTGCAGTTAACCCTTAGGAGATGCACTTCCTTTTCAGTTTTCATTTGTCAGGTGGTAGACTTCCTAACTTAAACCTTTATATTTAGAAAATGCACTTCCTAGTCGGAATTCCTCACTTTAATTCTTAGGAGACGCACTTCCTAGTCGTGGTCATTTAATTCTAGCCTCAAGAGATGTATTTTTTTGTCAGTCTTGATTCATCATTTCAACATGTAAGTAATTATGATGTGACTTTCACAGTAGTCCTCTATTGATAAACTGGGGAAAAAATTTAATTCCTGTTGTTAGGAACTTTACTTTTCTGAAAAATGGAATCTCTCTTTATAATAATCTTTGGGATAATTTTCTTTCTAGTTTTGATGTGATTTCAGGAGCTCACTTGGAGAACAGAGTGAAGAAATGAAAAGTCAAGCAACTAGGTAAAGATGTTGAAAGTCAAGCAACATGGTGAAGAAATTGAAAGTCAACATATTAAAGAAATAGCAAGTTAGGAGCACGGCTGGAGAACAGGGTGAAGAAATTGAAGGCCAAGCGGCAAGGTGATGAAATTGCAAGTCAGGAGCTCATACAGAGAACAAAGTAAGGAAATTGCAAGTCAAGAGCCTTCCTGGAGACCAGATCCAACGGACAACTGCATAGATAGGACTTTTGTAATTTCATTTATTTTTTAAGTTGTAATTTTCATTTTTGTTGTAATTACAAAATCGCGGACCGGAACCTCGACAGGACCTCACTCGACTCTCCAACTCGATTGTCCTTTATCCTTCCATTTCTTCTTTTTAATATTGGTCGGGTTAAAATTTTGTCTCGTTGTCTACTACTTTGTATGAAATCACTTTGTGTTTACATCCAAAGAGGGGCATGATGTAGACACATAATTTTGTCCCTCCCCAATATCATTTTTACTCATTTACCTTACCCCGCACCCCAATACATTCCATAATTCTTTCACAAAAATACAAAAAATAAAAAAAATTCCTAACAACTTTGACACCTCACCCTAACAAATTAACCACCCACCCAATCAAAATTAAATAACTCACTATCCTTACCCATATACCCTTATACCTACGTACCCTACCCCTAACCCTTCCCTACCCACGTGATCCCCACCTTCCTAACAAACCTACAAGGAGATGTACAACACACACACTCTCATAATTCCACCATAACAATAACATATACACCATCACTCTTACTGATATGGAGAGAGAATTGCATACTATATACTAGTGAAAAGAGGATCTCATATATACACTCAGACTACACTCACTAAAAACAAATATATACAAATCCACACACATACCTGACCGGGGACAGAAAGGTGGACAGAGAGAAGAAAATTGAGAGAGAAGAGATTTGAGGGAAGGTTGAGAAATTAAAGATAATCAAAGAAAATAGGGAGAGATGGATGAATTTAGGTGAGTGGAGTGAGTAAGAAATGGGGTTGGTCCATCTTTTCCATTGAATATCTTGCCAGAATCAGTTATACCCCGCCGAAATAAGCCACCCCTAATCGAATTTGGCCACCCGCAGCTCCAAAAATCTCGAATCCTTATTTGATTCTTATTCTCCGATGAAATATCATCGGGAAATATTGTTTTGCTGACTATCAGGGTCCATCAAAGCTCCGCGAGTTCAAACCTCACCAGAAATAGCAAACCCAGCAGCATCCAAATCAACGAACCTAACCCATTTCAGTCAATTTCAATGAATTTCAGTCAGAACACAATAGAAAAATAGAAAATGGTTCATGTCGGGTCAATTGGCTATTCGTTCAATTTTCTATTTTGGTTGGTTTGTGAGTTATTGAGGTTGAGACAAGGTTATCGGACGTGGAATCTACCAGATTTAATCAGAATAATACATTGAATTATGAAAGCTTCAAATTGAGGTCCAATTCTATTCCTTCCCTCTTTTATTTTGTTGTTAATTATATTCTATGCATTGAATTAAATATTGGGTTTTGATTGATCTGTGTGGCGGTGAATATTTTCTTGTTTGGCTTCAGTGTTGGTCCCCTTTATCGTGAATTGTGTGATGAAATGATTTCTTATTCGAGAAGTAAAATCAACTATTTGGGGGGTAAAAAATTGAAAATTGATAAAAAGCAAGCATTAATTTATTTTGATTCATTGATGTCGTTGAATGTGATAATGCTATGATATATCGAGCTTGGGTAGGCAAACATAGGTTGGGTAGGCAAACTTAGGAATGGTGATTTGTTGAATGTGTGAATTTCTATGAATGGTTCTTTCTATTTTAACGCACGAAACTGAGAAAATATATTTATTTTACCAGGGAATGCCCCGAGGTCGTATGTACTTATTTACCGAGGAATGACCCAAAGTATCATGTACGCAAAGGAGGTTCATGATCAAGGCCTTAGGCATCGGGTAAAGCATAGTTTAGTTTAGTCTAGATTTTATTTTCAACACTTTTTATTCTCAGTTTGTAATAATTGGACTGGACATTATTATTTTGGACTTATTTTGGTTTGGTTTATTTGTTTGCTTGTTTTGTAGGTTTATATATTTTATAGTGTCTAATAGCCGATATGTACTCTATGAAGTGACCATGGTAGAACCACGGGACCGAGGGGTGCCTAAAACCTTTCCCTCGGTCAATAGAATCCATTAACTAAAATCTCTGTTCGTGGATCAGTTTTAAAGAGTCAAAACTATTTTGAAAAAGGATATCCAAGGGTGACTTGGCACACCTAATTTATACCAAGTGGTGACTCTGAGTTTTGAATATAAACATTTCTTTTCGAAACAAACTTTATCTTTTGTCACTTAATAATAAAACTCTTTGAAACTTAGAATCAATTCATTTTCGTAAAAAGAGGTGTGACAATAGGGATGAAAATGGGGTGTGGTAGGTTGTAATAACCCGAGACTACCCCTTAGTCATCACAGATGCTTGGAACGACAAGTGATCCCAAGCTAACCTATTAACCGGCATACTGTCAGGCAACTAAATTATAATATAATACATAGTTGTTCTGCTGTGTGAAACCATAATCATACTTAAAATCTAAAATAGATACACTACTGGTAAAGCTTTACAATCTGGTAAATTTGAAGATACTAAAATATCTTAAAGCATGAGTGCCAAACATTCTCTGATAAGATAGTGAATCTCTACCCTTAGTTTCTGCAAAACTTTGCTTTAATGATATAAGTATAATTGTAGCTAGGATAAGATAAAAAACATGGATACTGCACGAATACTGGGTCTAAAACTACGTGATGAAGACTGACATAACTTGAGGATCTAAATATACAATCACACTGAGCATGAATGGATAAACATACTAACTTATCTAATTAACTATATGTCTGATAGCTGAATATTGGGCATGTAAGACTGAACTGTACTTAGTCTGAATAACTGGACTAAAACTGTAGAGTATTATGCATATGAGGTAAGGACTGACTGAGTAATATGAGATAGCTGAGCATGAATTCATGAAAACTGTATTATCTGAGAATGTAAGACCAAGCATATAACATGATTCTGTAATAGTCTGTAAACTAAGGTACTAAAATAGTGATAACTAAATAACTGATAATTGTATGCTATGGTAATGCAAACCTGAAATTGAATTGAGTTATTGATCTGATTACTTGACTGAGATTGAGACTGAGACTATAACTAAGACTGTAATTAAGGCTGTAACTGAGAATCATACTGGAACTAAATACTGAGTTCTGATAATTGAGTAACCGATAGCTTCGATTACTGATAATTGAGTTATTGATAACTAGGTGACTATTTTTGACAGTCATAATTTTGTAGAATTGAACTGAGTTTCATACTTAGTCTGACACTGAAACACAAAATATGGGAGGTAATCATATGACTGACATGCCCCTCTATTAATGGATTGGGGTCCAACCTGCAACCTCTGTTGGAAGGGTGTCTGTATTGTGACATGGGTAAAGACAAGCTGAAGAGTCACCCTCAATTTAGCAGGTGCTCTGAATGAGAATGGTAGTACCCTAAACTGGTAGGTAATACACCTTATCAACCCTCCCTCTGGCAGGTTGATGTCTCAAGCTATGCTAGCTATGTAGTTCTGGAACACAAGGACTGATTCTAAGGATCAAACCCTCTGCTGGCAGTTGAGTCCCCATCCTTGGGTTTACTCGGTGCTGAATCTTACACCCAACTGAAATAAACACTGAACTGATTTCTAAACCGTACTAGGCTAGATTGCACTGTTACTGATCGTGTTAACTGACTGAACTGGACTGAGTTCACTGAGTTCTGATGTCTGACTTAATACACTAAGTTCTAACTGACTAAGTACTACTGATCGTGACTTTACTGAGACTATTTTGTAACTACTGCAGCTCTAGGTAAACAACTAGATTTTCAAGTATTGAATACCCCCAGGACACGATAGCATGGAAAGTAAAGCATAACATGATCTTAAAAAGCATAGCCATAGTCAATTGTTCACAATTTATTCACTGAGACATTTTATCAAACACTTAGATGTTATGGACTTGTACATGAATGAGAACACATGGTAACATGTCATGATTACCCTATTTAATTCACATGGTCATTCTATCAAGCACGTGAAGATTAATACTTTAATATGGGGAAATTCGCCAAACATATGGGGATCATGAACTTGGACATGGGAATATCTTAAACATGGGAGCATAGCATGATTACATAACTAAAATCATGAATTGGGAAATTCAAATGTAATTCACTTGAAATAGGACATGGATATTTCATCAAAACATGTAAAGTTCATAACTTGAGCATAAGAATGTCTTAATCATGAGGAAATAATAGAGTTACATGGCAAAATTCATAACTTGGGGATTCATCTTGAAATTGACTTAACATGATATTGAAATTTTATCAAACATGTGGAAGGCATGAATTTAAAATATGGCAATATTGCTAAACATCATGAATTTAGAATCTATCATGGAATTTACTTGAATAAAGCATGGAAAATTCAAATTCATAGCATGAGAAATTTAAAATCCTTCATGGAATCATACATGGGATAAATTGAATTAAAAACATCATTGAAAACATGAAATTCAATCTTTCTTGAACATACAAAATACCATAGTTATGGTAAATTCATTCTTTAATTAAAAGAAAAGAGTTTTTGGGCTCCATGGGTGAAAGAGGACCCATGGATGAACTCTCACATACCTTAAAGCTTTAATCTTGAAGGATAAACACAATCTTGAAAGTATTCTTGAATTAGAAAACTTGAGTTCTCGCTTTTCTTGAAGAAAAATTGATGAAGTTCTTGAAGAGGCTAGGGTTTTTCTTTGAGAGAAAAGATGAATAATTGAGTGTATATTGCTTTTGGGGGATGAAATTAAGCGTTATGGGCGGATTTGGGTGGGGGAAAGTGACCAAAGTGCCCCTATACCCTTTAAAAACTGAAATAGCATCTGAAACAGTTTCGTAATGCATAGGCTGACACGTCGCTATCGCATCGTCTTACTGCCCCACACAGAAAATACCATAACTTTTTGCTCGGGTATCGGATTTAGGTAAAATTGATATCGTTGGAAAGATAATTCAACTATCTACAATTTGGTGTATCTTGAGCTGCAAAATTCCACGTATATAAAAAGTTATACACGTTTAAAGTAGACACTTATAGAATCTAATATCAAACTTTGGACGAATCAAAGGCTCTAAGCTCAACTTTGTTCTAATTAATTCTTATGAACATTTTTCACCTTAAAAGTAAATCGAATATGAGAATAAAGATCATGAAAGTTATATTCACATGGCAATCATTTAGATTATAGCTTATATGCGTAGGAACGATGGTTGAAAGACTAGCCCAAAATTATGGGGTATTATACATTATCTCCTCCTTGGGAACATTCATCCTCGAATGAAACTAGTTAGAGTGAGAGTATTGTACGAAGGTAACTAAGAGCATATTCTAAACATGACTGACTTGGAACATGATTGCCTAACTAATTCTGAAACATGACACATGAACTAAATTGATTTCTTGAATACATGCAATGACATGAGAATGATTATAAGGCTGGGATAGAAACGAGAGAGTCAACTGATGAGTAACTATTAAATTAAGCTGGATCTTATTTCGTGAAGAAAAATGAAAGGTTTAGGACATTAATACTCCTGAAATTACAATATATCTCCCCCTTGGGATACTTTATCCCCCGAATAGTACTGACTTGGTTGAGATACTACGAAAAGACTGAGATGATGCATGAAAAAGTTATGGATTGAATCATGATTGAATATCTAGGATATGAAACTAATGCATGATGTATGAACTAAACTTCATTTTACGACTTGCATGGTCGTGAATGAATTACTCATGAATAGGAAAGACGGGAAACCATAGGAATTTGTCTGTCTGACTGCTAGACTGGGTTGCTGGCTATACAGATTGAATTATACTAAAATCTAATACTTAACTATACATTCCACTTGTACACCAACATGACATTCAAGCCTATAGTCATTATCACACATGAACTTGTAGGCAAACAACCAGAAAAGCATCTTTCTTATTTTTGTCTAAACCTCTATCCTTAAAACTTTCATGCACTAGCCCAAAAAAACACACATAGAATTTCAACTAATCATGACATAAGGAGAGGTCACTGAAACTTAGAACATGAGGACCTGAAGCATGAAAGGATAACTTTGACAATTAACTGAGGCCTGGGGAATAAAGTATCAATTACATGAATTTGTTAGAGAGGTCTAAACTAAGGACATACATGACATAAACAGAATTTCGCTGATCATTAAAAGAGTAGCATGAGCACCTGGAACTAAACATACTATAAAACATGAGTACCTGAGTCATGAGCTGCATGACCTGAGTTTGGAGTTCATGATTTCATGGAACACGATTTATATTGTTGAGTGAATTGAAACTCCTCATACTAAAAACTAAAAGTATACATGATTTTTCTATAAAGTGGATGCATATGAGCTGTGATGAGGGATCTAACATATTAGGCATGAGTAGATGTTATGATGGCTGAAAAAATTCAATTGAGATAAGAATAGGTTGTGAATCACCCCCTTTACTATTTTTTTGCACATACTGGCACTTTTACTAGAATCTGAGAGCCTGACTTGGTTACTTGTTCTATCATCACATACTTACACTCTTTTCAACACATACTTGTCTCACTAAAAACATCATTTTCTTCTGTTTCTTTATAGACTACTAATATCAGATCTCCTAACTTATATCCACACTATCATACTTAATTTAAAATTAATAAACTTAAATTATTGGATGCACTGTTCAAGCTTACTAATTTAACTTTTGTATAACTATCCCATGAATGCATAATCTGCTCAATCTAGATAATTCTATCCCAACTCTTTTGCTGCCAAACTTCTGGGTTTATGATTCTAACTCTAAATCATATACTGTAAAAGGAATTATGAGAGGGGATCTGAGAGCACATCTAAATTTGGCTTAATGCATAATTTTCACGAACATAAATGAAAAATTTCCAAAATTTAGGACATAAGGGCACTGATAGGATACCGTCTGAGCCAACATGCAATCCCATAACTATCTACGGGGACTAGTTGAGGAAACACTGTCTGTAAGGACTTAAGTTTCAGTATTTCTATCACCTCAAAACTAAGTCAGAGTTAGCATGAATAGTGCAAGATGAGGATCTGCATAAATTCCTTACGTAATACTTCTACTGCACGATCTGAGACTTGAAAGAAGGAAAACATTTCCTAAATTTCTTGTAGCCTTTCGAAGAAAAGTACAAACATCTCTGTACCATTCCGCAAGACTCTACTAGACATGACTTCATAGATGCCCTAGTACACTTGAACTCAGTGCTCTGATACTAAGTTTGTAATGACTCGAGACTACCACCTAGTCGTCACATGGTGCTTGGAACCACAAGTGATCCCAAGCTAACCCATGAACTGGCATACTATTGGGAAACTAAATTATAACATAATAAATAGCTATTCTGCTATGCAAAACCATAATCATACTGAAAATCTAAAATAGATACAATACTGATAAAGCTTTACAGTCTGATAAATTTGAAAAATAAAACTAGAATTACATGACTAACTCTAACTTACATCTATGAAGCCTCTACTATACTGACTATAGATAGTTGGGACATGCCTCCAACTACCACTAATCAATACACATGGAAAATAAATAAATTGTACATGAACTAAAACTATCTGGAGTCCCCAAATTAGGAGAACTCATCACCTATTGGCTAGAATTTACAACTGTCTATTCATGATGTGTAGGCTACAATTAGTACCTACATTATGAAAAAATGTAGCCACATAGACGTATATAAGGATTAGTACTTTTAAAATGTACTGAGTATGTAGGGGTGAATGCAACAAATAAAACTGATTTCATATGTAATCGTAAAACATGCATGCTAAGTGTAAGTAGACTCACCAATAGGCTAAAATAAACTAAAAGCTAAAATATCTTAAAGCATGAGTGATAAACATTCTCTGATTAGATGGTGAATCTCTACAATTAGTGTAACACCCTGAATTTGGTACCCAGAATGCTACATGATGCTCATGACCCCAAAGGACCATAAGCTAACTCATGACTGATATTTGTAACTGAACACTGCATAATATACTGTATAAATGCAGAAATAAAGGTTGTAAGGCTGTAAGGTTCAAAACAGAGACATAATATCTGATAAAATATAACATCTGGGTGAGGTATGAAATAGCCAAAACAACTGAAATAACTATCTGAACATGATAGTCTGAAAAACCTCTAACTGACTGAATTTTCTGAATAAAGAGCTGATGGGACATATCCCCAACTAACTCCAACAATTGAAATAAATTAATTAATGAAATAATAAAGAATGATCATGTCCTTGAAGGATGTGGACTCACTGCTAACTCTGACTGCTGAGACTGGAACACTACTGATGCTCTGGAGTCGTTCTTCCAAACCTATGGTATAAAACACCATAGTGCAGATGCATCAATACGATTGAATGTACTGGTCTGTAAGTGACGTAGGTTGAATGCAAGGGTTGTATGCATGAACAATGCTAATCGATTGTATAACATGAACGTGGGAATACATGCATGAATACATAATTGTAATTGAGTTTGTAACATCACTAAATCTGAATACTGATAATGTAAGTTACTAATGACTGATATAACGGGTACTGAGCAACTGTGTCTAACAGTCTAGGTTCTGATGGAACTAGCTGAGTTCAGTACTATTATGAGTTGACTGTGTCTAACAGTCCTGAATTCTGTAGAACTATCTGAGTTCTATTACTGAGATAAGACTAAAACTGTAGCTGTAGGAAGTAGTCATCTAATCGACATGCCCTAAATAATGCAATATAGCTGAGTTGGGGCCAATTCATAACCCCAATTAGAAGGGTGTCAATACTGTGCCACCGGTAAGGACAAGTTGCGAGTGACCCTCATCTGACAGTGTCCCAAAAAGAGAATGATATTCCCCTTATCTAATAGTGCTTATCCACCTTATCAACCCTCATCTGACATTGTTGATATCTCAACCTATGTTGGCTACATAGTTCTGGAATGCAAGGATTGCTTCTAATATTCACACCCTCATATGGCAGTGTGTATTCCCATTCTTAAGTTCACTCGGTGCTAATTCCCACTCCCATCTGAATAGACACTGAATATGATTAACTGAACTGGATTAAACTTAGTTCATAGAGTTTCGTTGACTGATCGATTACTACTGAGATTATGGAATTACTAAGCTTTCCTGAGTCGCATGACTGAGTAAGTTCGATAGATCCTGGCTTGACTGAGAATATTGTAAAAACATGACACTGGCTCTAGGTACACAGCTAAATTTTTGGGTACAAGTGCCCCTAGGACTCGATAGCATGAAACTAATATGACATGACACTTCTTGACACATAACCATAGTCAACAATCCATAATACAATCATTGGGGAATTTCATGAGGCACTTGATTATCATGGTTTGGTACATGAATTGGAAAGCATATAAATGTGTTGTAATTTCATAGAATAAACTCATGAACAGTACATCAAACAATTTTGATGAATAATAATAACATGGAAGTCATTTTGAACATAGGGGTAAATCATGCATTTATCGCTTGGGTCACAATTAAGCTATAATGCACAATTTCTATTATCTTAGGCATTTTATCAAACACCTAGGATCCATGACTTAGGTAATAGATATGACCATCAAATTAATACAATAAAACACCATATTTCAACTTAATTTCACATGTTTCAATTCACATACTAGCATAGGTTCATGAACAACACATAAAGATTCTATCTTGGGAATTATACAACCATATCAACATAATTAAAATCAACCAACCACATGAAAATCACAATTCATAATTTAAAATTAGATTCTTGAGCTTCATAGATGAAAGGAATCCATGAATGAGAACTATGCATACTTAGGTGGATGATTTCTCGAAGATTGGTGGAGGAAAGCTTGAATTCTTGAATTGGAATTAAGAACCTAGAGTTTCTTGTTCTTGGAAATTGATCTTTGAGAGAAACCCTAATTGGATGTTGTGAATAAATAATGAAGTTATGAGCTATGTTCTGATGCAATTAAGGGTTAAAATGGGTGGAAAAAAACCCAAATACCTTTTTAAAAGTGGCTTAAAATTGTTGAACGGGATCTTCAATGGTCCGTTGCTAGCTCGATGGTCCATCATTTTGACAGTCATACCGAGACCAGAATAGGGACACACTGCCTTAGTAGCGACGGCTTAGGTGGTGGTCCGTCGCTAGCTTGACGGTCCATCGATCTTGTCCGTCGCACTTAACCAGAAGATTGACTTACTGCCTCACCTATAATGGTTTGGGCGATGGTCCATCATAAACTTGACGGTCCGTCAACCTGCCTGTCGCACCTGGGCGGTTGTGACAGCTCTCGGTAAAAAATCCATAACCTTTTACTCCGATATCGGATTTGGACGAAATTGGTATCGTTGGAAAGATAATTTAATTTCCCAAATGATAAAAAGTTAAAATTAGGGAAATTCTAGCTGATTTAAATATTAATCATTTAGAAAGTCATCATTAACTCTTCTGGAGACTAGATTTGACTTAAAGAAAGTTTGGGGTATTATAATTAGTTTTTGTAAAACTTTACTTTAATGACATAAGTATAACTGTAGCTAGGATATGATAAAAAAATGTATACTATATGAATTATGGGTCTGAAACTACGTGATAGATACTGACATAAATTGAGGATCTGAATATACAATCATATTGAGCATGAATGCATAAATATACTAACTTATCTGATTAACTAAATGTCTGATAGCTAAATACTGGGCATGTAAGACTGAATTGTACTTAGTCTGACTAACTGGACTGAAACTGTGGAGTATTATGCATATGAGGTAAGGACTGACTAAGTAACATGAGATAACTGAGCATGAATTCATGAGAACTGTATTATCTGAGAATGTAAGACCAAGTATATAACAAGATTATATTATAGTCTGTAAACTGAGGTACTGAAATACTGATAACTGAATAACTGATAATTGTACACTATGGTCAAGAAAACCTGAAATTGAATTGAGTTACTGATCTGATTTCTTGACAAAGATAGTGACTGAGACTGTAACTAAGATGATAATTGGGATTGTAACTAAGACTGTAACACAAGCTATAACTGAGACTCATATTGGAACAAAATACTGAGTTTTGATAATTGAGTAAATGAATGCTGCAATTACTGATAACTGAGTTACTAATAACTAGGTGACTGTTTTTGACAGCTTGATTTTATAGAACTGAACTATGTTCTATACTGAGTCTAAAACTGAAACTGAAACTGTGGAAGGTAATCATATAACCGTCATACCCTTCTTTGAAGATTGGGGTCCAACCTGTAATCCAAGTGGGAAGGGTGTCATTATCATTCCACGGGTAAGGATAAGCAAAAGAGTCACCCCAATCTGGTAGGTTCTTTAAATAAGAACGGTGGTACCCTCAACTAGCAGGTAATACACCTCATCAACCCTCGATCTAGCAGGTTCATGTCTCAACCTATGCCAGTTACGTAGTTCTGGAACACAAGGACTATTTTTATGGATCACACCCTCTGCTGGCAGGTGAGTCCCCATTCTTGGGTTCACTCGATACTGAATCTTACTCCCAACTGAAATAGACACTGAACTAATTTATAAACCGTACTAGGCCATACTGAACTGTTACTGATCGTGTTAACTGACTGAACTGGACTGAGTTCACTGAGTTCTGATGTCTGACTTAATACACTAAGTTCTAACTGACTAAGTACTACTGATCATGACTTTACTGAGACTATTTTGTAACTACTGCAGCTCTAGGTAAACAACTAGATTTTCAGGTATTGAATACCCCCAGGACACGATAGCATGGAAAGTAAAGTATAACATGATCTTGAAAAGCATAGCCATAGTCAATTGTTCACAATTCATTCACTGAGACATTTTATCAAACACTTGGAGGTTATGGACTTGTACATGAATGAGAACACATGGTAACATGTCATGATTACCCTATTTAATTCACATGGGCATTCTATCAAGATCGAGAAGATAAATACATTAATATGAAGAAATTCGACAAATACATGGGGATCATGAACTTGGACATGAGAATATCTTAAACATGATAGCATAGCATTGTTACATAACCAAAATCATGAATTGGGGAATTCACATGTAATTCGCTTGAAATAGGATATGGGTATTTCATCAAAACATGTAAAGTTCATAACTTGAGCATAAGAATGTCCTAATCATGAGGGAATAATAGGGTTACATAGAAAAATTCATAACTTGGGGATTCATCTTGAAATTGACTTAACATGATATGGGAATTTCATCAAACTTGTGGAAGGCATGAATTTAAAACATGAGAATATTGTTAAACATCTTGAATTTAGAATCTATTATGGAATTTACTTGAATAAAGCATGGAAAATTCAAAGTCATAGCATTAGGAATTTAAAATCTTTCATGAAATCATACATGGGATGAATTGAATTAAAAACATCATGAAAACATGCAATTCAATCTTTATTGAACATACAAAATACCATAGTAATGGAAAATTTATTATTTAATTAAAAGAGAAGAGTTTTTGGGCTCCATGGGTGAAAGAGGACCCATGGATGAATTCCCACATACCTTAAAGCTTTAATCTTTAAGGAGAAACACAATCTTGAAAGCATTCTTGAATTAGGAAGCTTGAGTTCTTACTTTTCTTGAAGAAAAATTGATGAAGTTCTTAATGAGGCTACGGTTTTTCTTTGAGAGAAAAGATAAATAATTGAGTGTATATTGCTTTTGGGGGCTGAAATTAAGTGTTATAGGCGGATTTGGGTGAGGGAAAGTGACCAAAGTTTCCCTAGACCCTTTAAAGACTGAAATAGCGTGTGAAACAGTTCTGTAATGCGTAGGCCGACGCGTCGTGTCACTATCGCGTTGACTTACTGCCTCACACGAAAAATGTCATAACTTTTTGCTCGGGTATCAGATTTAAATGAAATTGGTATCGTTGGAAAGATAATTCAATTATCTATAATTTGGTGGGTCTTGAGCTGCAAAATTCTATGTATATAAAAAGTTATACATGTTTAACATAAACCCTTATAGAATCTAATACCAAACTTTGGACGAATCAAAGGCTTTATGCTCAACTTTGTTCTAATTGATTCTTATGAATATTTTTCACCTCAAAAGCAAATAAAACATGAGAATAAAGTTCATGAAACTTATATTCACATGGTAATCATTTAGATTATAGATTATACGCATATGAACGATGGTTCAAAGACTAGCCCAAAAATACAGGGTATTACACGGGTGTGGACATGACGGGGTATAGACTACACATGGCGGGGTCTAAGCTATTCCCCCAACATAATTGGTGTAAAGCAATAATGGTGAAGGGAAACATTGTTAAAAGACACACAAGTCTAAAAATTGTGGCAAAGCTAATATCATTCCAACTCAACTAAAATCTAGAAATAGAAGGGCAATAATCCAGCAGTGCTTTCAAATGAAATGAGAAACTTTAGGGTCAAATAATAACTATCAACATCTAAGTCAAAAAAAAGTAAATTATGGAATAGAAAATTGAGTAGCTTTTTTTTCTTTTTGAATGACTTATTCGACAAACAGAAGTACCCCTAACGTAGATCCTCCTCTAAAAGTTTAGCGAGATCTCTATGTAATTTAATCCTCAAACATTTTATTTTTACATGGGATATCGGTGGCTGTAATTTTATTTTTTCATGAGATATCAATGACTGTAATTCCGTAAATCATGCAATTGCCCCTGAACCACCTTTGCAGTCAAGTCAATGCCACTATCATTTATGATCATTAATCTCCATAATATTCATCTTGTTGAGACATTCAAAAAATATTTTGAATCGATGAATTTTCTTGCATCCCTCATAACACATTTCATTCACATTTGGACTATCATCGAATTCATCTTCATCACTATCATCATTAGACAAATCTAGTACATTATCCTTTCCGTTATATTCGCATTACTGAATTAGAAATTGAGGAATTAGATGATCCAATATTGTCATGCAATTCTAATTTCTTAACAATTGGATAACCATAATTGATATATTTATGTCCCCAATATTCTAAACATGGATTATGATGAGTCTATGGCATCTTCCCAATGTTGTTGTTTTCACCCTTGTTCTCGGACTCCCACCCATCATTTTTGTAAGAATTGAAGCCCAAATATTTAACATCTACTTTTCTCTCATCAACCCGAAATGTTTTGAGTATATATTTCTAATATTTTTGATTTATTAGAGGGCTTTACAATCCTTTCATTGGTACTGGAACTCAACTATGAATGAACTAAAAAAATATTGGACAAATCAATAGGAGAAGGAAGAGTAAGAGTGGAATTTGCTAGTCACACTACTTTGATTCTTATAACTCTTAGGATGCTATTTCGGAATGTTAGTCCACAAGACCATAAATACTAATAGATTTGTGATATTCGAATCTAGTGTTTGGTCTACGCTACATTAAGTTAATTGGAAAACAAATGATATACAAATCAGAGACAAAAAGGGGAAAATATGTATATTAGATTGTAAAGGATTCCCATAAAGGAGTTCCTCCATATCCTTAGTTGATTTTCTTTTTAGGTTAGATAAATTAAAGGATAAACTTTACGGCTATCTCATCACACATCAAGTTTCCGTTTGTTGATTTTTTCCCCATAATATTCTCTACTTACGAGTAGTTTTTGGTAAAATAAATTTGATTCTTACCAAGCACACCCCAACATCTTGAAAATTAATACTAAAATGCTTAAAGAAAATATTCATTTGAGTCATTAGTCGTATTGATCTAGTGCTTCAATGATTCTCTTTGGCTATATCTATATGAGTAAGAGAACAAAGCCATATGATTAATAATTAGAAATGCATTTATCAAATTTCTTTTTTCTAAAAAATAGAAAGTATTTAATGAACTAGGCATTATAAATGTCATGATAAAAGGTAATGATCTTTAGTTCAAAAACAAATACAAAGTCATCTCTTTAAATAAAACTTGATGAAAGCCTCAATTATTTGATTTTTCTTAACCACTTTATTAATGCTGAAATTTTGTAGATCTTTCTCTTTCTCCCTCTCTCCATCACTCACTCACTCGGTCACTCACGCATACACATGATATTTTAATCATATGTATAAAATGTTATGAAGGATCTTATAAAAATATTATTAGAATATTATCTTACAAAACATGGTGGATCAATGTTGTCAATCATATGAGCAATGGCACCCTCTATTTTAGTATTTGTCCATTAAAATGAAATTTGTATTACAATATATATGAATTGGTAATAGCCCCAACTTTGAACTTACTAACTCTAGTTCAGACTTAATCGTACAAACTATCATATTATCCAGAACCAACATACTTATAAATTATTTTAATTCTTAGAAGTTGACGTAGTACTAAAGTGTTCTCAGCTTTAGATTTCATAAAGCCATGCAGAGTTAGGAATTTACAATGCATTAATGGCATTCATATTTGTTAGGTTGGCCCAACAAGCCATGTCGTGTCAAGATAGCATTGACCCAGGTCAAAAAAATTGATCTTGGACCACTTCTTGTTAAAGCTATTTAGAGTTTGTTATATATAAATATATGATTATTGGATTTTAATGAAGGTTATATTTCATGGAAGAGTTGACTACCTATCAAATCATTCATATTTTTAAATTGTAACTGTTTTTCATATGCTAAAACTCATTTACTATATTTCAAAAAACAATGCTAAAAGTAATTATGTCTTTTTGTTTTTACTTTATAGAATATTTTTGAAGCAATCAAAATGTCATACATGTGTTCCAAATTATTGGATAATTATTCACTTGATGAGTGAGACTTTAGTTCCTATTTGGCTTTACTTAGTATGTTTTTGAATCTTAATTGTTAAGAAATAAATTTAATAATTGTAATTTTATTTTACACTTAATGGTTTTGACTCATTTATATCTTGTTTGGTGTTAAATTAAATAATTTCTATGAAAATGACCTTTTTTCCACTACTCTATCCAATAGCTTTGCACAATTACTGGCAATATTCATTATACAATCACCACAACCAACCTTCTTTGTCGTCACTAAATATCAATAATTATCATTTCTACATTCATTACAACTAGACAACACCGCATAATAACCATGTCTAGGGATGACAATGCGGTGCGGGGGGTGTGGGGGGTGCAGGGGTGGCGGGGTTAACACGATGCGGGGAATGATTTTGTAAGACCCCGCAAATTTTTCTAGTCGTTAAAATTCTTTAAAGCATGTTAAGGGAAGCTTCACACTTAGAAAATTTGGCTAAGTATTGGAACTTCTTCATTTCATAAGCGTTCGAACTTTGATGATTTATTACATGACCTTCTCGACCTTTGGTAGTTGATATTTTATCTAATTCATGATCCAGAATGTCAATGGAGATTCCCGAATAAGTTTTAAATTTTTTGGACCTCGTTTAGACCATGCTTAGGGTCTTAAAATAGTAGAACAACGCGATCTTGGCGCGCCGCATCGCCTTTCATGTTGGTTAACATTATTGCAGGCTTCCAGAGTCAAAAGTACTAAGACTCAACGCGATCATGACGCGATGCATCAGGTATCGCATCGATGGCATCGATCACCGCATCAACCAGTGCGTCGGCGCCCAGTTTTACAGTCATTAACATATCCGCAACCCCAGGGTTAATTAAGTCTTTCTCCCACTTTTATATAACCCTAAAATACGTGATTCAACCATATTTCACCCAAAATCTAGTGTGTTCTCTCAATTTCTCTCAAGAACAAGTTTAGGGTTTCCAATTGAAGATTCAAATTCAAGAAAATTCCACCGTCAATCTTCGTAAAATCAAGAACTAAGGTATGTTAGATGTTGAATCTTGGGTTGCTTCCACAAAAAAAGTCAGAGAATCCTTTTTTAAATTAAAAGATTGTATATTTATGAGTTTTCATGATTTATGTGAATTGAAATTGAAGTTCATGTTGTTATTGAGTTTTAATTCATGTTTTGTCTACAAATTTTCAAGCTTTGATCCCAGTATGTGATATTTATGTGATCTTCATGACAAAACTCTTCAAGATGCATGATATTTGATGTAACCATGTTAATTAGGTGTATTGAATAAAGTATTCTCCCCATATGTTTGATAAAATGCTTATGTGAAGGAAATAGAGTCATTATAGCATGTTGACAAGAAATCCCCAATTTTGTATAAGTTAATGCATGCCAAGTGATTGTTGAAAGGCCTTAGTGAATGAATTATGATATGTTGCATGCATTCCTACTCATATTCATTCCTTATTGAATGAATTATGAGATAATAGTATGCATTGCCTATACATTTACATGTTTAAGACTTCCAAGTGCTTAAAAAGATACCTCATGATTTTGTTATGTACGAGTTGTCGTGTCTTGTATTATTTATGTTATCGAGTCCTGGGGGTATTTATTCTCGACAAATTAGCTGATTTCCTAGAGCCAGTGTTAGTTTTATGATAATCTCAGCCATGCCATGATTAGTAGTACTCTTAGTTAGTTACAGAACTCAGTAGGTCTGAGACAGTTACAGAACTTAGAAAATCTCAATAATCTGAGTATCAGTAGCATTTCAGCTTCAGTTCAGTAATCGAATTAGAACTCAGTAATATTCCGTCATCCAATGAAACTCAGTGAATTCAGTTTAGCTCAGTTAAATAAGTACGATCAGTAACAATTCAGTCAAGCCTAGTATGAATTAGTAATCAGTTCAGTATCTTTCAGTTGAGAGTAGAATTCAGCACCGAGTGAACCTAGGGATGGGGGATTACCCGCTAGATAGGAATGAGGTCCCTAGAAGTAGCCACTAAGTTCCAGAACAACATAGCCAATATAGGCATGAGATGTCACCCATTAGATAGGACTGACATACTCTGGGATCACCCATTAGTACAGGACTAAAATCAAGGGTCACCCGCTATATTAAGACTGACTCCAGAGCAGTTGCCTTTACCCATGGCATGTTATTGACACCCTTCCAGCTAGGATTACAGGTTGGACCCTACTAGTTCATCTTTGAGGCATGTCGGTTAGATGACTACCTCCCACAGTCTCAGCTTTAGAATCAGTCTCAGTAAAAAAACTCAGCTCAGTAGCATAGATTAAGGACTGTTAGATACAATAACTCATTAATATTATCAATGGATTTAGAGATCACCCGCTAGATAGGACTGATCTCAGATTCAGGTAATCATCTTTATTAACAGTATATTCTGAGATCACCTCTAGATAGGTCTGATCTCAACCTCAGTCAATAATATGTCATTATCAGTAGACTCAGTTATCCAAAATCCCGTTATTAGTATTCAGTAATTAGAGTTCCTACGATTTTAGTTACATTTTGTACATTCATGCATGTACCCTCATTCAGTATACTTATATTATTTAGTCAGTATTATTCATGCATATGAACCTCTATATTTAGCCTTACCTCATCTAGCATACCAGTTTATTTCATCGTACTGGCGCATACTTTTCTGCGCTATAGTGTTTTATACCATAGGTTCAGAAACACAAAATCCAGAGCACCCTTAGCAATTTAGATTCAGTCAACAGCAGTAGACATAGCAGTGAGTCCTCATCATTTGAGTATAATAATTATTTGATTATTGCATTAGATTTATTATTTTAGTAGATGAAGTTAGTTGGGAACCTGTCCCATCAACTTGACAGTTTAGACAGTTTAGAGGCTTTTTAGACAGATGTATCAGTATTCAGTTTTCAGTTGTATTTCAGATATTTGAACCTTATGGCAAATTTTCCATCATTTTACCATATTTTTACAGTGTATTATTCAGTTCTCAGTTATAGATATCAGTCAAGAGTTAGCTTGTGGTCCTTCGATATTATGAGCATCGTGTAGCGTCCAGGGTACCAGACTTGGGGCATTACAAACTTGGTATCAGAGCCAAAGGTTCAATAGTGTCCTAGGAATTATGAAATCCACATCTAGTAGAGTCTTGTGCATAGGTGTGTTACGCACAATATTTATGTACAGGAGGCTATGAGATGTTTTAGGAATAGTTTCCTTTATTTCCGTCTTCATGTCGTTCAAGTGAGAATGAACTCAAGTTGAATTATTTGTATAATCCATTTCTTCCTTTTATTTACAAAATATGCCTCATCACAGAGACAATGCCCATAGAAATAATAACCATCCACATCATCCTGTAGACCCTTTGAGTGAGAATGTGTCATATGCAGAGTTTCGGGCAGCTTTTCAGGCGCTAGCCCAAGATGTGATGACTAATGTTCAGGGTAACCTTCAGGCTGCAGCCCCACCTCAGCAGGATGGGGATTCAGTCGTTGCTAGGATTAGAAATTTCATGAGAATGAACCCGCCATAATTCTTAGGGTCAATAGTAGGTAAGGACCCACAACTTTATCTTGAGGAGGTGAACAAGATCACCCAAATCATGCATGTATCTAAAGAAGAGAGTGTTGATTTGGCATCTTATAGGTTGAAGGATGTTGCTCATGATTGGGTAGTGATGTGAAAGAAGAGTAGAGAGGAGGGTGCAGCCTCCATGACTTGTCAGATATTTCAGGATGCTTTTTTAGATAAGTTTTTCCCACTTGAGATAAGGGAAGCTAAGGTAGAAGAGTTCATGAACTTAATACAAAGCTCCATGACAGTGAAGGAGTATTTCTTTATGTTTAATTAATTGTCTAAGTATGTTCTCGAGCAGATGGTTGACCCTAGATCAAGCATGAGTAAGTTTGTGATCGAAGTATCTGGATTGGTGGTTAAGGAATGTAGGACTTCTATGCTCAATAGAGACATGGATTTTTCTAGATTAATGATGCATACTGAGCAGATTGAGGCAGAAAAAACTAAGGAGAGAGAGTAAATAAGAAAACCTGAACAGGTAGTCTTAGTTTTTGTCAGTCAGGGTCACAGAGTGGTAACTGTTCTTAGAATAGTTAGAATTTTTTAGTCCCATATCCATCCTCAGATAATGCACCAGTACCGAAGTTCAAGGATGGCAGTCATGATGTGGCGCCAGGCTCCAAAGCCAAGGGTAGTGTGAGAAGTGAGCGTACCTATCTGCTTTATGAAAAATATGGTAAAAACCACCTAGGTACATATAGATTAGGAAATGAGGTATGTTTTTGTTGTGGTAAGCCAGGCCATAGGATACGGGAGTGTAGCATACTATCTCAGAGGGATAAAGATTTGCGTCAGCAGGGCGCTACTTCTAACACAACTAGTGGCCAGCATCAGAATAGATTTTATGCACTCCATACCCGTCATGATTCAAAAAGTTCCCCTAACATAAATTGGGGTATGTCATAATTCCTTCCTTTTTATGATATGCTTTGTTAGATCTCTTGCTCCCATTTAAGCTTAAGTTTTCAGCATGAGTTAGTTAGTCAGGCCAACAAATCAGTATAGCAGTCACACAGTTAAATTCATATAGTTTGTTTTTCCTATCTTTCCATCTAGACTATTGTCAAAATGTCTCAGGAGTGTATCTATTCCAAGATAGAGCATCCAAGTAGTTGCGAGTTTAGCTTAGTTCATGAGTCTTGCATTAGTTTTAGATCCCAGATGTTCAGTCACGATCCAGATCGTAGGTGCCTTATGCATTGCCACAGTTTACCTAAATGGTCTCAGTGAAGTAATCCTTCTTAGAGGGACATAGTTTCCCAAGGGGGAGATACCCTATGATTCCGAGATACCCTATGATTCCGTAAACCCATTCGGTTTCATGCTTAGATTTTTTCCTTACAAACTTTATATTGGTTATCATTGCATACTCAGTCATGCATTCAAGAGTCAACTCAGTCAGATATCTATGCATCAGATATGCATTTTCAGTATGAGATTTCAAAATATCAGTAATTCCAGTCATATAGTCATGTTTTAGATTTTCACGTCCCTTAAGTAAGTTCAGCCTATCAGTAATCTCAGCCTAGTCAGTCCCATTCGAGGACGAATGTTCCCAAGGGGGAGATATTGTAAGAACCCATAAATTTTCCTAGTCATTAAAACTATTTAAAACATGTCAAGGGAAGCTTCAGACTTAGAAAATTTGACTAAGTAATGGAACTTCTTCATATCATGAGCCTTAAAACTTTGATGATTTATTTTATGACCTTCCTGACCCTCGGTAGTTAATATTTTAGCTAATTCATGATCCATAATGTCAATAGGGGTTTTCGAACAAGTTTTGGATTTTTTCGATTATGTTTGGGGTCTCAAAATAGTAGGCCAATGTGATCTTGGTGTGCCGCATCGCCTATCGCGTTGGTTAACATTATTGTAGGATGCCATAGTCAAAAGTACTGAGGCTCGATGCAATCATGATATGATTCATTGGGTATCTCATCAATGCCATCTATGCGCTGCGTCGACTAACACGTCGGCACCCAATTTTCCAGTCATTAAAATAGCCGCGACCCCAGGGTTATTTCAGTCCATTTTCCACTCTTCTATAACCCCTAAAATACGTGATTCAACTATATTTCACCCAAACTATAGTGGATTCTCTAAATTTCTCTCAAGAACAAGTTTAGGATTTCCAATTGAAGATTCAAATTCAAGAAAATTCCACTGTCAATCTTTGTAAAATCAAGAACTAAGGTATGTTAGATGTTGATTTTTTAGTTCCTTCCATCCAAGAAGTTCAAGAATCCTTTTCTAAATTCAAGGATTGTATATTTATTAGTTTTCATGATTCATGTGAATTGAAATTGAAGTTCATGTAGTTATTGAGTTTTAATTCATGTTTTGTGTATAAATTTCCAAGATTTGATCCTAGTATGTGATACTTATTTGATGTTCATGATAAACCCCTTCAAAATGGATGATGTTTGATGTAACCATGTTAATTCGGTGTATTGAATAAAGTATGCTCCCCATATGTTTCATAAAATGCTTTTGTGAAGGAAATAGAGTCATTATAACATGTTGACAAGAAATCCCCAATTGTGTATAAGTTAATGCATGCCAAGTGTTTTTTGAAAGGCCTTAGTGAATGAATTATGATATGTTGCATGCATTCCTACTCATGTGCATTCCTTATTGAATGAATTATGAGATAATAGTATGCACTCCCTATACATTTACATGTTTAAGACTTCCAAGTGCTTGAAGAGATGCATCATTGATTGTATTGTGAATGATAGGCTATTACCATGTTATGTACGAGTTGTCGTTTCATGTCTTGTATTATTTACGTTATTGAGTCCTAGGGGTATTTATACCCGACAAATTAGCTTCTTGTCTAGAGCCAGTATCAGTTTCAAGATAGTATCAGTCATGCCATGATTAGTAGTACTCTCAGTCAGTTACAGAACTCAGTAGGACTTAGATAGTTACAGAACTTAGGAAATGTCAGTAATCTCAGTATCAGTAGCATTCCAATTTCAGTTCAGTAATTGATCCTATTCCGTCAGTCAACGAAACTTAGTGAATTCATTTTAGCTCAGTCAAATAAGTATGATTAGTAATAGTTTAGTCAAGCCTAGTATGAATTAGTAATCAGTTCAGTGTCTTTTAGTTGGGAGTAGAATTTAGCACCGAGCGAACCTAGGGATGGGGGATCACCCGATAGATAGGAATGAGGTCCCTAGAATCAATCACTACGTTCCATAACCACGTAGCCAGTGTAGGCATGAGATGTCACCCATTAGATATAACTGACATACTCGGGGATCACCCGCTAGTACAGGACTGATCTCAAGGGTCACCCGCTAGATTAGGACTGACTCCATAACAGTTGTCTTTACCCATGGCATGGTATTGACACCCTTTAAGCTGGTGTTACAGGTTGGACCCCACTAGTTCAGCTTTGAGGCATGTCAGTTAGATGAATACCTCCCATAATATCAGCTTCAGAATCAATCTTACTAAAAGAACTCAGCTCATTAGTATAGATTAAGGACCGTTAGATACAGTCACTCATTAGTATTATCAATGGATTTAGAGATCACCCGCTAGATAGGACTGATCTCAGATTTAGTCAAGCAGTATTAGTATTAAGTACCACTAGATTAAGAGATCACCCGCTAGATAGGACTAATCTCAAATTTAGGTAATCATCTTCATTATCAGTATATTCTGACTTCACCTGCTAGATAGGACTGATCTCAACCTCAGTCAATCAGATATCAGTATTAGTAGACTCAATTATCAGCAATCTAGTTATTAGAATTCAGTAATTAGAGTTCCTACGATTTTAGTTATAGTTTGTGCACTCATGCATGAATCCTTATTCAGTATACTCAGATTATTTAGTCAGTATTGTTCATGCATATGAATGCCTGCATTTAGCCTTACCTCATCTAGTATACCAGTACATTCCATCATACTGACGCATACTTTTTTGCGCTATGGTATTTTATACCATAGGGTCAGAAGCACAAGATCCAGAGCACCCCTTAGCAGTTCAAATTCAGTCAACAGCAGTAGACGTAGTAGTGAGTCCTCATCATTCGAGGATAATCTTCATTTTATTATTGCACTAGATTCAGTATTTTAGTAGATGGAGTTAGTTGGGGACCTGTCCCATCAACTCCATAATTCAGACAGTTTAGAGGTTTTTCAAACAGATGTATCAGTATTCAGTTTTCAGTTGTATTTCAGATATTTTAACCTTATGGAATGTTTTTCGCCAGTTTTCCACATTTTTACAGTGTATTATTCAGTGCTCAGTTATAAATATCAGTCAAGGGTTAGCTTGTGGCCTTCAAGATTATGAGCACCGTGTAGCCTATGGGGTACCAGACTCGGGGCATTACAGGTTTAAACTAGCCCCCAACTCATAAATGATGTAAAATAATAATGGTGATGGAAAAAATGGTTAAAACACACAAAAGTCCAAAAATTACAGCAAAACTTATTATATTCCAACTCAACCAAAATGCAAAAATAAAAGGACAATAACTCAGTAGTATTTTCAAATGTTATGAGAAACTTAAGGGCCAAATAACAATTACCCAAATCTAAGTCAAAAAAAAAAATACCCAAAAGAAAGTTGGGTAACTTTTTTTACTTTTTGAATAACTTATTCAAGAAAAAGTACATATTTGGCACAAATCCTCCTCTAAAAGTTGATCGAACTGTCTATGTAATTTAATCATTGAACATTTCATTTTTGCATGGGACATCAATTATTGCAACCTGTAAATCATGTTATTGCCCCTGGACCACCTTTAAAGGCATGGCAATTCCACTATCGTTTAGGATCATTAATCTTCATAAAAGTCATCTTGTTGAGTCAATCAAAAAAAATTGTGAACCTACAACTTTTCTTGCACCCATCATAACTCATTTGATTCACATTTTGACTATCATCAAAATCATCGTCATATAGAAATTCGTCACTGTCATCATTAGGCAAACTCATTTCATTATCCTTCCCATTATGTTGAAATTGGGGAATTAGATGATCCAACATTGTTATGCAATTCCAATTTCTTAACAATTTGATGACAACAAGTACTAATTTTATTTCCCCAATATTTTGAACTAGGATTATGTGGAATCCATGGCATCTTACCGGTATTGTTTATTCAACCCTTGTCCTCGGACTCCCATCCATTATTTTTGTTAGAATTGAAGCCCAAATATCTATCACCTAAATTTCTCTCAACAATTCCAAATGTTTTGAGGATAGATTTCTGATTTGTTTATTTATTACGGGGGTTTACAACCCTTTCATTGCTACTGAAACTCATATTTGAATGAACTCAAAAAATATAGGACAAATCAACATGACAAGGAAGAGTAAGAGTGAAACTTGCTAGTCTCACTACTTTGATTTTTAAAACTCATTGGGTACAATTTCAGAATATTAGCCCACAAGATCACAAATAGTAATAGATTGGTGATATTTGAAGCTAGTGTTTGGTCGACACTACATTAACATAATAAGGAAACAAGCGATATACAGATCAGAGACACAAGGAAAAAAAATATGTATATAAGATTACAATGGATTCACTTAAAGGAATTCATCCATACCATTACTCGATTCCTTTTTAGTTTAGATAAAATAAATTATAAATTTTATAGCTGTCTTATCACAAATCAAGTTTCCATTAGTTAAGAAAATTTTTATATTATTCGCTACTTACCAATAGTTTTTGGTAAAATAAATTTGCTTCTTATCAAGCATACCCCAACATCTTGAAAATTAATACTAAAATGCTTTAAAAATTATCCATATTAATCATTAGTCATATAGGTCTAATAATTCAAAGATTCTATTCGGCTATATCCATGTGAGTCATAGAACAAATCCATATGAGGCATAATTAGAAATGCATTTATCAATTTCTTTTTTCTAAAACATAGCAAGTATTTAATGAACTAGGCGTTATAAAATGTCATGATAAAAGACAATTTTTGTTAAGTCAAAAAATAAATACAAAGTCTTCTCTTTAAATAAAACTAGACGAAAACCTCAATTATTTGATTTTTCTTTACCATTTTATTTTTATGAAAATTTTGTAAATCTCTCTCTCTCCTGCTCTTTGTCACTCACTCACCCAATCACACACACACAAAATATTTGAATTATACGTCTAAATTTTAAGAAGGGTCTTATAAAAATATTGTTAGACAAATTTGTCAATCGTAGGCGCAATGATACCATTTATTTTAAAATTTGTCCCTTAATATTAAATTTGTATTACAATATACATCAATTTGTACTAGCTTCAGCTTTGAACTTACTCTAGGTCTGACACACTTGTAAAAACTATCAATTTATCCAGAACTAACATGCTTTTAAATTATTTTAATTCTTAGAACTTGTGGTAAGACAGATGTGTTCTCAGTTTTAGATTCCCCTAAGCCATGCGGAGTTAGGAATTTACAATATATTAATGGCATGTATATTTGTTGGGTTGGCCCAACAAGCTATGTCGGTAAAGATAGCATTGGCCCAGATCAAAATGAATGGATCTTAGAATGCTTGTTGTTAAAGCTATTTAGAGTTTGTTATGTGTAAATATAAAGGTATGATTATTGGATTTTAGTGAAGATTATATTCCATGGAAGAATTGGCTACCTATACAATCTTTCATATATTTAAGTTGTGATTATTTTTCATGTGCTAAACATATTGGCTATTTTTCAAAAATCAATGATAAAAGTTATTATGTCGTATTATTTTACATTTTATGATATTTTTGAAGCAATCAAAATGTCATACATCTGATCAAAATTATAGGATATTATTCAAATGACGAGTGGGATTTAATTTCAATTTGGTTTTACATAGTATATTTTTGAATCTTAATCATTAAGAAATGAATTTACTAACTGTAATTCTTTTTTACTCTGAATGGTTTTGATTATTTATATCTTTTTTGGTGTTCGATTAAATAAGTTATGTGAAAATGACCTTTTTTTACCATTATATTCAATAGCTTTGCACAATTACAGTAGTGTTTACTATACAATCCCCACAACAAACCTTCGTCTGTAATACCCCGGGTGTTATGGGGTCTAAAACGAGTTAAAATGAGCCTAAGTGATCCCTATCTTAAGCGTAAAATACTTCAAAAAGAGTTTGGGTGTGTTGGGGGAAGGTTTGGGACTTGAAAAAAGGTTGTACGACACAGGGGGCTGTTTCGTGCTGGCCCCGTACCACGAAGGGCCCCGTGAGGGGACACTGCCTCACCCTCACACCAGGCATCTTACCACGGAGGCTAGTCCTCTGTGCCAGGGTTCGCTCCGTGACCCCCTGCCTATTTACATAATGGGACTTTATTTTGTATGGTTCTAAGGTTATTTTGTTCCTTTCACATCCTGGTAGTTGCGAATTCAGCTCTGTTCATGTATCATGCCTCAGTTTCAGATCTCAGATATTCAATCATGATTCAGTTCGTAGGTGTCCCATGCATCGTCTCAGCTTTTTCTTAGTATCTCAGCCACGTCAGCATTCTTCGAGGGACATAGTGTCCCTAGGGGGAGATGCACTATAATCCCTAAGATTTCATGTCCTAAACCTTCCAGTTTCTCTTCACGTAACAAGATCCAGTTCGAAGTAACGGGTAATCATAGTTAACTCTCTCATTCTAAATCTCAGTCGCATGACATATATTCAATAAATTAGTTCAGTTCACGATATTCAGTTTATATCATCTTTCAGACTCAGTAATATTCTCATGTTCCCATTCATATATGTCCAGTAAATGATCTCAGGTTCATCAGTATTCACAGCCTAGGGTAACAGACTTCTTCAAATTCACTCCGTTTCATGTTCAAGTGATAGTTATAGACCTGGTATTCCTTACCGTTGCATATTCAGTCATCCATTCACGAATCATTTCAACCGTGTATGCCATGCACCAGATATGCATATTCAGTATGAACATTCAGTTTGTCAGTAGTTTAGTCATGTAGTCATGCTTCAGTCGTATATGTTCAATATGTAAACTCAGTCTATCAACATTTCTCAGCTTAAATAGTCTCACTCGGGGATGAATGTTCCCGAGGGGGGAATATTGTAATACCCCGTATTTCCCTAACTTAATTTAAGTCTTAGTATATGAGTAATCTCTTATAGAAAATTTAAAATGCTCAGTATTTTGCAGTTTAGAGAGTGCCATTGCATAGGAAATTCAATTAGCTTTCCAACTATATAAAATTCGCCCAAATCTGATACCGGAGTAAAGAGTTAGAGCTAGTTTTGTAAGATAGTGTACCACCTAGAACGTTATCACGTCGCGGAGCCAAGAAAATGGAAATTGTCACTTTTTAGAGATCCATCGCAATATTGGAACATTTCCCCATAGGCTCAGTTCACAATTGTCCTTTTCTAGTGTTCCAATGGGATTCAACCGCGTCGCGCTGAGTCCAAATTTCCAAATCAAAAGGGCACCGCGATTCCACTGCGTCGTGACAGGCCCCAGTTCCTAATTGTCATTTTCCAATGACACGACGCGATAGCGCCTCATCACGTCAAGGTCCCAGATCGGGATTTTTCAGTTAATTCCCAATTTTATGTTTTGAGTTTTAAATCATTTCAAGGGTATTTGAGTCTTTTTCCACGGCCCTAATCAGCATTTAACATGAAATTCAGCCTTAATAAACCTAGTTACACATTATTCATTCAATTTTCCCCAAAAATAAATCCTTCTCTCTGAAAGAGTCAAAAATCCTAGCTTCAAGAAATCAAGGTCAATCTCAAAAATCTCACCAAGAACCTTCAAGGATTAATCCTCTCAGGTATGTTAAGTGTTCATTCATGGGTTCCTTTCACCCATAAAGTTCAAGAACCTTTTTTAAACATACAATATCTCAGATTCATGATTTTCATGTTTGAATTAGATTGAATTCATGTTCATGATATTATTTGGGTTTCAATCCATGATTTAAGTTCAGGTTTAAAGAATTTGAATAGCATGTGTGATAAATAAGTGATTATATTGATAAACCCTTGAATTTATGAAGTGATTAATGTGTCTATGATGTTAATTGTCTTTTAATCCATGATTATTATAAGATTTATAAAATTAGATTAGTATTTTATGGGGAATTATATGAATTGCATAATAAACCCATGAAATTGTAAGTTTGGTCATTGTAGTTTCCATGTTTATATGTTATCCATAATTATGTGCATAAATTTGTGCTCCCCAAGTGTTTGATAGAATGTCCACGTGAATAAAGTGATGAAATCATGACATGTTAGTATATGTACAAGATTATGCCCTATAAGTGTTTGATAAAATATCTCTATAGATGAAATATGAACATGTGTACATTTTTATGCTTTGTAAGATCATATGATGCTTTAATTTTCATGCTATCGAGTCCTGGGGGTATTTAATACCTACCAATTTAGCTATTTACCTAGAGCCAGTGTCAGTTACAGAATAGTATCAGTCATTTCACGATCAGTAGTACTCTCAGTCAGTTACAAACTTAGTAGAACTCAGTCAGTTACAGAACTTAGGAAAACTCACAAATTTCAAATATCAGTCCAGTCCTACTCAGTATACTCAGTTTAGTGTCTTTTAGTTGGGAGTAGGATTCAGCACTGAGAGAACCTAGGGATGGGGTCTCACCCATTAGTTAGGACTGGGTCCCTAGAAGAAATTCCTAAGTTCCAGAACTACGTAGCCAGTGTAGGCTATGAGATGTCACCCATTAGATAGGACTGACATACTCAGGGATCACCCGCTAGTTTAGGACTGCTTTCAAGGGTCACCCATTAGTTAGGACTAACTCCACAACAGTTGTTAGTACCCGTGGCACGGTATTATCCCCCTTTCAATTCAATTGGGGTTACATATTGGATCCCATCTCAGTTATCTTAACTTATTTGGGGTATGTATATTAGATAATTACCTCCCACAGTTTTAGTTTCGGTCTTTAGTCTAGAACTCAGTTCAGTTCTACTGAATCACGACTATCAGACACATTCACTCAATATCAGTAACTTTAGATTATTAGTTACTTTGTATAAGAACTCAGTACTTATCTTTAGAAAAGCACAATTATAGTGTATATTTATGCACAATATTACATACTCAGTATTTACAGTAGTTTCAGTTATCTATGTACTCTCATATTCAGTTACTCTATATCATTCAGCCAGTTACTGTTCATACATATGAACCCTTGCATTTAGCCTTACCTTATTTAGCATACCAGTACATTCCACGTATTGACCGCATACTCTTTCTTCATGCTATGATGTCTCATATTATAGGTTCGGACGCTCAGGCTCCCGACCGCACTTAGGTAGATCCAGTCAGCAGCTGTAGATTTGGTAGTGAGTCCTCATCTATCGAGGATGTGCTATTATTTCATATTTTAGTCTATCAGTAGTTCAGTAGTTGGAGTTAGTTGGGGGCTTGTCCCATCGCTCCACTTTCAGAAAGTTCAGTTAGAGGCTTTCAGACTAGACCAGTTTAGACAGTGTTTAGTTTTCAGTTGTTTTACCAGATAATATTATTTATCACTATTTAGATTTGGAACCTTATGGCGAAACAGCCTAATTCCGCATTTATTTTATCATTATTATCTGGCGCTCACAACAGATATCAGTCATGGGTAAGCTTATGGTCCTTCGGGGTCATAAGCACCATGTAGTACCCAGGGTGTACTGTCGAGGCATTACAGTACCCCTTTGAAGTAGATCCCCCGATAAAAGTTGAGCGATCTCTCTATGTAATTTAATTCTTGAACATTTCATTTTTTCATATGATACAATATTAAACCACAAAAACTAGACACGGACATAAATGCTAAAAAATTGACGAAATTGAAATATAGAAAGTAAAAGATAAAAGGTTAGATTAATAATAATAGATAGATAAATATAAAGAAGGTAAAAGAAATAAGAACTAAAGATTTTATTTAACTCTTAAACCCCTAATTCAACTATCAACAGGAACCAAAGTCCTATGTGACTGTAAGTGAACCGAAACACCCTTACAATAATCGTTTCTGAGCAAAGTGCAACATAACATTTTCCAATCTCTCAAACACTCTCTCAAGAGTTTTCATATTTAATTAACATAAAAAAAATATGGAATTAACCTAATATAGATAGCATGTATAGCCTTGAGCTATTTAGTACATAAATAGGCCCAAAAGTGACCTTGGCTTGAGAGCTTGAAAATGGTTTCCCAAACATATCCTTGCCTCCCGTAGATTACCACGGCTTAGGTACCTTCGTTTCAGCCTAGGATTATAGTCCTTGAAAGCTTGATACTGAGTTGGTTTGTATCATCCTACCTTTCTATAAAATGATTCAACCTCAAATGCAAACCTTGCAAAATCGTAGGGGTAACAAGAAAAGACAATATCCTCATGGAATGAGGGTTAGGATTAGAAATAACAAACTCATCACCAAGCTAACGATGAACACACTTAACATATAACCAACTATCAAAATGGTGAATAAAGGGCATATCACCCCACATTATAAGAACTATTTGGATACTCAAGAGACTTGGACAACGGGGAAATCTAAAGGAACCATGGTAATAAATTAACCACTCATGAAGACTCACATTGGTTTCGTGTCTCAATAAACACATAAACCCTTAAAAACACTCATATTTGTTGGAGATCTTTCCCCTTGCACAATATTGGTTCATCAAGTGGATTGTGAATCCCCAAGAATGACTTTCCATCATAAGGAAAGATACCAATATTCTCATTCAAACCTTGCTTGTCATCTTGACCAAGCACTAAGTCGGGTGTATAGAAATCATCACATTTCAATAGGTCACCGAAGTCAAATGAGAGATATAGCCAAGAACATGGGTCAAGGAAATACTCACTTTCCCCATAGGTACCATCTTTATAATTAGACATACCCTCAATATGACTATTGGAAATTTTATAAGCAAAGAGAGGGTAGACAAAGCTATCACAAAAATTAACTTAAATTAAAGTGTTCTCATGAATATACTCACTATTAGATTCAATACCATCACCATCGTTACTCTTAACAGTAGAGGAACATAAATAAGAAGGAACAATTTCTAAAAAATTAACACTTTCTCTTTCAAGGGAAAAATCCTCAAGTAGACACATACCACCCCTAACATCCAAGAGATCATGACTCATGTTGCCACAAGGATTAAGTAATTAATCCCCATATTTATCAAACAAGTTGCGGTGTCATACGAAACATCACAACAAAAATCATTTTCCCAAGAACAACCACTAATTGTGTTTCTCAAACATTCAAGTAAATCCAACTTATCAATACCCAATTGGTAATTCATTTCCAAAAGAGTACTCTTATTTTCCAAAAGGCAATTTCCATCCTTTGGAGGAATGTCATTACTCCAAAGTGGGTTTTTAAATAGAGTATATCCCTCAAGAAGGACTATATTATGAAAATGATCCATACCACTAGATAATTCAGTAGGAGTGATTTCATTATCTGAAAACAAGATATTATACTTAAAGAGAGAAGGATAAATCAATGAGGTGGAATTAGAACATGTAAGCTCACTCTCAGAAAGACAACTATCATATTTCAAAGATGTTTCAAACACTAGGCCAGTCCTATAATCCAAATAAACAATAGGATCTTCACAAAGGGGTATGCTTAAAGGATCACTCCTATTTAATTGACAAATATTTTCAACAACATCACTCACTTAAGGATAATTAATTACATCATATACAGCCTCAAGTGGTGGTCTAGTTTCACCCACAAGGTTATCAACACAATTTCCAAAAGACAATGTACTAACATTCAACACAACGGCTTCAACACTAAGGGACACAAATTGATTTTACAAGAAGAGTCAATTCGTCCATTAATAGGATATACTAGTGTATCCACACTCTTAAGATGTGAATTATTAATAAGAGGTAATGAATCATTAGACTCACATGTAGGAAAGATATTATTTACACTCAATTGGCTGCTACACTCACAATGATCATTCATATTTTAAAAAAAAAGCTAGAGTTAGGTATGTTACCTTGAGTTTATTGAGAATATTCTTATTTACCTTTGGTTAAAGGTCCTTTATAAGATTTGGAAGCGTCTAAGATTTCCCTAATCAAATCTTCAAAGGTAGTATCCTTTTTTTGGTGCATGTTCTCCTCCGATTTCCATATTGGTACCTACACATATGTCCTTACTACTGAAGGACAAATAATGTTATATTGGGTTGGTGGGAACCTCCTCACTTCACTCCTTTCAGCCTCTCCTTTTTTGTCTCTTGGATTGCCACCTTTCACTCCCTTACACCTCTCAATATTGTGTCTCTCATTTTCATTAGACTTGGATTAAGTGGCCATATTTATTCAGATTTGGCAAGGATAGGTGGAAATATATGGCTTTTTTATTTATCTATTACAATCTTATGCCAATTTTTCTCATTTGTAACTCTATGTTGTCCAAACCAGTTTGTACCCAACCATAAATATCTACATTGGAATGGAAAGATCACACCAAAACTCCTTATAGTACCCACCTCAGGTAAAGGAAATGTTCACTCTCTCAGAAACTCTATAGCCTTCCAAGATGTATAGAAAAAGAAATGACTCTCGAGGTATCACTAGATAGTCAACCATAAAAGGAGTGATATAGCTTCTATAATACCTATCATCAAGAAAAAGGATGCATTTCAGAACCCTACAAATATTTACCTTTCTGGACCAAATATTTCTAGATCATCTTTGTAAAACTTGGTATACCCCTTTGGTATATAGGTATTCCTCATGAACTCTTTCAAGGCACTGTATGTTTGACCGGATTTACTTACAAATTCCCACCATATCAATATCGGTCCTTGAATGTGTTTAAGGTCATATGTAGCTTGTTCAACTTCACTCATATAATAATCCTTGAAGATCATTTCATAGATCTATTCCCAATCAAGATAATCTTTCCGATTCGACTCTAATTTAAAGATAGAAAGAGTAGAAAGATCCTGAATCCTACTATACCCTCCATATCTACCTTTGTTCCTATTTTCAAACATCTTGGAACTAGAACAATATGAATGGGATGTTGTCTCTGAAGGATATATAGATGCACACTCTTTTCTTCACATGGCGTGACATCAACTATAGGTAGTATAATTACTTACACCAATTCAAAGAAGTACCACAAAATGAGGAATGTAAATCTTCACAAATCACAAGTGTACTCTAACCATAACTATTAGAAGGTAAATAAGAAGGAATGTTACACTCTACATCATCTTCATTCTCAGAGTGGGATGTGTAATACTTCTCACATGCTCCTTCTTCCTCATAAGAACTATCAAAAGGCTCTTAATCATATCCATAATCTCTATAGGAACTAGGATCATCATTTATCTCATATTCTCCTTCAAAATAATAGCCCTCATTATAACACAACTCTTAATCATGGCTATATTCATAGCCTCCATATTCCCCATCTTCGTCATAGTCATAACTTTTTTCACCACAATCATAGTCTCCTATGTTGTAGTTACATGTATCTGAGGCTACCAAAGATAATCTTCCTAATAACTCCTTATACATATTAAATGAACAAACAATATTGGTAGTAAAATCTCCTCACCAACACTCGTAAGATGCTCACCATTATAGACCTCACAATTGTATTAGCGAATGTTGAGAAATATTTAAGTTGGTGCATTTTATTATTAAAATAAAATTATTAAAGTGCATGACAATTAGTTGGCATAAACTGAAGAAAGTGGTGTCTTTATTTTTGTAACTCACCACATTATCTTTTTGTGTTAGGGGGGATGAATTGGGATAAAAGATGACCATTAGTTCTTGTAACTCATATGGCCATTATTTCTTGTAAATCTCAAGGTCATTAGTTCTTGTAACTCCATGGACATTACTTTCATGTAACTTATGTAACATCAATATTATTCATCTACCCATATTACTACCCCTTATTCAGCCTATTCATTATATGCAAGAATTCTACACCTATAAATAATAGTATTTTCTTTCTTTGTGTTCAGATTTTAGAGATATAAAAAAGATGATAAGTGTGAAAAAGATTATAGTGCGTAGTAGTTAAACAAAGAGATGAGTCAAATAAAATATTCTGAGTCTTTAACTATATTCACTATAAAAAAAAGAGTAAATATATGTTGAAGGAAGTGTTCTTATGGTGGAGTTTTGGACTCTTCAACTAATCCGGAGTTGCTTGAGTTATACATCATTGATTGAATTTTGTATCCTGGGGGAGAAAAGTCTACAAATATACTATTGGATTGGAGTAGATTATACCGCAGTGAGCTTGAATGTCCTTAAGGAGAGCAAGATATCTGCGCCTCATCCAAGAAGAAGTTCATCTTATTTTCTTTATTTTTTTGTTCATTTTATTTCAACTGTAATAATTATTGTAATTTATGGTATATTACACCAAGAATTTTAAGGAGATTCATTTTTGTTACATTTTAAAAAATTGCGGATATCAAGATGAGAGATCTAAAAAGATAGATGGAAAGAGATGACCATGTAAAGTATCTTTCTACTCCTCAACTCAAGCAGAGGAAAGGGAAAAACTTTTTCTACATGTTGCGAAGAAAAGGTAAAAAGTTACCTATTATTTTTCTTGAAAAAATGATACTTTTCATGAAAGTTTATTTTATTAAAGTCTCAAACTAGTGGACACTAAAGAAATGAAAACTCACCATGAAAAATGTGCTTTTTCCATTTTTAGAATGCTTTGAAAAAAAGTTACAAGTGCACATGCATATATTAGTCTTGGAATAAATCGTATGTCGCTATTTGTATTTTTATTGATGTCTTACCCTCTAATATGGATGTTATCAAATAAATGATAAATTGAATAGACAAATTAACATTAAATATTTGGGTAAGATAAATTTCATTCTTGGAATGCAAAATACCTAAATTACATGATGAACTTTTCCTTGACATGTCACATTATGGTGAAAAAGAAAAAAATGTGAACTACATTTTATGAGCCATACAACTTCTTTTGATTCAAATATGTGAAAGAGGTGTGATAAATAAAAAAAAGAGTTTGCTAGCCTAATAAAATATGAGATATGTTGCTAGTTGCACTTGACTGAAATTGTGTAAAAGTACTTAAGCAGGTTATTACAAGCTAATTGGGTATATTTACTTGAAAAAAAAAGTTGTGGCTTGTTTTGTTAAAATAAATCCTGTTGTACTTAAAAGTATTTTTGATGCAAAATGGAAAAAAAAACTTGGAGCTATTTGTTTAAATGAAAAAACAAATTATTATTTTTTAACTCTAGCGAGGATGTTGAACTAATTATTTAGGTTCGACTAGTAAACAAGTGAATTAACCAATCACTTTACTTTGAGAAATAAATTTATCTAATTTTGAGTTATTGTGATAGCACCAAAATTTAATGATAGAGTTTAAACTATTATTATAACAGTAAATTCAGACCATAAGGGGAAAAACACAATATAATGAGAACATATTGATTAATGGTATACCAATATTAATTTTGTTAACCTTGTGATAATCTTGCATATTCATAACTAAGGCCTTAACAAGAAAATGCTCTGAATCACATCGAGGGGAGGAAGGACAACAATAAAAAATCATGAGTCATGTATGAGAAAACCTAACCTAGTACTAGAGATCCTATAACTAGGTTCAATGGGAAGAATGAATCATATGATGACTTGGTGTGGAATGCACTATTATTTAATTATTCCTATAATGTGATTGCATTGTTCCTATAATGATTTGTGTAGGTTGAGTAAAAGAATTCTTCATGAAATTGTGTATCTCATATGAGTTGGGTGTCGAAATTACAGGACCACCCTTGATAGATTTCACCTATGTGAGTGCAAAAGTAGGCCTCTTCCTATGAGAATGAGACTTATTCTCAAAAACGCTCATGAAAAAATGAGATAGTACATGGATGTAATGTTATATCTATTAAAGTTTATGTCAACACCTTAGTTGTTATGTGTAAGAAGTGGAACTTTATTTCCCTTAAGTAGTCATTGTTCAAGTCTGAGACCACTATTGACTCTGGAGTAAAGTTTACTGTTTTGCTAGTGAAAGTTCAATGCAGAGCACACCTTTATTATGCACAAAAGTCTCCCTTCAACTAAATTAGTGATAACTCTCTTATTTAAATATAAAAATGAATGGGGGAATGTTGGTGCATTTTGTTATTAAAATAAAAATATTAAAGTGTATAAAAATTAGTAGGCACAAAGTGAAGAAAGTGGAGTCTTTATTCTTGTAACTCACCACATTATCTTTTTGTGTTAGTGAGTATGAATTGTGATAAAAGATGATCATTAGTTCTTGTAACTCATATGGTCATTAGTTCTTGTAACTATGAAGGTCATTAGTTGTCGTAACTCCATGACCATTACATTCATGTAACTCATGTAACATCAATACTATTCATCTACCCACATTACTACCTCTCATTCATCCTATTCATTATGTGAAAGAATTCTACACCTATAAATAGTGGTGTTTTCTACCTTTGTGTTCGTATATTAGAGATATGAAAAAGATGATAAGTGTGAAAAAAATTATAGTGTGCAGTAGTGAAAGAGAGAGTTGAGACAAAGAAATATTCTAAGACTTTAACTATATTCACTATACAAAGAAAGTAAATATATGTTGAAGGAAGGTGTTCTTATGGTGGAGCTTTGGACTCTTCAACTAATATGAAGTTACTTGAGTTATACATCATTGGTGGGATGTTGTATCCTGGAGAGGTCAAGTCAAGAAATATATTGTTGGATCGGTGTTGATTATGCCGCAGTGGGCTTGAATATCTTTAAAGAGAGCGAGATATCTACGTCTTAGCCAAGAAGAAGATGATCTTATTTTGTTCATTTTGTTTTAGCTGTGATAATTATTGTAATTTGTGGTATATTACACCTAAAATTTATACTTCGGTGGTCCATAAGGTGTCAGTCTCTACTTGTGGCCGGAATGGATTGTTGTTTGAAACGCCTCAAAGAAGATATATACGGGAGTTAGTCAAGAATCTAAGACATATTAATGACTAGAAAAGCTTAAAAGAAATAGGACGAAGAAAGAAATGGACTCAAGCACTAATTAACAAGCTTAAAAGGTTAATTACTAGTTGTTGAATAGTGTAAGAATCAAAGTACGAATGTATGAATCGATAATTGAAACTAGGGTAATTAAACCTGATAAAAAAGTAGTATTGAAGTGTTAAATTATGTTGGAGAATTGTGATTGAAGTGGGTTTGAGAAGAGCAAACGAAGCTTGGGCGCATGCCAAGCGCATTTGGGGCAATTTTAACATGCTTTAGCAGGTCTGGAGATGCCTAATCGTAGGCCAGGTGCACGCCCAACATAGAACACACTGTTTTAAGGTGCTATTGGGATGTTGTATCAATTCAAATGTCGTCCAAGGGCAGATCCAAAGAAGATCAGCGGAGCAGCCCACTTGGAGTGGTGTTTTTGCCCATCAATTGGTTGCCCTTCATCGTCTTCTCTTGGAATATTATTGGAAACCTTGGAAATGTTTTAGTACTAACACTTTTGCACTCTTTATATTTATCTTTTATGAATCAAACAATCACTTTTAGCTGAAAATCCACCTTGAAGATAAGAGTTTCTCCAAAAACACCGGACAGATCAACTTTTTTAACTTCTTCCCCTTTGCTCAAAATGAGTGGAAACTATGCATCGAAGTACCTTTTAACCTTATAAACACATTCCACACATCATTTATCTTAAATTCTTCACCAATTTTTTGAGATTTTTTAACCCACTTATAGTTTCTTCAAGTTCAAGCTCTCAACAATGGTAGAATCTTAATTTAGCTCCGATTTAGCTCAAATTTGATTTTTGGATTCCTATAGTGTTAAACAACACAAATTTAACACTAAAAACACAAGAAAACAATAAAAAAAAATCAAAAACTCAAAATTTGAACCAAGACCAAAAATGTGAATAGTAATTTTTTTTTGGTGATTTTCAATTTTCTCAAGAAAACAAACCCAAGATTGACTTCGTGGGAATAAAATCAAGCTCGGCTATGATATAAAATGATACAATACCGAACCAAAAAACTGAAAACAAACATGAACACTAAAAAATTAATGAAATTGAAATACGAAAAGTAAAGGATAAAAGGTTAGACTGATAAACATAGATGGATACACAAAGAAGATAAGAGGATTAAGAATTAAAGAGTATATTAAAATCTTAAACTCCAAATTCAACTATCAACAAGCACCAATCTTTACGTTGACTGCAAGGGAATCAAAACGCTCCTGCAACTACTGTTCTAAACACAATGCAACATACACTTTTCCAAGCACTTAAACACTGTCTCAAGATATTTCATATTTATTCAAAATTTAAAACTAAGATAGATAGTATTTATAGCATTGGGATATTTAGTACATTAGTGGGATAAAAAGTGACCAAAATTAAGAAAAAACACAATTATGTCCTTTTTGGCATCTGCTTAAGAAGATGAGGTGCGCCAAAAGGATGCTACTATTTTGACCTACTCAAGTAGGTCAAGTATACCTTGTGTTCACCTGGAGCGCCGATGGGTTGCAGGTCCCTTTAAAGGAGCTTTTTAGCCCCATTTCGCACTCTTTGACCCCTCCAAGGCCCTTTGGTCCTTCTTGCTTGATTTGATCACTCTAAAACACTCATTAAATGGTATCCATATGACTTGGAACACAGCTAAATTCTTTAATATTATGTGAGTGTTTGTAGTTCTCGGGCTTGCTTCCTTATTGAGGTCCTGGGATAAATTCGACTCCCATCTCTAAGTTATACTCCACAAAAGTTGTTGAGCTCTTGAGAGGTTGAAAATGTTTACCTAAACATCTACTTGGATCCAATAAATTACCATATCTTGGGTGCCTTCTTATCGGCCTTGGATTATAGTCCTTGAAAGTTTGATGTAGATTTGGCTTCTATCAGCATGGGACATTAATAACTGTAAGCCTATAAACCTTGAAATTACCGCTGGACCACCTTTGTAGGTAGGTTAATGCCACTATCATTTAGGATTAATGATCTTTAAAAATGTTATCTTGTTGAGAGTTTGAATTTTTTTGACCAACGACTTTTCTTTTGCCCCTCATAAGTCATTTCATTCACATTAGACTATCATCGAAGTCATCATCATACAGAAATTCATCTTCATCACTTTCATCTTTAGGAAAATCCAATACAATATCCTTCCCATTATATTCACATGACATAACATCATCATTAAAAATTGGGGAATAAGATGATCCAACATTGTTATGCAATTCAAATTTCATAATAATTGTATGACCTCAAGTACTATTTTTATTTCCCTAATATTCTAAACCTGGATTATGAGTAATCCATGAGATCTTCCTAATGTTCTCGGACTACGATCCATCGTGTTTGTAAGAATCGAAACCCAAATATCCTACACCTATATTTATCTCATAAACCCCAAATGTCTTGAGGATAGATTTCTAATTTGTTGATTTAGTACAGGGACTTACAACACTTTCACATGTACTGGAAATCATATTGAATGAATTAAAAATCTATATATATGATAAATCTATGAAGTATCAAACTGTTAATGGAATAAAAGGAATGATCGATTCTCATTGATTGTAGACTGAGTATAAATAAATACAATACAACAAAGAGATAAACTTAGAAAAGGATAATACTTATCTATATACAACAAATTCCTAAAGAGAAGGAACTACTAAATTTGATATTTAAAAAACAAGAGTTGCTTTTATCCTTTATTACGCCCCGCATGTTGGTGGTGTCAACAACACCCAACTTGGAAAATTGTTGTACAAAAGAGGCTTTGAGAAGTGGTCTTGTGAGTATGTTAGCCACTTGATCAGCTAAGTGAAGGTGATGTACTTCAATATCTTTGTTCTGGACCTTTTCACAAACAAAGTGGAAATCAATGGCTACATGCTTCATCCTACTATGGAAAACTAGATTGGAACAAATGTAAGTGGTGCCTATGTTGTCACAGAAAACTTGCGGAACCCCCTTAAGTGAAAGATGATGTTTGCAAAGAAGATTTGTGAGCAAGTTGGTTTTGCAATAGCAGCAGTCACACCTCTGTACTCAGCTTCTATAGAGGATCGAGATACTGAGCGTTGTTTCTTTGAGGACCATGAATGTCACGACCCGAGTTGAGGCACTGGCCGCGATAGGCATCTTGAACCACGAAGGCCCTAGAGACCCCTGTCTCTCTGCCCAACGCATAGTGATATTATCTATTTTGTACCCAGGCCTGCACGGCTTTAAAATACGCCACTAGAGAGTAAGGCTTTCATGCTTATATTCCCAGCATCCCTCATATGTTTTGCCGATGTGGGACTCTTTCCTAAGTTGGGGTATTACATATACCCCTCTTATGGAC
This sequence comes from Capsicum baccatum var. pendulum, assembly GCA_030864225.1. Taxonomy (NCBI): domain Eukaryota; kingdom Viridiplantae; phylum Streptophyta; class Magnoliopsida; order Solanales; family Solanaceae; genus Capsicum; species Capsicum baccatum. Next base: position 46,277,085 of record CM061557.1, read on the forward strand.
CCAGTATCCTCACTTATGTTTGACCTACCGAATGGGATTTGCCTATACTTAGGACTGAGGTTTACCCTACTTTATCGAGATTTGCCTACACTCAGTTTGAACTCTGGGACACATCGATAGGGACGACACACGAATGGCTCTGATACCATTTTGTCATGACCTGATCCGAGGCCTTGGCCGCGACGACCATCTTGAATCACGAAGGCCCAAGAGACCCCTTTCTTTGCCCAACCCACTAGTGATATTTTCTACTTTAGGCCCAGGCCCGCACTGCTTTAAAATGCGCCAATAGAGAGTAAGGCTTTCTTACTTATATACCTAGCATCCCTCCTATGTTTTGCCGATATGGGACTCCTTCCTAACTTGGGGTGTTACACATACCCCCCTTATGGACTCATCATCCTCGTTGAGGTTTACCCCACCGATTGGCATTTGGATACACTCAAGACTGAGGTTTTTCCCTCCTTATCGAGATTTTCCTACACTCTGTTTGAACTCTGCCCCACATGGACAGGGATGACACAGGAGTGACTCTGATACCATTCTGTCACGACCCAAGCTGAGGCCCTAGCCGCGACGGGCATCCAAACCATGAAGGCCTGAGAGACCCCTATCTCTCCCCAACCCACCAGTGATATTATCCAATTTGGGACCAGGCCCGCACGACTTTAAAATATGCCACTAGAGAGTAAGGCGTTCATAGTTATATACCGAACATCCCTCATGTGTTTTGCCAATGTGGGACTCCTTTATAAGTTGGTGTGTTACAAGGAAATTGGTGTGCTGCCCATGAAAATAACATATCAAGATATAGAGGTGCAATCTTTTAGATCACCAGCCCAATCCGAATCAAAATAAATAACTAGACGAGAATCTGGACCCTTTGCGATTCGTATACCATATTGGCAGGTGTGATAAAGATAACAAAGTAATCACTTGATTGCTTTTTAGTCACAGTGATGTGGATTATGCATAAATTGAGAAAATGTGCTAATAGTGAAGGCAATATCAGGATGCGTAAAGAATAAATAGTTCAACTTTCCAATTACCCATCGATAAAGAGTACCATCAGTTGGAGGATCATTCACCGAAGCTGTCAAGGTGGTAGTTGAATTCATAGGTGTTGGTGCTCCTTTACATCCTATCATTCCAACTTCATCTAAAAGATCAATAATATACTTGTGCTGAGACAAAAAAAACCATCAGTAGAAGAGATAACCTCAATGCCTAAAAAATAATAGAGCTGTCCAAGGTCTTTCAAAAAGAAGCGATTGGAAAGACCATTTATTATATAATGAACCCCCCGAATCTTATTTCTAGTGATGATTATATCATCCACATAGATAGTGAACCCAAATTTATTCAAAATAAATAAAGAAGAATCAGATTGAGACTTGGCAAACCCAACAGTTAACAAATAATTTTTTAGCTCAGTGTACCATGCTCAGGGAGCTTATTTCAATCCATAGATTGCTTTGTTCATCTTTTAGACATGGGTGGATAGGCTTCGATCTTCAAAGCTTAGTGGCTGCCTCATATAAACTTCTTCCTTAATACATCCTTGTAGGAAGGTATTATTTACATCAATCTGATGGATAGGCCAGTTGTACTATGTCATAATAGTAAGCACTACCCGAACAGTTATTGGTTTGACTACCGGGCTAAAGGTCGAATCATAGTCTAATCCTGGACGCTGGGTAAATCCCTTTGAAACAAGCCAAGATTTGTACCTATTAATGGATCCATCAGATTTATGTTTTATATAAAATAACCAATTTCAGTCAACCACATTCATCGAAGGAGCAGCTGGAACAATCCCATGTATGATTCCTAACAAGGGCCTCAGATTCAACTTCCATGGCTTCTCTCCAATGAGGGTGAGTACATGTTTGTTTATATATACGAGGATCAAGTGGCAAGGAAAGTTTGACACTAACACTAAACTACTTGGGTTTGAGGTTATTTGTTTTGGAACATGTGACCATGGAATGAGTTAAAGTGGTCGCCACAGGTGAAGGAGCGGACACAATCAAAGCAAGTGTGCTCTATGAAAGGTTGTCATTAGGTGATTGAGAAGGTAGGCTGAGGGACTGGACAGTGGAAGAAAGTGGCATCAATGAGGTGTTTAGTTATGGATGATTTTTGCGTGTCATTAATGGTTTGGACAATGGTAGTGGTTCAGTATTGTTGGGTGGGTATGGAATTGCAGGTGGCAACAAAGGAGAATATAAAATTTTAGAATTACCTAATATAGTGAATATTTCTTCTGATGGGGCAGATATTGAGCTGGGTGGAGACTGCACGAGTAGAGCATTTGGGAATGGATGACAAGAATCTGTACTTGACGGTTTATGATTCAAAGGTTGAACATTAGAACAAATTTCCCAGGCAATATTATTGTTCTGTTTGAGTTTTAAATTAGAAAACATATTCTAAAAAGGATAGGTATCTTTCAAAAATATAACATCCCTTGATAAGTATAATTTATTCTTGACGGGATCCAAACATTGATGGCAATAATGTTTATTAGAAAATCCTAAAGATACACAAGGATTAGATCTTGAATCTAATTTATTTTTTCCATATGGTTTAAACCATGGGTAGCATAAACAACCAAAAACTTTAAGGGATTGATACTTTGAAGACTCTTGAAATAGAATTTAATAGGGACATTTATTTTGTAAATTTGAAGTTGTTAGATGGTTTATAAGGTAGACTGCTTGGTGACAAGAAAAACTCCCAAAAAATAGGAGCAAGGAGGCTTGGGACAGTAAGGTTTTTGCCATCTCCATAACATGCCTATGACATCATTCAACTTGTGCAACTCTTTGGGGTGTGTAGGGAGGGGTTACTAACACTCTGTTTGGATAATGGTTTGATATGGTTTAATAATTTATGGTACAATATGGTATGGTATTGTACTGTATGGTATAGTACAATACAATGTTTAGATTGACTGTATTATTCACTACTGTTGAATAACAGTTTTATTGTTTGATTTGATGGTATGGTACTGTATCGTAACTGGTAAATTTACTAAAATACCCCATATTATTATAAGTTTTAAATTTATCAAAAATTATTAATAAATAAAATAATTTTCTTTCTCTCATTGATTACAGGGAATGTTTCACTCCGATTGCATTAAGAAAATATAGATATAGGTTTACTTATAGCACACCACTATTGATTGTTTGCAATTCATATATAAAGAAGTTCCATCCATCAAATTGAACTCTAGCCGAAATAACATATTCACAAACCACCTCAATGGAGGAATTCACAAAAAGTCCACCGCAATGATAATAGCACGATTCAAAAATGCAAAAACACAGAGGAGGGGTAAACAAAAAAACGTAAAATAAAAATACATTAGGTTTAAAAGTGATAGAGGGTGAAGGGTAAAATGGGATTAAAGAATTTTATATAAGGGTATAATTGAAAAAAAAAGAAGAAAACCATGGGATACAACCAAATTGGTGGTTCTGAAAATTGAGAGATTTCATGGTTTGGTAACCATGAAAACATACCATACCATACCATGCCTTTCAAAAAATAATCAATACAAACATGGTTTCCTAGGTAACCATACGATACCATAACATGGAAAACCACCATCCAAATAGGGGCTAAGTGTTCAATACCATGACTTTTGAGATATGAGGATAAACCTTAAAACTCACCACCTGATACAAGAAAACAAAGGGATACACAAAATTACACTCCAAACAGTCCACAAATCACAAGATTCGAGGACCTGTTGGAGACCAACTCACGGATTCATTACAACACACAATGACGAGATAGAAAAGTGTGTTTTCAACAGCAAAACAACAAAAATGACAATAAGATGAGAACAATATGATAAGAACAATAACAACAAAAGACAACAACTCACGAGGTGAATATTACAAGATACACAAACGTTTACAAGATTACGATAAACCAAAGGGATAGATAGTTAGACCTTGGATGGTATAATCTTAAGAACCCATGAACATGTGATACTCTTGAACCCTTGACGATACACACAATGGTTAACATAACTCCTACGTTGACACAAGAGGGACTTTACCTCCTCTCTACACCAACGTCTCAAGCCATGAATTTAACACTACTGATTCCACACTAGTATCACCCTAGTTTCGGGTTTCCTCCTAAAGAGAAGAGAGGACTTGTCTTTCAAAGTGTTATACAACTTACAATATCATCAAAGTCTAAGACAAAAATGACCTACAATGTTCTATTTATAATCGGTTACAACTAGAATACAAAATGACCAAAATGCCCCTTAATGAAAAGCCTCAAAATGTCGCCCATGGAGTTTAGTGTAGGTTCGGTTTTGGTGTGTGTTTTAGGCCATCTTTTGCATTTTTCTTGCACACACCAAGCCTCAGGTTCATTACAATTTCACACATCCATCCCCGTGGTCGTACTTGTATTATCCTCTCCTTCTTGAAAAGGATTCGACCTCGAATCCGTACCATACAAAATCAAGAGAAGGAAAATAAGCACACATCCTCATGACATGAGGGGTTAGGGTTAGCAAATAATAACACATCAATATGCCATGCCGAGGCGGAACAAAATTAAAGTATAGTCATGGGTCCTTTGTTTTAATCATGAAAAGATTAGTACAAATGCTACAAAGGAGGTGGCTCGGGCAAGCATCAAGACAAAAGGAAAATAGGACAAGAGTAATCCTTTCCCACCCTAAGATGGTACCAGGATTAAATAGGTGGAGTAACCAAGGACTTAGGCCTCGGCCATACTCACTTTCCCCTAAGGTGTCGTCTTCAAAATTAGGCATACCCTCTATATCCCTGTGGAAAATATCATGAGCACAAAGAGGATAAAGAAAGGTGTCACATGATTCAACTCCAACTGTGATCTCCTTATGCATGTACTCACTAGTTTCAAGTCCAACAACACTAGTAGGCTTAACGTAGGAAACACATAAAAAAGAAGTAGATGGAATTTCTAATCATGCAACACTTTATCTTTCAAGAGAGCAGTCCCTACATAGACATAAACTATCATGGGAAGCAAAGGGATCACAAGCAAAACCATCTTTACCAAGACAATCATAATTCGGGTTTCCTAAATAATCAAGAACGTCAAGGTCATTTCCACCTGATTAATCATTGTCCACAACCTCGCTAGTTGTTGGCAACTCATATACAAACGTAGACCCACCTTGGTTTTCACAAGGTTCAACTAGTGTGTGAATACTCTCGTCATTTGGTAATGAAACCTTAGTAAAGTTATAACTGCTAGCACTAAATGGACACAAATCATTCTCACGAGGAGAATTAATTTCGTCATCTAAAGGATCAACTAGTGCTTGCGTACCTACAACAAGAGTTTGGTCCTCAAGTGGCGTAACAATACCGAGAGTATCATAAAAAGGAGAATCGAGCACCTCTACCCTAGGTAAAGTCGCAACTACACCTACTTGGCTCCTACTAGCCACAAAATAACATTCTAAGTTCATAGGAGTTTAGGGGATAACGGTTTTACCTCATAACTCATGTGAGCTATGGCCTTCCACTTGATGTGTGTTCAGGCAACCCAATTGATCCCTTTGACCTACCATACGATCCAACCTTTCATTTTCCATAGCTAGGTCTCGGGACATAGTGTCAAGGTAGGCCAAAATGACATTGGTGGCATTGTTGTCCACGGGTTGAGAGGTTGAAGCCGCGGGTTCCCTTGTAATTGTACCTAAAAATAAATAAAAGAACAAGCCTACAAAGCAAAACACAAGTTAGTTCGAAACAACCTCACCACACTCTCACACACTTAATTGTCTCACACTTGGATTCACAAGTGTTGTAAGTCAGCTCGTAGTTCGTGATGAATCGAGGGGTGAGTCTACTCCTTGTTTGGAATGGATTTTTTGTTTGAAGACTCAAGAAAAATAGTTTCCGAACTTGAACCAAGAAGTGCTATGATTTTAAAAATGATAAAAGCACAAAAGAAACGTTGACACGAACAATGGATTCAAAGGACTAATTGACAATCTAGTAGGAGTTTACTAGTTTATTAATTAGTACTAAGATCAATTAAACAAAACGAAGGATCAACAAATAAGAAAGAAAGATATATAAAATTTGAGATTAAAAATTGTCGGTGAACAGTAAAACGTGCCATGGCAGCCACATATTGGTTGTGGTTGTTATCAAATTTTATTTTTCAATTCAAGTCTTGATCCAATTGTAATTTGGAATTGGTGAGAATTGGTTAAGGAGGGAAAACAGGTCTTGAAATCCTTTTTCAAATTCAAAAAGCAAGACTTGACTTTTCTCCTCAAGACAAGGTCCTTAAATCATAGAAAAGTTGTTGAGAAATGATTGATAGGTCTTTAGTGGTTGGGGGTCATTCAAGACTAACAAGTTTCTACACCTTTTCCTTCACCTTTTTGGATCAAATAAGCACTTTATTTTTCTAGAAAGGTATGAAGTTAGTGATTAACATAAAGAACAAAAACAACATTCACCAAGAACAACAACAACAATTTTCAAGAACACCAACAATTCCCTTTTCACAGCCCACTCTAAACCCTCAACAATATTGTCTCACACGGCCAAAACTACCATATCTTTAACAAAATTGGTCTTAGGATAGAAATTTTATAATATCACATGGCCAAACTAAAAACAACAACAATATTCACATTACGATTCCAAACCGTAAGCCACAACAACACCAACAACAATCGGCAAAGCTTATGTTCACAACAACAACATCAATATTTCAAGCTCAAATCTAAGATATAGACTCAATGTGTTAGTACGGAACAGTACTAACACTTAGAGACAACAAAGACAAGTAAAAATCTTGGCCAACACACAACAAGAAGACAATTTTCGGCCAAGAACACAAATTGAACAGATTGCTATTTTTCTGGATTTTCAGTTTTTTTCATCAATTTCTTTTTAACTAACAAGCCAAAGATTGATCTTGTAGGAACAAGATCAAGACACGCTTTGATACCAAATTATACAATAAAACCAAGGGATACACAAAATTACACTCCAAACAGTCCACAAATCACAAGATTCGAGGATCTATTAGAGACCAACTCTCGGATTCACTACAACACACAATGACGAGATAGAAAGGTGTGTTTTAAACACCAAAATAGCAAAAACGACATTAAGATGAGAACAATATGATAAGAACAATAACAACAAGAGAGAAAAACTCACGAGTTAAAGAATACAATATACACAAACGGTTTCAAGATTACAATAAACTAAAGGGATAGATAGTTAGTCCTTGGTTTGTATAATCTTAAGAAACCAAGAACATGTGACACTCTTGAACCCTTAACTCTACACAAAACGGTTAAACTAACTCCTACGTTGACACAAGAGGGACTTTACCTCCTCTAAACACCAACATCTCAAGCCATGAATGCAACATTAGTGATTCCACACTAGTATCACCCTAGTTTCGGGTTGCCTCCTAAAGAGAAGAGAGGAATTGTCTTTCAAAGTGTTATACAAATTACAATATCATCAAAGTCTAAGACAAAAATGACCTACAATATTCTATTTATACTAGGTTACAACTAGAATACAAAATGACTAAAAGGCCCTTTAATGAAAAGCCTCAAAATGTCGCCTATGGAGTGTAGTGTAGGTTCAGTTTTGGTGTGTGTTTAAGGCTCTCTTTTGCATTTCTCTTGCACACTCCAAGTCTCGAGTTCATTACATTTTCACACATCCATCCTCGTGGTCGTACTTGTATCACCACCACCATGGGTATAGAGAAACAAAATTTTGGTTTGAAATCATCACTGAAGTAAGGGATGTAAACCTTGAAAGACATCAAGAACATTCTTTTTTGATTTTATAGTGAATAACCACAAGTTTTTCGAGTACTGGTTACCAAATAAAACATATTATCGCTTGTTATTAATTAACAAAATAGGAAAGGGCCCTCATAAGTTGCTATAAATAATGTGAAATGGTCGTTTACTTTGCAATTAATTTTTAGAAAAAGGTAACCTGTGTATTTTATTAGAATAACACGAATTACAAACTAAATTAGTTCTAGAATGTGAAACTAGAAGATAAAACTGATGCAAAATTACATTCAAAATACGATAACTAGGATGAGCTAAACACCGATGCCACAGGTGTAGAGGAATGACAACATTTAATTATGTTGAATGATGCCCACTTCCCTACGACCAATCATACAACCCATCTCTACTCTGCACACAAAATAGAGTAGCCCCCATACTCATATCCTTCATAAGATAAGAAAAAGGAAAAAATCAATAGAGGTATGGTTATCGCAACAAAATTTACAAATAGAAATAAGGTTATTTTTTACAGCATGAGAGCACAAGGTATTGAGAAGATTAAATTGCTTATTTGATGCACTTATGTTGGTGTTACCGGTATGAGATATTGGAATGTTGCTACCATCTCCCATTGCTATCTCCTCTGGACCGTGGTAGTTTTGCACATCAGTGAAGTTTTGAGCATCTGAGGCCATATGATGAGTGGCGCCAGTATCAGCAATCCAAAGAGCCTCTTGAGTTGAAAGTCAAGCAACATAGTTTGCTCGGGCTTGTAGGTGATTTTATGATTAGGATCTGCAGACTTTGGAAGAATGACCAGGACGGTTACACAATTGGCACTTCAGAGTGTTTTCATATCGTTGTTGTTAGTTACTGCACTTAAAAGTGTTGTATCATTATTGTAGTTTATTTTTCCACTATGCCATGGCTAGTTGGTGTTGGACAAACTTGCACTAGGATGCCTATTGGAGTTGTTTACTTGACGAGGATGCGTGTTTACTTTCTGTGCAATAGCAATTGTTATTAGTGTTGATAGTGGCTTCTTTGCTTCTTTATGCTTTATGAAAATTCCATGATCAAGCAAATTTTCATAAAGTTTTGGATAAGAGATAGTTGAGTATCTTGCATGGACGCAGCAGATATTTCACAAATATTTGGGCCAAGTCTAGTGAGGATTTTGAAAATCAGTTCCTCATTAGACAAAGGAGCTGTGAAAAGTTCATCACAGAGAGATCAAACTTGGTGGAGATAATCAACGATGGAAAGGGCTTCTTTCGAGAGATGAGCTAGACGATAACACAAACTAAAGATTCTTGTTTGTGATTTGTTGGCATATGCAGTGTGCAAAATATCCCAAGCAGTCTTGGCGGTGGATATAATGACAACTGTAGTAGAAAGTGTAGGATCAACTATGGCCAAGATGGCATTTTGAATAAGCTAATCTTGGCGATACCATGAAACAAATTACGGATTTTTGACTTCCTGATTATTTTGAGCTACTGTGCGAGTATGGGAAAGGCGTGAACCGTCGAGATGTCCATAAATGTTGTGACCACACATAAGCATGGGCAGTTGTGCTTTCCAAAGCAAAAAATTGTGGCTGCCAGTTAGTTTGATTGATAACTGGGTGACAGAATAAAACTGGACAATTACGGTGTTGGCATCTGAATTGGTAACAGTTACGTTTGTGGCCATTTTGATGGGAAGAGCTGGAGGGCTTATCAAAATAATTATACTCGTGAGAGTTAATTGGCTCTGATACCATATGAAGTATAAAACTGTTAATGGAACAAAAGAAACGATCGATTCTCATTAATTGTAGACTAAGTATATATAAATACAACACAACAAAGAGATAAACTAAGAAAAGGATAATACTTATCTATATACAACAAAGTCCTAAAGAGAAGGAACTACTAAATTTGAAATTTTAAAAATTTGAGTTGATTTTATCCTTTATTAAAATCAACGGGAGAGGTAAGAGTAAGAGTAGATCTTGCTAGTCTTACTATTCAGCTTTTATAACTCTTTGGGTGCTATTTAGGAATGTTAGTCCACAAGACCACAAATAATAATATATTTGTGATATTTGAATCTAGTGTTTGGTCTACACTACATTAACATAATAGGTAAAAAATAATAAACAAATCATAGACAAAAAGTAAAAAATATGTATATTAGATTATGAATGATTCCCATAAAGGAATACATCCATATCCTTAGTTGATTTCTTTTTTAGGTTTGATAAATTAATGGATAAACTTTACGTTGTCTCATCACTTATCAAGTTTCTATTTGTTGATAAACATTTCTTATTTTTTTTTCTACTTATGAATACTGTTCGGTAAAATAAATTTGCTTCTTACCAAGCGCACCCTAAAATCCTGAAAATTAATGCTAAAATGGTTAAAAAAAATATGCATATGAGTCAGTAGTAAGATTGGTCTAAAGGTTCAATGATTTTTGGCTATCTCCATATGAGTCATAGAACAAATCCATATAAGTCATAATTAGAAATGCATTTATCAATTTTCTTTTTTTCTTAAAAATAGAGAGTATTTAATGAACTAGGCGTTATAAAATGTCATGATAAAATACAATTTTCTTTAAGTCAAAAAACAAATACAAAGTCTTCTATATAAATAAAACTAGATTAAAGACCCAATTATTTTTTTTTCTTAATCACTTTATTGGTATTAGAATTTGGTAAATCTCTCTCTTTCTTTCTTTCTTTCTTTCTTGCCCTTCATCATTCACTCACTCAATCACTCACTTGCACACATTATAGTTGAAACATACATATAATATGTTAAGAAGGATCTAATAAAAATATTGTTAGAATATCATCTTACAAAACATGGTGGATCAAAGTTGCCAACGTAAGCTCAGTGGCACCCTCTAATTTCAAATTTGTCCATTAAAATGAAATTTGTATTACAATGTTTATAAATTAGTAATAGCTCCAACTCCGAACTTACTAACTCTAGGTCTGACTCAATCGTACAAACTATTAATTTATCCAGAACCAGCATGCTTATAAATTATTTTAATTCATAGAAGTCATGGTTGGACTGATGTGTTCTCAGTTTTAGATTTCCCCAAGTAATGCGGAGTTGGGAATTTACAATGCATTAATGGCATGCATATTTGTTGGGTTAGTCCAACAAGCCATGTTGGTCAAGATAGCATTAGCCCTGGTTGAAACGAATTGACCTTGGAATACTTGTTGTTTTAGAGTTTGTCATACGTAAATATAAAGGTATGATTCTTGGCTTTTAATGAAGATTATATTCCAAGGAAGAGTTGTCTACCTATCAAATCTTTCTTATTTTTATGTTGTGATTATTTTTCATGTGCTAAAATTCATTGGCTATATTTAAAAAATCACTTCTAAAGTGATTATGTTGTATTATTTTTTCACTGTATGATACTAGTATACGTACTGTCACGATCCGAATCGAGGCATTGGACGCGACGGACATTATGAAACCACAAAGGCCTGAGAGATTACTTAGCGTACTATCATAAGCATAATTCATAAATGAATCAAAATGCAGAAGACATAATGAAGTTCAAGGTGATCTCATGATTGAAATACATCAATAAACATATGACAATACAATACTTATATCCCGTCTATGAAGCCTCTAATGCAAACTAACTGTCTGGGCGAGAAAAGGCCCCCGACTGGACCATAAAACAACTGAAACTATCATACGGATAGGATGCCTTCCGAAGTAAGGGAGGCTCACCAACTCTGACTATCTTAGGGAAATCTACTACTGAGCTGGACCATGGGACTGAGCCTCAGAACCTATATTATGAGAGTCAAAACTCAGAAAGTATTGGTAAGCTGAATAATCAAAAATAAATATTTCATGTAAGATAATTGAGAACATTATGTAAATATTTATCATATATATATATATAAACATGAGCATAATATGAAGAGCTTCTAATATACTTGTAAGACATTGACCCAACTCTTAGTTTTTTTTATTCTGAGCTATATGGTATACCCTACAATTTTGATATCCTGTGAACTATATGGAATCCGCTCTTGACTCGGAGACGAATCCACCTATCCAAGTTGCAACAAGAATGGGGATAGGTGATCTGTACTATTACTTAAGGCCGTCGCCAGCATACAATCCCTTATTTAAGGGCACATCCCATATTTCAGGGCACAATAAGTCCCGTGTTGGCAAAATAAGATTTCTGGCAATGAGTTATCTGTCTAAATCTCGTTAAAGCCACTTTTAAAATTTTAAAACCATGTTTCATACTCATAATATTATTTACATTCATGTTAAATGCATTTCGTATTAGTTATAGTCATACCTAGGTCTGCAAGCCATTTCATATCATATCATTCCATAGCCTTTCTCATTCAATAATATGTAAATGGCCACCCAAAAGATTTATCATATCACATGAGAGTTCTTATTTCAAACATACTTGTAAGACATTGATAGTGACCCAACTCTTTTTTTTTATTTTGAGCTGCAAGGTACACCCTACAATTTTTATATCCCGCGAGCTATATGGAATTCGCTCTTGACTCAGCGGTGAATCCTCCAATCCAAGTTGAAACAAGAATAGGGGTAGGTGATCTGTACTATGCCACAAGCCCATCACCAGCATACAATCTCCTATTTAAGGGCACATCCCATATTTTAGGGCACAATAAAGTCCCGCGTCGGCAAAACACGATTTCGGGCAATGAGTTATCTGTCTAAATATCTTTAAAGCCACTTTTAAAATTTTAAAATCATGCTTGATACTCATGACATTATTTACGTTCTTGTTAAAGGCATTTCGTATTAGCTATAGTTATACCTAGGCCTGCAAGTCATTTTATATCATACATTCCATAGCCTTTCTCATTCAAAATCATATAAATGGCCACCCAAGAGATTTATCATATTACATGAAAGTTCTTATTTAAAATAGCACATGAATCTTATGCAAAACATTCTCTTTTTCATACTTTAACATATGGTAGCCAATTCAATCATTTATTTCCTGTATTTTATCCATTATGACACAAGAGCCTTTAGAATAAGAATCACCTCTGAAAACATGTAAAATAAAAAAGCATAATTGATAGAGAAACATTTATGACTCAAGAAATATCATCATTCATAAAGCAGTCCACACATTAGCTATAAATAAGTCTTATAATTAAAAAAAGAACTTATAATTCATGCTCTCCAATCATTTAACAATTCATAACATGGAAAGACCATAATTTCATCATTGGGAGAGGGAACTTCACAGAATAATTCTCATAAAAAACTTTTTGAAACTCATATCATATGTGCACATGATTACAAATCAAGTATATGGAAAGAAACCCCATGATAAATGCATAATTTCATCAAAATGGGTTCATGATGCATACTTTTCAAAGGATTTTCAAATCCCATTACATATACATATACATATACATATACATATACATATACATATACATATACATATACATATACATATACATATACATATACATCTTTAAATTTTCTTAAAACGTTAAATTTAAACCCTTGAGATTTATGATAGTCCCACATGCCTTGAAAACAATGAGAACGTGGAGCAATTTGACCCCTTGGAAGTTAAAATCCTCAAAACCAAGGTATATTCTCTTCTGTTGCTTATGGAATGATGTTTAAGGATTTACAGAGGTATAATGATGCTGAGTTTTGGATTTAATTCATGGGGAACGAGTTTTAGAAGAAAAAGATCAAAAATCCCTTCCTTATTCTTAAGTGGCTGCTCATTTTAACCAAGGCAGCATGCCACGGTGGCTATTGTGGAGGCTGGCCTTTGTGGCACGCTACTTATCGCGGTGGCCACAACCTCCGTGATGTGGTGCCTAACACAGAGCGGCCTCCGTGCCACGTTGGAATTGGTAGGCTTACTACCTCCACAGCCTAAAATCACCTTGAACCACTTCAAAAAATCCAAAAACTCTGCCAGATGTCCCTTTTAACATTCCAAAACATATTTTAGTTCTGAAATCAATGTTTCATACACTGGTTAGCCAAGAATAAAATTCTTGAACTTTTGAGGATTTCATATTTACCCCCTCTTGGGATCATTCATCCCCGAATGAATGTTCAAACCACATTAAGCATGATTTAGAGAATTACAAGGAATAAAATAAGAAGGATAAAGTTAATACCTTCGATATCATCATTCGCAGATTCAAAGAGTGATGGGTATCTTGAATGCATATCATCCTCAGAATCCCACGTAGCTTCATCATCTTTTTTATTCTTCCAAAATAATTTAACACATGTTATCTCTTTACTTCTCATCCTTCAAACCTATCGATCTAGTTTAACTATGGGCTCTTCTTCATAGGATGAAGAATTTTTCACACAAATTTCCTCAATAAGAAACACAAGCGAATTCTCTTCAATGCACTTCTTACGCATCGACACGTCATATACCGGATGAAAAAAAACTAAACTTGCGGGCAAATCTAACTCATAAGAAACTCCATCAACCTTTCTTATAATTCAATAAGGGCTAATATAGCAAGGACTGAGCTTTTCGATCTTCCCTAGTCTCATGACTCTTGAGGATACCTTTAGAAAACACAATCATAAACATCAAATTATAACTCCCTTCTTCTAACATTAGCATAGGATTTCTAGAAAGGTTAGGTTGTCTTAAGCCTCTCTATAATGACTTTCACTTTCTTCATCACCTGATGAACCAGGTCAGGTCTAAAAAAATTGGTCTTACCCACTTCAAACCACCTAATTGGTGATCTACACCTTCTTTCATAGAGAGCCTAAAAAGAAGTCATTTGGATGCTAGAGTGGTAGCTATTATTATAGGAAAAATTCTATTAGTAGTAAGTTATCTACCCAACTACCTTTAAATTCAATCAGGCAAGCCCTTAGCATATTTTTTAAAGTCTGAATGGTACGCTCTTCCTACCCATCTATCTTAGTGTGGAAGGCACTACTGAGGTTCACCTGGATACCCAATCCTTTCTAAATGAGCGCCAAAATTGAGATAGAATTGTGTACCTCGATCGAATATAATGGATATAGGATCCTCATGCAATTGAACTATTTACTGAATTTACAACTTTACATAATCATCCCCCAAATAATTAGGCCTCACTAACAGAAAGTGAGCAAACTTCATCATCATGCACGTCTACAATTATCCAAATAGTTTCGTATTGGTTTCGAGATCACGGAAGAGCTATAAAAAAGTCCATGTTGACCATATCCTATTTTCATAAGGGCAATTCCATGTTGTAGGAGGTACCACCTGGCCACAACTGCTCCACCTTGACTTGTTGACAATTCATACACTTAGCCACAAAGTTAACAACATCTCTTTTCATATTATTCCACCTATAAATCTCCTTGAGATCATGATACATTTTTCTGGAACCAGGGTGAACAACATACCTAGAAGTATGTGCTTCATTAAGAATCCTTTCCTGTAAACTATCTACATCTGGCACACATAACCTTTCTTAGTATATCAAAATTCCATCACCTCCAATTTCAAATGCCATAACCTTTTACTGACCAACATTCTCCTTGATCTGCATCAATATAGAATCTCTAGCCCACTTTTCCTTTACTTATACGCAATGGGATGAATTAGCTACTTCTTTAATGAGCAAACCTCCATCCCCAGAGTCTTAGAGTCAGACTCCTAGATTAGCAAGACAATGAATGTCCTTGACCAAATTCCTCCTTCCTTCCTCCACATGAGAAAAACTTCCCATGGACAGCTTGCTAAGAGCATCAACAACCACATTAGGTTTACCTAGATTATAATACAGGCTCATGTCATAATCTTTCAACAACTCTAACTACCTCATTTGCCTGAGATTCAACTCTTTTTGGGTGAACACATAATATAGAATTTTATAATCAGTAAAGATGTCAACATGCACCCCATACAGATAATGATGCCAAATTTTGAGTGGAAACACCACAACCACGAACTTCAAATCATAGTGGGATAGTTTCTCTCATGTACCTTCAGCTGTCTAGACACATAAGATACTACCTTCTTATACTACATAAAAACACACCTATGTCCCACTTGAGATGCATCATAATAAAATATAAAACCCTCTAGGTGCAAGAGAATACCCTTCCACTCTATAACTAGCACATTAATAAAACAGAAGATGGCCTTTCTAGTTCTATAGTCTAATGTATCATAACATCAATAGAGCCAATCTATTCCTAGAATTCTGTCAAAATGAAGCATATCAAGTTCTATAAGATCAGCCATAGTATCTCGATGAAAAACAAATACCGCATAATTTCTATAAAATTTTTATCAACAATAGAGTCACCAACAAGAGTACAGACAAAGAAGGGTTCAAAAATATTTCTGGGCTCAAAACAAAAACTGTCTACCACATAAGGGGTCACATAAGAAAAGGTAAACTCGGGATCAAGTAACACATACACATAATAGGAGAAAATCTGTAAGATACCCATAACAATATTTGGTGAAGCCTCGGAGTCCTTTAGACTAGATAATGAATACAACCAGTTACGACCACCACTAATAGTAGAAGTAGTTCCCTTTGGTGGAAGAGCTATAGAGGCGGCCTGTGATTCAGCTCCTTAAAATTTTCCCTTAGCCGAGGGGTAGTCCTTCATAAAATGGATCGGCTATTCACAAGTATAGCACAACTGACTACCAGACAGGCACCTTCTTGGGTAATTCTTATATCATTTACCACAACAAGAGTACGACTTAAAAGTATGGGACACACTACCTTGAGATTGGGTACCCTACATCTCAGCCCACTGTTAGGTTGGAAATTTTAGGACCACTAGTCGACTGAGGTCTCGGTGTAGACGCACGGGCTAATGATTGAACAATACACAAAAATTTCTTCTTCGACCACTGCTTGACCAATTTGCCACTCTGTTGCTGACTGGCATTTTGATTTGCCGACTTAGCACTATTGGTCTACCTATCCTTATCCCCTACTTGCTTTTTCTTCTCCTCCTCTACCTATTGTATGTATACTACTAACCTGGAGATATCCATATCTTTGTCCAGTATTTCTCCCTTACATTCGAACACCAAATTATTTGAGAGACCAGATGCAAGCTTCTTCATACAATCCCTTATATTTCATACTAACTCTGAAGCATAATAGTTCAACTGGGTGAATTTCAATTCATATTCATCGATGCTCATCTTTCTTTGTTTAAGGTTAACTAATTCTTTGACCCTTAACTCAATTAGTTCCTGAGGAAAGAAGTGATTAAGGAAGGCCTCTAAAAACTCCTCCCATACAGCAGGTGCAATATTTTTTCCCCTCAAGTTTTTCTACTAATCACACCACTGGTAAGCCACTTCCGTCAGCAGATGAGACACAAACTCTACCCCCTCAATATCACTGACTTGTATGACTTTGGGTATATTCTCCATCCCATCTATGAATCCTTTAGGGTCCTCCTCAATATTGGTACTCATAAATATGGGTGGTTTCAACCTTATGAACTAGACAACTCAAGTGATTTAAAAATAACTAGGCATAGAACTCATATCTAACGGTTGATGGCACTGCAAAACCATAAGATGAGCAATCATGTGAGTAGACTGGTGGAACTCAGCATTTAAAACCTCTCCTTGAGGGGACTAAGTATGATTTTCAATGGATCAAGGGGCTCGAGTAGGTCTAGTTTGAACTGGAGGAACCTTGGAGTAGTAGAGAACTCTGGGGTACAGGCTCTATAACAGGAACGCATCCCATGAGTAGGGCAGACATCTTCAGCATTTTCCCCAATAAGAATGGATTCACTGGATGAAGTATTATGCTCATTGTATCTACAGGGATTCATGATCCAAAACGTTAAAAGTCAGGAGTTAGGAAACATTCAGACCCTATAGCATGAACTAGAACATAAAGAATAGTGAAACATTCCTAAATTTCTTGTAGCTTTTCTAATATAAGTGTGGAACGATACACACCCATAAAAATGAATCTACCCGACACAATTTTGTAAATACCCTGGGACCTGAAACGTGCTCTGGTTCCAAGCTTATGATCTGATCCAAGGCCCTGGATGCGATGGACATCCCAAAACCATGAAGGCCCTAGATACCCCTTAACAATACTATCATAAGCATTATTCATACATGAATCAAAATACGGAAGTCATAATTAATTTCAAGGTAATATCATGATTGATATATTCCAATAAATTTATGACAATACAATACTCACATTGTAACACCCCGTATTTTTTAGGCTAGTGTGTAAACTCTAATCCTATTATTTATATTTGAATACATGTGCCATGATATTTATCATAATGTGAGAATTGATTTTGAGGTGGAAAATGTCATAGGAATCACTTATAATAAGGTTGAGCTAAGAGCCTTTGATTTTGTCAAATTTATGTATTCAATTCTATAAGGGTCAACTTTTAATGTGTATAACTTCTTATTTATATAGAATTTTTCATTTCAAGACCCATCATATTGTATATAATTGAATTATCTTTCCAACGATACAAATTTTGCCTTAATCAATTCTCAAGCGGAAAGTTATCATCATTTTCGTCAGAACCAGTAAGCTACAGAGATAAGACTGCATCACAGTGACGTAGTTGCATCCACTTTTTTTATTTAAATAATTTAGGAGCAATTGGGTCTTTTACCCCCTTGACCTATTCGTCCATAACATGACTTGGGCATTATTTAGGGCATAATTTTGCCATTCTTCTTTATTTTTCTCTCAAGAAAACTCTCCTTTCCAAAGAACAAATTCAACTCCTTTTCCCCAAAGGAATCAAGAATCCAAGGTTCCGAAGTTCAAAAATCTTCAAGAAAACATCAACAATAGTTTTTTTTTTCGAAAATTCATCATTCAAGTCCCAAAGATTCAAACTATCTTCACCAATCAAGAATCTTAAGGTATGTGGGGCTATCTTAAATCTCATGGGTATAGGTTTTATGATTTTTACAATCTTTAAAGTTATATACTTAATGAGTTTTGAGAAATTATTTTAAGAGCATGCATCATGGACCCAATTCGATGAAAGTATGTATTTGTCATGGGGTTTTCCCATAAGATTGATTTATAGTCTCGTGCTTACGTGATTTAAGTTCAAAAAGAGATTTATGAATGTGATTTGTTAAATTCCCTTCACAATGATGAAATTTATGTAATTTACATGGTATGAATTGTGAATTATTTTTGATAGTATGACTTCAGAGCCCCTTTTAAATCATGAGATTTATGTATAACTAAATGTTGGGTCTTCTTTATGAATGATTATATTTCTCAAGTTATAAATGCCTCTTTATCAGTTATGCTTTGTTATTTTACATGTTTTCAAAAGAGGCAATTCTTATTCCAAAGGCTTTTGTGTTCTAATGAAGAAATTGCATATGATTTATGAGTGAATTGGCCACCGCATGTTTAAGTCTCGAAAAGAGAGTGTGTTTGCATGAGTTTCTTATATGCTTTTAAAATAAGAACTCTCTTATGATTTGATAAAATCTTTGTGTGATCATATGCATATTTCTGAATGAGAAGGCGAATACGATGTGTTATGATATGAATAACTTGAAAGTTTGGGAATGACGATACCTGGAGATGATATGCCCTTAACAAAATAAGCATTGAATATTTTATAGGCATGAAGCATGGTCTTAGGGTACTAAAATTGGGCTTAAAGAGAGCTAGTTGGTTACATGATGAAGGCTTGAGTTCAGATAACTCTTAGCCCAAAATCATGTTTTGCCGATACGGGTTTATGATGTCCTATATTATGGATTGTATACTAGCGACGGCCTTATGGTGTAGTACGAATGGCATAACCCAATCCTTGTGGTAAACTAGGATTAGGGGATTGGCCTCCGAGTTAAGGGCATAGTCCATATAGCCCGTGGATAAGTATGTTTGTAGGGTGTACCATCTACCTCAAATGTTAGACAACGAGTTGAGTCATGATTTCTAGAAGATGTTTTGAAGCTCTTTAAATTATGCTCATGCATTTTTGATTGTTTTATGCAAACATGCTTTATGATAAGCTCTCACCTATGTTGTATAAAATATATGTTATTTTTAGATGTTTTACGTACCAATACCTATGTGCATTGATCCCCTATATTTCAGGTTATACGGTATAGTCCCATGGTCCATCACATCAGCAGAATACTTTGGATTTTACAGAATTAGTGAATCATCCATCTTTTGGAAGACACTTAATAATATGTTAAGTCTTTCCATATATGGTCTAGCCGAGGGCTTTGTCCCGGCCTAGATAGTTAGTATTCAGTAGAGGCTTCGTAGATGGTAGTTTAAGTTTTGTATTGTCATATTTGGTTGACACATTTCAGATTTATAAGTTTCCAATGAACACTGTTATAGCTTTTGCACTTTGATTTATGCATGAATTTTGCTTATGATAGTATGCTAAGGGGTCTCTCGGGCCTTCGACATTCGGGATTCCTGTCGTAGCCAGGGCCTCAATTTAGGTTATGACACATATCTCCTCTACAAAGACTCTAATGCAAATTAACTGTCTATGCCGGTACAAGGCCCCCAGCTGCACTATAAAACAACTGAAACTAACATATGGGTAGGATGCCTTCCGAAGTAAGGGAGGCTCACCAGCTCTGGTTGTCTGAGAGAAATCTTCTACTGAGCTAGATTACAGGACTAAGCCTCAGAACCTATATTATGAGGGTCAATAATCGAAAAGTATTGTTATGCAGAACAATACAAAGTAGTGAATATATCATTTAAAATAATTGAGAGCATTGTGTAAATCTTTTATGATTCAAAATATATGTATTTATAAAAACACATGGGCATAATATGAAGAGCTTAACAACATAATGTTAAGCCATTGACCCAGCTCTTAGGTTTTTTTATTCCGAACTAGATGGTAAACCCTATAATTTTGATATACCACGGGCTATATGAAATCATCTCTTGACTCGGCAGCAAAAGCCCCAATCTAAGTTTTCCGCAAGAATTAGGGTACGTGATCTGTACAACTTCATAAGTCCATTGCCAGCATACAATACCTTATTTCAGGTCACAATAAGTTCCGTGTCGGCATAACATGGTTTCAAGCAATGATTTATCTAAACTTGTGTCTTCTTCCGGTTACCATCCAACTCTCTTTAAGACCACTTTTAACCTTTTAAAACTGTGCTTCACGCTTATGACATTATTTACGTTTATGTTAATGGTATTTCATATTAGGTATCATCATCATAGGCTTGCAAGACATATCATATCATTCCATAGCCCTTTTAATTCAAAAACATGTAAATGGCCACACAAAAGAGTTATCATATCACATAAGAGTGCTTATTCAAATTGCACATGAAACTTATGTAAAACACTCTCTGTTTCAAACTTTAACATGTGGTGGCCAATTCAATTATTTATTTTATGCATTTTCTCCATTAGGATACAAGAGTCTTTAGAATAAGAATCTCCTCTTTGAAAACATATAAAATAATAAATTATAATTGATAAAGAGGCATTTATGACTTGAGAAATATCATCTTTCATAAAGCAGTCCCAACATTTGATACACATAACTCTCATAATAAAAAATATAGAACTTATAATTCATGATCTCCCTCCCATTTAACATTTCATAATATGGTAAGACCATAATTTCATCATGGGAGAGGGAACATCAGAAAAATCATGCTCATAAAACACTTTTAAAAACACATATCATATTTGCACATGATTACAACTCAAGTTTATGGAATGAAACCCCATGATAAATGCATAATTTTATTAAAATGGGTTCATGATGCATACCATTGAAAAGATTTTCAGTACCCATTAATTATACATATATATGCATCTTTACAGTTTGTTAAAACAGTAAATTTACGCCCATGAGATTTTTGATAGTCTCACATACCTTGAAAACAATAATAACGTAGAGCAATTTGACCCCTTGGAGGTTAAAATTCTCAAACCCTAGGTAAATTCTCTTCTCTTCCATATGGAATGATGTTTAAGGATTTAACGAGCTATAATAGCGCTTATTGGATAATTTAATTCGTGGGGAAGGAGTTTTAAAAGAAGAAAGACCAAAAATCCCTTCCTTAATCTTAAGTTTCGATACATTTTAACCAAGGAAGCGTGACACAGTGCCTATTGCGGAGGCTGGCCTCCGTGGCACACTGCTTATCATTATGGCCACTGCCTCCATGACATGGCCTCCGTGCCATGTTGAAATCCTGAACCACTTCCGAATATCCCGAAACTCTCTCGGATGACCCTATTAACATTCCTAAACACATATTTTAGGTCAGAAATCAATGTTTCGAACTCGAAAAAACCAAGAATAAAATTCTTGAAATTCTGAGGGTGTTTCACATACCCGCACGATGCGCGTCTTTTATAAACTGGAATGAAAGTATTCTAAAAATTCTTATGCATGTAACAATAAAGATAAAATCATATAATAAACTTATTGTGTCACGACTTAAAAATTAAGGGTCATGATGGCATTTGTCGTGGCGAACCTTGACGAGTAAGCCAAACACCTAAACTTATATGGAATGAGAAATACAATACCAAAATCCAAGGCAAGGCTTCTAGAACGAACCCAAATTTAGATATCATAGTGTTCAAAATAAATATCTTTGATCATATTTTTTGAATCAAATTTTAAAAACTTTTTCTTTGAATGAGGTGTTAATCCCTAGTAAAGTCTTATGTATTTGTTGACTCATATGAACCAATCAAAATGAGGTAACAAGGTTTATTTATATTTGGACAGCATAGTGTACAAAATGATATGCCTTGGTCAATCATAAACAATCTTATGTGCTTGATGACTCGCATGAACCAATAAGAAGCAAGAGGGTTCATTTACGTTGGATTTTAAAGAAAAATGATTTTATAAATACCCTTATTTCACATTTTTGTTTAAAAATATCCTCAACATTTAAATCCTCTTTTCTGAAATACACACAAGCAATCTCATCAAACACATAAGATTTCTTGTGATTGACAAAGCTATGTCATTTTGAACACTATGCAGTCCAGATGTAAATAAACATTATTACTTCATTTTGATAGGTTGATGAGTCATCAAATAAATAAGATTTCTTGTGATTGACCAGGACATGTCATTTTAAAAACTATGCAATTCAAACAAAAAAATATATATTGCCTTATTTGAACAGATTCATATGAATCATTGAGCATAAAAAATAACTTGTGACTAGACAAGACATGTATTTCTAGACTTATCATTTACTACGGATTATCACCTCATTTAAGGAAAAAAATACTAATTCAAAATATATGGTCAAAGATATTTCATTTTGAATACTATGACGTCCAAATGTAAACAAATCCTCTTGTCTCATTCTAATAGGTTCATGTGAGTCACTAAACAAGTATTATTGCTTGTGATTGATCTAAACATGTCATTTTGAAAACATAATAAATTTTGATTGGTCATAACTCTAAACGGAAATTAACAACTTACTTATAGATATACTTTTAATTTCTAGTTTAAAATTTATGGTCAAATGCCAGCTTCAATATAAACTCCTTTGTAAGACCCTAAAATTTTTAAACATTGTCCCCTTTATTTCAACAATGTTCTTCAGTAGAAAACACATTTTTATCATAAATTTTTTTTCTGTCCTACGGATTTCAAAAAATCACCATTACTACACTAACCATCACAATTTCAACAACCCCCCACACCCCAACATGGCGATGGAATAATGGCAACAACCCCAATCCAATCCCCATCACCCCAACAATATCATCCACAACAACGACCCCCAACTCAAACTCAAACTCACCAACTAGAACAACTGATAATGGCATGGTATGAGCAAAAGTCATTTTTCACTGACCCCAAAAAATGAACCTTCAACAATTTCCTTCTAATTCAGATTACAACAAAATTCAAGTTCAAATCTTAATCCTTCTGCTACTCAATCAATGAAGAGAGGCAGGCCGAGGAAGTCTTCTCTAGGTCAAATTCCTTCTGTGGTGAATCATGTTAATTCTAGTTGTGCTACTACCTCCAAAAGCCCTGCGAAGAAGGCTCGAGGGAGACCTGTGGGCTCTAGAAAGAAGCAAAGCAAGTTTTAGGTATATATTATGCTCTTTATTACTTAAATTATATATCTATTTCTAATTTAGGAAGGATTTTATTTATATATTGATAATGTACAAAATTTACTTAATATACACTGATAACATAAAGAATTTAACTTGTATATATTGGTATTACAAATAACCTTTCTACCGCCTAAGCAAGGAGGGGTTAAGGTCATAGGCAAATATTTTGTTGCTGCTGTTTATTGTTTTACATTAAAAATATAATGAATTTACAAGTGAATCATGTAGATTTTGATGTTGTCCCTTTAGAAATTCAATCCAGGTTGTGCCTTTCTCCTACTCTAGGGGTGAATCAGGTAAATTTTGGTGCTACTCCTTCAAGAAATCCCTCTCGATTAGGCTTTTCTCCCACCCCAGTGGTGAAAAAGGAAGATTTTGGTTCTGGTCCTTTTGAGAACCCCTCCAGTTTTGGTATCTCTTCTACCCAAGTGGTAAATCCGGCGGATTCTAGTGCTTCCCCTTCAGACAATCCTGCTGCGAAAGCTTGTGGGAGGCCTCTAGGCGCTGGAACGAAGCAACACCTAGAAACCTTAGGTATAAATTGAATTAATTGGAAAGAATTTTACTTATATTCTTTGATGACATAAGAAGTTGAACTTATATAAATTGATACCGAAGATAACCTCTTTCCTCCCAAGATAGGGTTCAGATCTTCATACACTCATATTGGGTATATTTTTGTTGGTGTTTGTTGTACTACATTGATGACATAAATATTTAGTAGTAAATCATGCAGATTTTAGTGCATCTACATTCGAAAACTCAACAAAGAAGGTCTGTGATAGGTCCCCGTGCTCCGAAAAGGAGAAGCAACCAAAAGTTATAGGTATTATTGCTTTATTTTGGAATGCAGCTTCTCATTTAGGAATGATTCTAACTTATATACATTGATAATGTAAAGAACTTTATGTTATGAATGGATATATATAGTTAACATGACATTTTCATTATCAATGCATAAGTTAACTTATTTTAAAAAATATAGAAGCTAAATTTCTGTATTACTCTCCTATGTCGCCTATCAGAATCACCAGTTGATTAAACTAGGGGCCAGGTATATTAGATTAGTTTAATTTTAAAAGATTAAAGTTTAGTTATTTGGTTATATTATAGTACTATTTTTTTTACTAAAAAGGGTACTATCAATTGCAATCCTCGTAGAAAAGGGTTGAAAAGAAATATTTACAGATTTTGATTAATATTTACATAGTTCGAATCATGAGAAGTGAACAGAGTCAAATAATTGTCATTCTTTATCAGTTTTTACAAATTAAGCACATAAATCACAGTAACATTGGGTTTCCTGATGGCTGGCAGATATAGTTGGATTTGGATCAATGGACCCCATAGTCACCATGGACATCGAAAGGTAAAATGTCTTACTTGATCTTTGGACAAAAACATATATTTTTCACAAAATGATTTACAAAACTCCGCCTAACCTATCTTTCAAATGCACTAGTTTGTATATTTTGTATTTTATATTGTTTCTCTGTAATATGCTCCAACTTTTAGTTTATTACAAGAGAAAAATGAAGAAATTTGTTTACTTCTGTATTTTTTTTTGTCAGCTTAGCTTCTTCTTTGCCTATTGAGTTTATATACCAATAATTAATGGTTGTATAAGTATTTTTGGATGAAATAAATGAACCAAAATACTCATAAATGTTTTTATCTTATTGAATATTTCTCTTTTTTTACGAAAATACTCAAACATGTTTTTATCTTTTTTTAAGTTGGAGATTGAAAATTTCTCTTTTTTATTAATAAGTTAACATTTTTGTCCCTCATGACCTAAATAAGATATTGTGGTCAATACATATCACAAATTAGAGTTTTGTTTATGTGTTCCATTAAAACATCATTATTCTTTTACCTTTAATTTACTTAGGCTAGATCCTAGTCCTTCTGTTCTCTTATTAGTTGCACTTAAATTTTTCCTTGGCTTCCTTATGTTTTAAGAAACTTGTACTAATTTTCATGTCAAACATTTTAATGAATTACTTGGAGAATGTACTTTTCAGCTTTTAGATAAGAGGTTGTCAGAGTTGGCCTAGTATCTTGGTGATTAAGTTGCTAGATTAAACTTAAATTGGCTACAAAATTAGCTTTTGAGGATAATTTGTTTTATAAAAAATATCCATCTACCAAGTTGGAGGGAATTGATTAGGCATGACATGTAGCGGTTACAGCTTACAGAGGACATAACCTTTGATAGAAAGGTGTGGAGGATGCAAATTAGCATAGAGGGTTAGTGGATAGGAATGTATCTTTACTAATAGGGAGGAGTGCTTTATTTGTGGATGTAATTGTAGTCATAGTATTATGTATGTGTCTTGAATTAATAATATTTAATAAAAAATAAAATAGACATTTATAACATGTCTAATTCAGCTGCTGTTGACACCTAATTTTGACCTCCCGATGCTCTCTAAGGCTGCTATTTTATCAAAATTATTTAATTTCAAATATTAATAATTTTACACATTATTCTTGAATAATATAATTAACGACGTGTCGCACTCATGATTTAAAATATATAAATTATTTTTTTATTAATTTTTATTATCATTTTTTATAATTTATTAATTCAAATATAATATTTTATTTATTTATTTATTTTACATAATTTTATTAATATTTATCATATGCACACTCACAATTTACACATACATTCTTTAGTTTTCAATATTATTATTATTATTATTTATTTATTTTACTATAACAATCACTTTTTTTATTATTTGTTTATTTAATTTTCTCAACTTATTTATTTTTAACTTAATTTTATCAATTTATGATAATTTTAGCCTAGATTTTGCCCACTTAAGTTTAATTTTAACTCTTCAATTCAATTATGGCTTAATTTTAAATATCTTATAACGTTAAATCTCAGCCATAAATCAAATTGATCAATGACTGAGATTGATTCTCCATCTCTTTCCTTTTTAAATTAACAAAAATCAAACCCTAACCATTTTTTACCAACAACCACTTTCTTCTCTCTCCCTACGCTCTTCTTTCTCTCTCTAAGCTCCACCATTACAGCCGTCCATTCCTTCTTCTCCGGCTGACTGCGCCATTGACGTTGCCGCTACACCGACTCCTCTCCTCTCCCTCACCCCACCGACGACTTCACCAGTCGTGCTAAAGATAAGGTCCTAACATAACAGGTGTCCCTATACCTGGCAAGTTCCTAAATCATCTTAGATGCTTCATGCCACAATACGAAAGAACGTGAATCTACTAGAATTATCTTTTTACTAGAGAAACACTTAACATTATCCCCAATTTAAATTGGAACTTGCTGAACTCTCTTTGCCTATCCATAATTTCTTTTAAGAGCTACAAATTATAATCATAAAGTTCGAAGTAAAATATTAGCACTGGTAAAATAATTAAGTTTCCAAAATCAGTTTATGTTATTATCATATCCTTTTTTTAATTTATGGAGTTAAGCTTTAATTTATGGGGTTAAGGTAAGAGTAAATTATGTACTGATTGTTGGTTTACTGTATAGGTTTTCTTGTGAAAATAAGCACAGTTGTGGATGTAGTGAGCCATCTTCTCAACTTTCCAGAAGCCATTGAGAGGCTAGGAATTCTATCACGGTCAAATGAGAACAGTGAGAATAAGGGTAACATTCTAGTGGACACTCCTGATACCCCAAAAGAGTACATTTTCCACATGGATGTTCCTGGTTTATCCAAATCAACATTCTGGTTGCTACCTTTTTCAATTGTCTTTATAAATAGTTTTTTGTAGCTTGTAGTTTCATTGATTTTAAGGTGAGTTCTTGAAAGTTTGAAAGTGAGAGAGTATAAAGATTCAGAGAAGGAGATCAAAAGGATGATACATGAACTTTGGAAGCAATCTTTTAAATACAGAATATACAACTAACTACACCTAAAGTACAGGCCACTATCTGCACACTATTACAACTAACTAACTATTCCTAAATATACTCCAACCATCAGAGACTTATTCAAACTATAATAACTAATAACAAGAGTTAAATAAAGATAGTAACAAAAGGAAAATAAAGATAGTTAATACACCCCCTCAAGTTAGGTAAGGTCCAACAATGCCTAACTTGGAACGACACCTAAGAAAGGATGATTTAGGTAGTGTTTTGGTGAAGGTATCAGCAAGTTGATCACAATTATGAGTATGAGAAACATGAACTTGATGATCGTGAAACTGATCATGGACATATGCGAAATCTCCAACAACATGTTTCATACGGGTATGGAACACTGGGTTGTGAGATAAATAAGTTACTCCAACATTGTCATAGTAGATTGTTCGCGTCTTCAGAATAGTGACATGTAACTCATGAAGTAAGTTTTGCACCCATGTGATCTCTGCAAGTACATTGGCTACTGATTTGTACTCTGCCTTTGTGGACGAACGTGCCACTACACATTGTTTTCTGGATGACTAACTAACTGGATTTGGTCTAAAGAAAAGTATGTAACCTGATGTAGAGATTCTATCATTTGGATCTCCCACCCAGTCGGTATCAACATACATATACAAATTGGACACAGAGCTGCGAAGGATACAAAGTCCTGAACTTGTGGTTTCTTTTAGATATCGTAGTACTCTTTTAAATACTTTCCAATATTCATCAGTCGGAATATGCATAAATTGTGATAATTTATTGACTGCATAAGATATATCAGGTTGAGTGAGAGACAGATATTGCAATTTGCCAAGGGTACGCCAGTAGCGCATGGCATCAATTACTGTCGAACCATCAGCTACCCGAAGGGATACACTGGAACACATGGGAGTGGAAACACCTTTACAATTGTCCATATCTAGTTTAGAAATAATTTCCAAAATGTATTTTGATTGAGAAAGAATGGGACCATCTGGTACTTGCTTAACATCACACCCAAGAAGTAGTTTAAATAACCAAGATCCTTCAATGAAAATCTTTCTGCCAAGGAATTAATAATGAATTTAATCATGTATGGATGGTTTCCAGTGATTATGATGTTTTCAACATAGACAAGCACATAAATGGTTACAGCCAAATACTTCTATACAAATAAAGAGGTGTCAGATTCTGTTTGGACAAAGTGCATTTCAGCAAATGTTCACACTGAGCATTATACCAAGCCCGTGGGGCTTGTTTAAGGTCATAGATAGCATTCTTCAATCTGCAGACATGATTTGGAAATTGGGGATTAATAAAGCCACGGGGTTGAGACATAAAGACTTCTTCATCCAATTTTCCTTATAGGTAAGCATTATTGACATCAAGCTGATGGATTAGCCAATTGTGTTGCACAACTATAGATAACACCAATCTTATGGTTGTTGTTTTGATAACAAGACTGAATGTCTTATGAAAATCTAAGCTAGGACGCTGAGTGAACCCTTTTGCAACTAGACGATCTTTGAACCGATCTATAGAACCATCTACTTTTCTCTTAATCCTATAAAACCATTTGCAATCCACAACATTTGTTGACATGTTTCGTGGCACGAGTTCCCAAGTTTGATTTTTAATTAAAGCATCATATTCTTCTTTAATTGCTTGTCTCCACTCTTCATGTTTATTAGCTTGTTTGAAAGTTACAGGCATAGGGGTCAAATGGGTCAGAAAAGAAAGTTTTCTTTTGGGCTTGAAGATACTAATTTGGGATCAAGTTATAATATGATTTGAAGATGGCGGTGGAATCGGGGAAGCAGGCATTGAAGGAAAAAGATCAAGTAATTAGTTTATGGGATTTGAACTTTATTGGGGTGGCAGGGGTGAATGAGTGGCTTCACTGGTGGTTGGGATTGGTTGGTGGGATTGCAGGTTTGTGGTTTTTCATCTCTAGTATGTGAGCAAAGGCTTATGTGTAGTAGTGTTATGCGCAGGAGGAGAAGGGGCAGGAAGTTGATTAAAAGAAGAAACAGGGAGAGGTGCATTACCTGATAACTCTGGAGCTGTTGGTACTTGGTTGTTGCTATTGGAGTGAGCATTGCCAGGGGAATAGGTCTTATTATTGGAGTGGGACTCTACTTGGAGTGGAATAAAGGATGGAATAGGGAGAAAAGTGGTTTGAATTGTTGTTAGACTGTCCTCTTTGGAGTCAATGACTTCCCCACTTAATTGAGAAGTATATTTTCTTAAATGGATGAAAAAAAATTTAAAAGGAAATTCTTTTTAAAAAAATTGAACATCACGACTTACGAAAATTTTGGACTAGACGGTGTCAAAAGACATGTGAACATGGTGAGTCTGAGAGATACCTAAATACACACATGGGGTGGACCAGCGTTCAAATTTATTTATGGTATAAGGTTTAAGCCATGGGTAACAAAGACAACAAAAAACTTTTAGGGTGTGATAGTCAGGAGATCGACCAAATAATTTTTGGTAGGGTGACATTATTAAGGATGGGAGTGGGATGTCGGTTAATATGGTAGACTGCATATTGACATGTAAAAGATCAAAGCTCATAGGGTAAGGATGCTTCATGAAGAAGGGTTTTATCAGTTTCAAGAATATGGTGATGTCGACATTCAGCTATGGCAACACATTGTGGAGTGTAGGGAGAAAAAATTAAGTGTTCAATGCCATGTTTTTGAAGATAGTGCTGAAGACCGATGAACTCACCCCCTCCAGTGTATAGATTGAGGAAATTTGTTTTTTGAAAAATTTTCTATTAAAGGTTGAAATGTTGGAAATATTGACGCAACCTCACTTTTATTTTTAAGTGTATACAACCAAGTATATTTGGTATACTGATCAACAAAAATGCAATAATACAACTTTTTGTCGAGTGATAAAATGGGTGATGGTCCCCATAAATCACTAAAGATAATCTGAAGAGGAACACTATTAGACAAAGTGACTCGGTGGAATGGCAAACGATGTACTTTATTAGAATAACAAGCATTACAAAGTTCAAACATTTCTTTACTAGCAACAACTGGTAAGGAAAATTTTCTCAAAATAAAATTTAAAATTCTAGAGTAGGGATGACCCAATCGATAATGCCAAAGTTGAAGTGGGCTTTTGTGGAGGTAAGGTAAATGGATTCCTGGATGGCAAACATGGCCACTCATACAGTCCATTTTGGTTCCGGCCTTGTACCAGCAGCTTCAGAGTATGCAAGTCCTTCACAACAAAAGTAAGAGGAAAAAATTCAATAGACGTGAGGTTATCTTGGCAAAACTTAGCAACATAGATGAGATTCTTTTTGATTAATGGAGAACAAAGTGTGTCAGAAAGCTTAAAAGTAGATTTAGACTCCTGAATTAGAGTTGAACCAGTATGAGTAATGGTAATGGTTTTACCATCACCCAAAGAGATTTTTTTAGTTCCTGTATACTCTTCAAGATTGTGAGGTTTGGCAGTGACATGGTGAGTTGCTCCAGAGTCTAAAACCCAAGAGTTTCCGGATGATTGCTCCCCAGATGCAAAGTTAGCCTTAGCTTCAAAGTGATTATGCGACTTGGAGCGACAAACATCTGCCGTGTGACCAAACTTATGGCACAATTAATATTTGACAAATTATTTAGCTTGTTGCCTGTTTTACTGATTATTGGAATTTGATTGCAGATTCTTGGAATTCGATTGTTGATTGTTGGAATTTCTTTGTTGAGATTAAGATAGTTTACACGGCTGGTTGTTGAAGCAAGGATTGTTCCTGTTGAATTGTGGAGGCATGTTGAACTTCTGAGCAACAATAGCTGTGATCATAGATGGTTTTTCCAGATCTTGATGTTTTAGGAAGAGCTCCTGATCTGTGAGCTTGTGAAATAATTCTTCAAAGCTCAAAGGAGAGTCTCGTGCTCATATTGCAACAGAGATTTCATGATACTCAGGGCCAAGGCCTCTTAAAATTTTGACAACAAGTTCATCATCATTGACAGGTGAACCAGCAACTTTAAGAGCATCGAAGAGGGAACGGACCTCCTGCAAGTATTCTACAATGGTTTTGAAAGTCTTCTTAATGTTTTGCAGTTGATTTCGCAAGCTGAAGATGTGAGTATGGCTTTTGTTTTCGTAGGCTGTGTGAAGGAGTTCCCACACTTTGTTAGCAGATGGTGTTGCTGCAACAGTTGGAGCAATTGTAGGATCGACCGATGCTATCATTGCTTGTTGGATCAATTGATCCTGAGAGAACCAGATCTGATAACTGGGATTTGGTATAGTAAGATCACTTTGGGTAATAGTAGGTGATGGAGCAATTGTGGTTCCATAAATATGTCCCATGAGTTGATGCCCATTTAGTAGCATCACAAGTTGTGCTTTCCATGTTGAGAAGTTGAGGTTACCTTTTAGTTTAATAGGTAACTGAGCAATAGGATTAAATTGTAGCACATGAGTAGTGGTAGAAACTGTAGAACCACTGGCATCAGTAGCACCATTTGCTGGAGCCATAGATGAGAAATATTAAGGAGGATGAAATGGATCTGACTTAGTGGAGCTTATGGGTCTCTGATACCATATAAAGATTCAGAGAAGGAGACCAAAAGGATGATACATTAACTCTAGAAGCAAGCTTTTAAATACAAAATATATGACTAACTACACCTAAATTGCAAGCCACTATCTACATACTATCTAAAACTAACTAACTATTCCTAAATATACTCCAACCATCAGAGACTTATTCAAACTATAACAACTAATAACAAAAGTTAAATAAAGATAGTAACAAAAGGTAAATAAAGATAGTTAATAGAGAGGTGGCATTTAGGGGTTAAGTCATGGGTTGTTTTTGTCACTAGAATTTGAAGTTACTCCCCCCATTTCATTTTGATTGGGCCTATTAGATTCGACACTCCCCTTAAGAATCTTCTACTCCTTTTTCTTTTTGACATTTTCTTTAGATTTGAATGTGACGAAACTTGATTATGAATTTTTAGTTGATCCTTGCAATTTCATATGTCTATGTGCTTATATTCACCTATACGAAAATACCTAGTTTCTGTGACCTCTCATTAATATTTTTTAAAAATTTGTGACCGCTTTTTAAGGGTTTTGTTATTCCATTTGCTAGGCTGATTTTATAAATTCATTGGTTGTGAATACCATGGCATGTCTATACTTGTGGCATTATAAATTCTTTTCCTTTAATTGGTGAAAGAATGATTCTTCATTTTTCTGTAATTATAGTATGCTTAGATGTGGTTTGATATCCTGCTTAATTGAGTACTTTAAATTGCTTAGATGTGGTATGCTTAATGGTTTGACAGGTTTGACAGCCTGCTTAATGAATTGAAATGTTTAGGTGCAGATTCTTAAATTATTAAATAGTTACTTTTATTTTGAATTTAGGTACTTGAAATGTGAACTTTTGTTTTGAATTTAGTAACGTGTGGTTAGTTGATAAGTGAATTAGCGACGTGAAAATGTGTAAGTGTAGGTACTTGAAAGGTGATCTTGTTAATTTTTGAATTTACTAAAGTGTCGTCACTTGAGGAGTGGATTAGTGACTTGGGAATGTGCAAGTGTAGACACTTGAAAGGTAAATTAGTAACTTGTGAAGTTAATTAGGGACTTAAAAATTGTTTGTGTAGTTACTTGAATTATGAATTAGTGACTTGTGTTTTGAATTTAGGTACTTGAAAATTATGTTTAAGTGTGTTTTGATGGAATGTAGCATAGATATATAGTTACTTGAAAATGATTAAGTATAGTGACTTGAAATGTGAATTAGTTAATTAAAAATAGTCAAGTGTAGTGATTTGAAATGTACATTAGTGACTTCAAAATGTTACAAGTGTAGTGACCTTCAATGTAAATTAGTTATTTGAAAATGGTTGTGTAGTGACTTGAAGTGTATAGTAGTGACTTGAAAATGGTTAAGTATAGTTACTTGAAATGTGAATTAGTTACTTGAGAATGGTTAAGTGTATATAGTCATTTGAAATTGTGAACTTGTGACTTAACAATGATTAAGTGTAGTTACTTGAAATTTATACTTGTGACTTTAAAATGGTTAAGTGTAGTGACTTGAAAAGTATACTAGTGACTTTAAAATGGTTAAGTGTAGTCATTTGAAATTGTGAAACTTGAAAACGATTAAGTGTAGTTACTTGAAATGTATACTTGTGACTTTGAAATATATAAGTGTAGTGACTTGAAATGTGTACTTGTGACTAGAAAATGGTTAAGTTTAGTTAGTTCAAATGTGAACTAAGTTACTTGAAATTATGAACTTGTGACTTGAAAATAATTAAAAATAGTGTCTTGAAATGTATACTAGTGACTTTAAAATGATTAAGTGCAATGACTTGAAATGTGTATTAGTGACTTGCAAATAGTTAATTGTAGGTACTTGAAAATGGTTTAAGTATAGTGACTTGAAATATGTACTATTGACTTGAAAATGGTTAAGTGTATTTACTTGAAAGTAGTTAAGTATAGTGACTTGAAATGAATGATTAAGCGTAGTGACTTGAAAATGATTAAGTATAGTTATTTGAAATGTGAAGTAGTTACTTGAAAATGGATAATTATTTGAAATGTGAAGTAGCTACTTGAAAATGGTCAAGTATAGTGACTTGAAATGTGAATTAATTATTTGATAATGGTCAAGTGTAGTGACTTGAAATGTGTACTAGTGACTTGAAAATAGTTAAGTGTAGTGACTTGAAATGTAAATTAGTTACTTGAAAATGGTCAAGTGTAGTGACTTGAAAATGGTTAAATGTAGTTACTTGAAGATAGTTAAGTATAGTGACTTAAAATGTCAATTAGCTATTTGAAAATGGTTTGAGTGTAGAGACTTGAAATGTGTATTAGTGACTTAAAATGTGAATAAGTTATTTAAAAATTATTAAGTGTAGTGACTTGAAAATGATTAAGTGTAGTTACTTGAAATTGCGAACTTGTGACTTGAAAATGGTTAAGTATAGTCACTTGAAATGTGTACTAATAACTTGTAAATAATAAAGTATAGTTACCAAATATATATGTTTGGTTATATGAAAAGATCTCAGCTTTGAGAATTTTCCATTGAGCAACTCTTCTTGTATAATCCATTGCAGTGTAACTGACAATGTATAATCTATTGCAGTGTATCTTGTATAATCCATTTGACCGGGTTCGGAGTTTTAACAAATAAGAAAAGAGTTTTCTTCATATTAAGTGTTAATACATGGAAGCACTTGAACCTTTCCTCTTGTTCTCTTATTCTTCTAATTTCATCCTCAATTATCTTAATAGGACAAGTCATAACAATAGTCACAATAATCTAAAAAATCAACTTTGAGTTTATGATGTTTTATATGCTAATATATTCATGTTTATATTTGTTGATTGTTATGATTTTATTTGATACTATAATGTCATATAATTTATGCTAATAATGTATTCTTAAAACTTCTTATGGCCTGAATTAATATATTCTTATGCAGAATGAGTTTGAAAGAAAGAAACAAGAAATATTAATTGCTCAAAGTGCATCAATTGTGGAAGGAGGATGAGAAAAGAATTGGACTTGTTGATGAAGCATGTATACAAAAATCATCTTCAAATGATGAACGCCCATCTTAAGAAGACATCCAAGCTTATGAGAATGAAAGTGGTTCTGACCCTGATGGTTGATAGTTTTATTGAGGATTCAAGTTTGAAATATTTTGTTTTGGACCATTTAAGAATCATACATTATTGATGTGGATGTTACGAATGATGTTTTTTTGTTAGCTGTAATGGTTTACATTAGACTTGTATTGAATGATTTTTTTTTTAGAATTATTGGAGGTTTTGAATAGATTTTTGACTAATTGTGAAATATTTTAGTATTTTATGTGTGAATTATTGCTTCAAAATTTCGTGAAAAGTAAAATCCTTTTTTAATGAAATTTTACCAAATAATTCATTCAAAATTTTGCTAATTAATCGCAAATAAATCCGCAAATAACGTACCTGCGGATTTATTTTCGTAGCTAAATTACCTAGGAATTTACTTGGCAATCTTCGTGGGGAATAATTTGTTATTTTTTTCATGGAAATCCGCAGGTAAAATCCTTTTTTATGAAATTTTACCAAATAATTCATGCAAAAATTTTGATAGTTAATCGCAAATAAATCCGTAAATAACGTACTTGCTGATTTATTTCTGCAGCTAAATTACCTAGAGATTTACTTGGGAATCTTCGTGGGGAATAGTTTGTGTTTTTTTCGTGGAAATTTGCAGGTAAAATCCCTTTTTATGAAATTTTACCATAATTCATGCAAAATTTTGATAGTTAATCGCAAATAAATCCACAAATAACATACCTGCGGATTTATTTTTGCAGCTAAATTACCTAGGAATTTTATAAATCTGCAGCTATTAATTACCTACGAAGGTATTTCCTTTGGATTCTAATTGATAAAAAAATCCGCAGGTAATCAAATTACTTGAGAATTTTACCACACTATCCCTATGAAAATCCCCAGGTAATAAGCACTTTTCTTGTATTGTGATATTTTTCTTGACTTTACTAAATGATACTTATTACCTTTGTCACAGTACATTGAGTCCGAGATAATGTGTTTATTGGAGAAAGTATCACATCTTGTAAATCTAATCTAAATTTAAACATATATGCTACTTCCGTATTATTTAAATAACTGGGCTCTGATACCATTTGTAGGGGGTGCGGATTAGGCGTGGTAGTAAGTTTACTAGATAATAAATACATATGTATTTATTTTTATATTATGTATTTTGTGATTATTATTGATTGGAATAATTTTCATTTTTATCTTCTTGACTTAAGATGTTTTATTAATTTATATTCTAGATTAGATATTATCGTAATTAAATTATCTAGTGTTTTAGGATCCTCGTTAGTATTATGTAACCTTGTGTATTCTAGGTATAAACTATATAGTTGGGTTTCTATTTCTTTTAATGATTTATTCTTTTCGTAAGATGTATCCATTAATTTGTGTAGTTTATTATTTTATCCTATTGAAATTTTAGCAATTTCTGTGTAGTATTTTATTCTAACTTTGCTATATTCAATGTGTAAGTTTATGTTCTTTATCTGATTAACTAGTATTTGTTGTTCATGTATAGGTAATTTTCCATCTGTATTAAATAATTTTTCGTATGTATTAAATAAATCATTATCTGTATCTTCTTTTTCTAAGGTTAATTTCATTGTAAGTAATTTTTCTTCTAGTTCTCTTTTTTCTATTTCAAGTTGATTTTTGTAATTAACTTCTTCATATATCCAATTTTGCCTTTCACTAATTTTTTTTATATATTCTAACATTTATTTATTCTGAATAGTATCCATCTGAATCTAAGTAATATTGATGTTCATACTATATGTGTA
The DNA here is from genome assembly GCA_030864225.1 of Capsicum baccatum var. pendulum. Taxonomy (NCBI): domain Eukaryota; kingdom Viridiplantae; phylum Streptophyta; class Magnoliopsida; order Solanales; family Solanaceae; genus Capsicum; species Capsicum baccatum. The sequence goes on from CM061557.1 coordinate 46,314,344, forward strand.
AGTTTTCTATACTGTTTAATAATTCTTCCTCTTCATAATCTTGTAATTTTCCCCATATTATTTTCTTTATGTCTATAATTTCTATATTTCTAAGTATATATAAAACAAGTATTTTAATATCATCTGTCATCTAAGTTCGATTAAATGCTTTTTCATAATATTTTCTAGTTGTTTGTTTTAGTCTAAGTAATTCTTGCATATTTTCATTAAGGAATTCTATATATTTTATATCATTAGTTTCCATGTATTTGTCTAAATTTGTTTTCATTTGTTTTTCTACTAATTGTATATTTTTCATATCTTTTTTCCAAAATTCTAGATATATGTGATTTATCATAGTTGATGTGTACGTAAGTATTTATAAGAGTAATTAGGTACGTGTGGTATGTAATCTATTCTAGCTAGATAATCTTTACCGAATATTTTTTCTACTATGATTTTTTTTATATTTATTATTCCTATATCCTTAATCACATACAAAATAAGTATTTTAAATTTATCCATCATTTCGTCAGATAAATAATTATCCATTTTTCATAAAATTTCTATTTTCAAAATATTCCCTTCAATCATGCACATAACAAAATATGATTACTTTAGATTGCTATATACTAGATTATTCTTAAATAACATATTCTTCGGTCACTATTAGCATGGTAATCTGGATACTTTTCCCTTAAACAGCGCCTCTACTTTGGTTACTCTCCTATCACGGCTTTCTTGCCTCACCGGTTTCACCTTTAGGATGGCATAGTTCTTAGGGATTTTTCTCCTTTTTCACTTTGCTAATAAACTTCTTAACATGTTATTTTTCGAATAATTCTACTATAACGCAACTAACATGAACTTATTTCATCATATCATGATTGTTAGGAATTTATGAATTTAGCTATTCATAATAGTAAATGAATATACCTGTTCTGGTAGTTTTGATAATTCTAAGCTTTGTTCCTCCATAGATTTTTCTATTGAAATATACCTGTTTTTTAATAACTAAGAAAAATATTTATTGTGGACAAGAGAGTGTATTTGTGCTTCAACTCATGAAGGCTTATTTTTCTTTCTACCTTTGATGCCTTTTATTTATATCTGAAACTTTACAAAAGTTTTCCTTCCTTATTTTACACGTTTCTAAAACTTTACAAAAAGTCTTCAAAAATTATCTACATCTACCTAACCTCATTTACTATACTTTACAAATGTCTTCTAAAAAGACAAAAACTAATTAAAGCCTAGACTAATAATAGTCAAAAACCTATACAATTCTTATAATTTACGTAAAGAAAATTGTGAAAGTTTGTTACATCTCGCTTTCACAATTTAATAGTTTGTCTTTTATCTCCATTATTTTTTCCGCTGATATCTTCTTCTTGTCATATCTGCTGCTTTTTTATCTTCTTTCCAACTAGTATGCTTATCTTCTTGATTTTTTATTTTATTCTAGCCGAACTTCTAGGATAATATTATCTTCTCCATTACATCTCGAAGATTGATGATCTGGATATTTGTGTCCAATTATCTTGCAATATCTTGTCAATAATCCGTCTGAAATAAATCCTCTCTTAATTGCTCTTGCAGTAGATTTTTTTCTGAGTTTAGTAATGTCATTATCTATTGTCTAACATCTTCCCTATCTGCTTGTCGTAGTTCTTTTGAATTTAAATAAATCATCTGATGATCTATTGAATAATAGCTCCATATTCGGTTTCCACTGGTATAATTGTTTGCTAGTTCTTGAATAATTGTAGCTAGTCCAATAAGTCGTTTGTTTGCATATAAATCAGGTATCTCGATTCTGGGTATCTCTGGCTGCTACATAATATCTTCTGGTATAATCATATCTCTGGTTAATCCTATTTTTACAACTTGTATAACTAGTTTTATCTCATCATATAATATCTATGATGGTGCAGTATAACACTTTATATAAAATAGATTTCCTTTGGTTACTCTTTTATAGGTGTTGAATATTTTTTGTAATTCCTCCATAGCTGATAGTTCTTCTCCATCTTGGGTATATATGGTATTTAATAATCCATAGTCGAAACAAGTTTTTATTAGGCTTGGGTTAGTTTTGGGTAGTTCAATTAGCTTGTTGTGACCTTGTAATCTTTGGGTTATATAGTTTGTGTTGGGTTCTTTGATATCTGTAGCTCTGGGGTTAAGGTTTAGAAAAGTTTGTACTCGGTAGATATTTTCTATGTATTTTTGGGTTGTATAGTTATAAACTTTTTTATCTTGGTTCAAACTATCTCGGTATTTGATAATTTGTGGGGGTATGTTCAAGAGGTTTTTTTGTATTTTTGGTGTAAATGGTTTTTCAAATGTCTTATTTAAGTTCATATTCTGGTATCTTTGTCCAATAACTCCTTTGCTTGTACCTGCAATTGTAGATTGATAAAAGTTATGGGTTTTACAGAGTGTCCCAACGTCTCCTTCTAGCTCTGGAATTTTAATATCTTCAGATCAACATAGCTCTGCACACTGCTGAGTTAGCTGATTTGTAGCTATAGACTTCAGTTTAACTTCATTAGTCTTTAGTTTTTCTATTTCATTACCCATACGGTCCACTTTCATTGAAAGTGTAGTTAGGGTGTTGAATATCTTTTCTAGAGTATCCTCTTCTATTATATCAGTCTGTGTAGCTTTGTCTTGACATGTAATCTGCAATAACATTTTTGTTAGTACTAATTACTTCAATTATAAATGTGAAATTTAATATATTCAAGACTAGTCTTCGAATTTCTTTTGTTGTAACTAAATTTTGTATTTTCTTTGTTAGCCACCAACGTACCTGTGTATTATCTGTTCGTACAATAAACTTGTTATATACAATATATGGCTCAAATGCTAATAAACATTTATATAATGAGCACAATTCTTTTCTATTTATTTTTCATTTTATTTCTGTTTCATTAAACGTACCTGAGTAGTATCTACAATGGTGTTCTAATTTTTCTTCTTCATATCTATATTTAAGTACTCATCCATAACTACATTCACTAGCATTTGCTTCTACTATATATATAAATTTTCTATTTTCATCTGGAAATTGTAATTTTGGTAATTCTTTACAAAGTATTTTTATTTTCTGAACTTGTTTTTTATCTTCTTCGTTATAATTATATTCTACATCCTTTTTTAATTTTTTCTGTAAGGGCTTTAGATTTTCTGCTAATTTTGGTATATATTCTCTTACTTGGTTTACTAATACTAAAAATGATTGTAATTTCTTTTTTGTATTTAATTCTTCTTTTGAATTTATTATTTTTTGTACCATATGTTGTTGCATTTTTACACCACTTTTATCTATTTGTATTCCTAAAAATTCTATTTGATTTTTCATAATTTCAGCTTTCTTTTCACTTAAACTTATTCTCGATTTTTCTATTATATCCGTAAATTGTTCTAATAATTTTAATTGTTCTTCTCTGGTCTTTGTATATAATAGTATATCATCTATGTATACTATACAATTAGGTAGTTGTTTAAAATAACTATCCATAAAATGTTGATATCTACCTGGTGCATTTTTATATCCAAATGGTAGTACATTCTATTCATAAAATCCTTGTGGTGCCGTAAATGCGGTTAATTCCTTAGATTCATCTTCTAACTTTAAATGGTAAAATCCTAATTTACAATCAAATTTACTAAAATAATTATATCCTTGTATTTGTCTTATTTTTAATATCTTATTTGGTATTGGGTAATTATAAGTCATTATTTTTGCATTTAAATTTCTATAATCAATAATCATCCTACTTTTTCCTCTTTTTTGTTCACTTTGTTTATTTACTATAAATGTTGGGCTATTATGTTTACTATTACTTTTTTGTATATATTATTTTTCTAATAATTCTTCTATATGAATTTTAAATTCTTTTAAATCATCAAAATTATATTTTAATGATTTCTTGGGTATTATGCTATTTTTATCTATTAATTCAGTTTTTATAGTGGTTTTATGTTTTGTTCATCCTTTTAATGGATCTTCACTATATAATTGTTCTAATTTTTTCTTAATTATTTCTATCTTATTTATTGAAAATATATTTATTTCCTTTTTATTTATTAAAAATACGACCAGTTCTATTGTATCTTCAGTATTTTTTATATTTTCTAATTTTTGTGTAATTTTTTCACTTTCTTTTATCCAATCAGTTTTCTTTCTTATTTTATTAATAACTCTTTCTGCTCTTACTTTCTGTTTATATGGTGTTGTAAACCACCAATCTGTTCTAGTTATTATATGTGGGTATAATTTATCTAAAAACGGCATTCCTAAAAGTATATCTTTTGATGTTAGCTCATAATTATAGATTTCTTCTATTGTTAATATTTTATCCATACTTGTGTTTTTACATTCTTAGCTTTATAAGTAATTAAGCTTCCTTCGTTATTAAATCCTTTAACTATTATTGGTGTTTTTAATTTATCCCATTTACTTTCTGGTAAACAATTATATCTAAATAAATTAGCTTCTGCTCCTGTATCTATCATAGGCGTATAATACCAGCTATAATATCTTTCTACTACTATCTTCATTAATACATATATTTTTATATCATGTTAGAGCTCATCTTAGGAATAATCTTTCCCTATTATATGTTATAGATAATTGTGTATGTTCTATATTGTATGGTTTTACTTGTTCTAGCCATTTAATTCCTAATATTATGTCTGTTTTTTGCATTTTTTCCTTTATTTCAAATTCTATTTTCACTTTTCTAACTCCTATTATTATTTCTTTTTCTGCTATATTTTAGTGTTTATTAAGCTTCTTGGTAGATCTGGGCATATATTATTATCAGGTTTTATTTCCTCATTTTTTACTAGATATTTTGCTATATAATTTTCTTTTTGTCCTGTATTTAAGAGTATTAAATATTTTTTTTCATTTATTGTTCTTGTTATGTAATATTGATTTAAATTAACTATTGAACTTGTTTCATAACTTGTTCTTTTTGATGAATTTGATGATTCTGGTTTTTCAGAAGCTATTCGTTTTGTTGTACTTCTTCTATCATTTATTATTTCTAAATCTTCTTCTATGTCTATATTTCTGTAACTATAATCATTATTATCAATTGTTTTTACGAATTGTTCAAAAGGACTTTCTATTTGTATTTTATTAATTTTATTTTTTCCCGTTATTTTATGTTTTGTTGTTAATACATATAGATTTTTACATCTTGCTGTAAATATTTTACTTCCTGGGGTTAGTTCTATTTCTAATATTTTCCAATATAACACTAATGATTTATCTATATTTTTATCTGTTATTGCTACTGAATAATTTGCACTTATTGTAAATTTAAATTTTTGGTATATTAAATTTCCTTTAATCGCAGTTATTATGCTTTTTTTCTATAGGTCTTATAATCCTATTATCTGCTAAATATAATTCTATTGGTGTATCTATTCCTTCTCTAAAACATGCTTTTATTAATATCTCTGTGCCTCCAAGGTGTATATATTTTATTGGGTCTCCTCTATTTTTTATATCGTTTATTTCTTTATTAATTAACCTTTTTGTTACTAGTGGTATACTAGCTTTACCTTTTGCATATCTGCAGTCTATTACATGTTCCTTTTGACTTACTACGTAATATTCTTCCTTTTTCCTAGTAAATATGTTTTTTATTGTTGGTATTTTAAATATTTTTTCTACACTTAAGTCTAACTCTTTTCCTTTTATTTCATCAAATACATTGTTATCAAATATTATTTTTTTATCTGTTCCTTCGTCATTTAAATATTCTTCTTTTGTTATTATTTTTATATCTTCTTCATTCATTTGGTTTATTTGTATATCTTCTTCAGTCATTTAATTCGTCTTATTCACTATCTATTTCATTATCAGTTTCATTCTCTGAAATTTCATATATACTGTCTTCACTTTCTAATTCGTAATCTATATAATCTATCTGCATATATTCTGTATTTTCTATTTTTATTTCTGATATTTGTTTATTTTTTGGGTTTTTAGGTAATTTACAATCTCTAGCTAAATGTCCTAATTTTCCGCAATTATAACAAGTGCATTCCTTTATAGATTTCTTTTTCCTATATGGTCTTTTATGTTTATAATTTTTTACATAATATCTTTTTCTTGGTTTCTTATACTTATATTTTGATTTTTTGTATTTCTTATATTTCTTATGCCTTTTTCTTTTCTTATAATATCTTTCTTCGCATCCAAATTGAGGTGCTATTTTATCTTTGCAACATGCTAAATTTTTTATTAATGTTTTTTCCATTTTTATTTTTCTCTATATTTTTCACATAGGTTTCTATACCATTGTTGTAAAAATTTTATTCTTCCTCCTAGAGTATCTACTATTTTTGCTTCGTCCCAACTTTTTATTATTTTTGAACTAAATGGTTCAGGTAATTTATTAAAATATAATTTTCTTATTTCTTTACTTTCTTCTGTATTATAAGCTCCTTTATAATAATATTCTTTAAATGCGCTAGTATATTCATCTATGTAGCACATATTACATATTGCTAATTTTAACATTAAATTCCTATTTGTGTCTTTCTCTTCATGTTCTTCTTCTTCTGTTGTTGTCATGCTACTAAATTCGTCTTTTATAGCTGTTTCATATTTTTTTAATAATTCTATAGGTGTTAGTTTAGTTGTGGTTATTGATGATGTTCCTTCTGTGGGTTTGTCAATTCTTAATACTGTTTTACTATTTTCAGTTAGATTTAAAAACCATAATTTCATTGTTCCTATTAGTGTTCTTTCTATATATTCTGGTGCATCTATTACATTTATATTATTATGTAATAATTGTTTTGTCATATATCTTATCCATAATTGTATTGTTTTTTCTGTATCTATTGCACAATCTAAGTCTAAAAAGTTATAATTTTTATTAACTATTTGTTTTGATGTCCATTTGTCATATTCATTCTTTAGATTATATCTTTTAAACTTATTCTTATAATATGTAGGTTTTCTTATTTCTGATGTTCTAGGTATTATATTTTCATCTTCTTTTTTATCAAGAATGTTTATTTCCGTGTTTATATTTTCTAAGTTTTCTTCATTAATTACTTCTCGTTTTCCACTGATTCCTAAAGTTTTTGTATTTGTTAAGATTTCTGTATATGTTTCACTATCTTCCGAATCATAATTATCTGTTTCTTCAACATCTATTGTATTAATTTCTAATTCCTTGGTTTCTATTTCTTTATTGTCTATTTCTAATTTTCTTTAAATTGATTTATCTCATTTAATAATTTTTGTTCTTTATCTTTTTCTTCTTTTTCTTTCTGTCTTTTTTCATACAGATCTTTTAGCATTTGTAGTTCTTTTTCTAATTCAGCAATCCTACTACTTCTAGTTTCTTCTATTTTTCGTATTTCTTCTGTAGTTTGTTGTTTTATTTTTTCTATTTCCTTTTTTCTATCTATTTCTTCGTTTTCTTTTTCTATTCTCACCATAGCTGTCAATTTATCTTCTAATTTTAATTCTTCTTTTTCCAGCATTAAATACAAATGTTCACCTATTTTCTTATATCTTCTTCCTAGATTAGAAAATACTATTTTTATTTTTAATCCTTCGTGATCTTTATATATTTTTTAATCTATTATAAATTTTTCTTTTTTCATTTTATTATTTAATTGTTAATAGATTATGTTGGTATGTATATTCTAGACTATCTATTATTGATTCTAAATTTGATATTTCTTCTTTTTGTGCATTTATTGAGTTTTTACTAACTCCGGCAATTATGTTATATTGTAGTCTTTCTATTCTTATTTTTAATTCTTTACGTTTTTTAGAAATAATATATTTTAATTCTTTGTATTTTTGTACTTTATTCATTTAAACCATATTTATAATATTTTGGTGGGTATCTAAATCTGATTTTATCATAATTAGGTGATATGTGTCTCATTCTTCTAGATTTTAAATGGATTATTAATTTTGCTTCAATACTAGATATTAAGGTAATTAGGTAGGCTAATCTTTGTGGGTTTTCTTTTATTTTATTTAGACTTATATATTCTGAATAATTACTAATTAAAGATTCTTTAATTTTTCTAAAAGCTTCTCTATTTTTAAATGGTCTTCTCATAATTAATCAATATAAATTAATCTCAAGTAAATCTAATCTAAATTTAAACATATATGCTACTTCCGTATTATTTAAATAACTGGGCTCTGATACCATTTGTAGGAGGTGCGGATTAAGCGTGCTAGTAAATTTACTAGATAATAAATACAAGTATCACAACCAGTTTATGATCTATGTGAAATTAAAGGTTGTTGGCTACTTTCTCAAGAGGAGAAAGTATCACAACCAGTTAGTGATCTATGTGGAACTAGAGATTGTTGGCTGCTCAGGAAATTTGATTTTTTTGGTGTGTATAATATGTACTACTCTCTAGCCACATGTGTTGCATGTGCATCCATGTTGATTAGTACAATTTCTAAAATTTGTTTTAGGACTTGAGTTTAATGTTTTTGAATTTTCTTTAAAATATGAGAATTTGAACAGTTGAATGTATCTATATTGTAATTGCCACCCTTTATCTTTACATTCAATTTTTACGATTTTTTCTTTTAATATTTACGGTTCACCATTGTAATTATTTTTAACTACTATTTTCCTATTTATTTAGCAGTTCAATTCTTCGTTAGTGACCATTGTAATGTCACTCACAACTTTGGCTATTATTCAACATTTTAAATTCTCGATATAAGTTATAACTTATAGGCTAGCCTAATTTATAACCAAGCGTTAAGTTTTTAATGGTAACAAATAGTTGCTCTTTTTAGACTTTAATTAGGAAGCCAAAAATCTCTATAAGTTAAATTCTTTAGACCTTTATCTTTAGTTACCTATTTAAATTCCTCTACTAACAACAAGTGATTTAGTTTTTCTGGTGCAACTTCTCTTCATTTTTCTTCTGTCTTCAAAAGCAATTGAAGAGGAACGGCTGGGTGGTTTATAGAGTGAAGGTGAAGCACAAGATTAATTTTGTATACATTGTTCTCATGTATTATGATTCTATTACTTCAATTTTATAACTGAGTAATGGCAACCTTTTGTGTATTTGATTACCTTCTCTTTTTAACTTGCCTTTGTCTTGGAGTTCATTTCGTACCACAACCAACTCAATCCCTTGATAGTTGATAGATATGTAGTTCTGAATATAGAGCGTTTGCCATCATGTGAAACCATATTTTGTGAAAATATTTTTCTTAATGAATTGTTTTCTTTTGCTACCCTAAATTTGTAAAAATGTATTATTTGTACGAGGTGATTACTTAGTTTAATAGAGTTCAAATTTTGAATTCGTGTCAACTATAAATAGATTGTATATGTCAATGCAAGTCTTGTAGGATGGTAGAACATTCGGTTCACCAATTCATTTTCGATAATGTGCTCCTATCCACCATCCTCTTTGTCTTTCTATATTTTGTTGTTTACTTTAAAAGATTTATTTAATTACTTAATCACAAATTCTTATATAATATAATTAATTAAAATTTAAGTTCATTTAGACAAGTTACACGAGAAACACATGTACCCAAGAACTAGTATTTGAATATGTGTGTGAAGACTCACATAAATTTTAAATGGAAATGATAGCTCAATTTGATGAACGTTGATCCTACTCTATCGATATTTATTGTTATTACAAAACTCTTTTTAATCCCCATTTAAACATAATTTTAATTAACAGTTGTGTAGAATATTACACTACTAGCTTCCTCATTACGCCCAATCTCCGTAGTTTCCACCATTTTGCATATTAGTGGGAGTGCTTTTGTTTTAGTTATAAGCGATATCTTATAATGTACATTAGGGGAAGGGTACTTGAGGTTGAAGCATTTCAATAATCTATATCTACATATTATTAAAAGGAGAGGATAAAGGCTTTACATTAAGTCAAGTGGCAGCCCAAGAATAAACCACCGGATATTTTAGGACCAAAAATATAGTTAGGTTAGTTGTTAGTTATCACTAATTTTTAATTTATTATAAACATTTTTAAAATAAATTTGATTTTTCACTGACACTTTCTGTTGCCAAATGTCTCATGGTGAGTCACCCACGATTCAGCCACACCCATAAACTTATCTTATCATATCATGATTGTTAGGAATTATGAATTTAGCTATTCATAATACTGAATAAATATACCTGTTCTGGTAAGTTTGATAATCGTAAGTTTTGTTCCTCCATAGATTTTTCCATTGAAATATACCTGTTTTTAAATAAATAAGCAAAATATTTGTCGTAGACAAGAGAGAATTTTTTACAAGAGAGAATTTCTTGCTTCAACGCATGAAGGCTTGTCCTTCTCATGCCTCCGATGCCTTCTATTTATAATGAGAAACTTTACATAATTTTACACGTTTCTAAAAAATATAAATACTTGAAAAGTCTTTTTCTATCTAACCTTATTAAAGTTCTGACATAATTTACATGAAAGGCTTTATAAAGACTTTAATATCTAATGATAAGACAAAAATTTATAAATGTTTTTGGCTTGAAAAGTCAAAAAAAACTATTCTATCTAAAGACTTTACAAACTTTATACAATAAACTTTACGTAAAGTAAAGTTATGTTATTTTATTCACATGTCTTTTGTTTTTATTTTTTTCTTCCGTATCTGCTTTGGTTATCTTCTCTATTTTTTGTCAGTGTAGTATCACATCTGGAATAAAGTTGTGCTTGCCACTACATCTGCTGCATATGTGGTCTTTGTATTTTTGGCCAACTTTTTCACAAAATTGATCCATAGCTTCTTCTGAAATAATTTCCTTATTGATAGATCTCGTTAATGATTGTTCTTCTGGTCTGAGGAGTGTTAATCCCCATTTTCTAAGTTCTTCCATGTCATGGTCTCTAACTTCTTTGCAAGTTGAATAAATCAATGCTTGATTCCTTGAATTATATATCCAAACTGGCATTTTATTTGAATAATTATTAAGTAATTCTGATAATATATTGCTTATTCCAATAACTCTTTTGTTGCGGTAAAATGCTGGTATCTGCATTTTTGGTTTCTCGGCCTGTTCACATATTTCTTCCGAAATAATATAATGACCACACTAATAGTTTGTTTAATTTCGTCAAATAATATTTCTGCTGGTGTGGAATAAAATCGAACATAGAATAATTGTCCGTTGGTAATTCTCTTGTAAGTCATAAATTCTTTGTGAATTTCTGGGATTCCTGCTAACTCTTCTCCATCGGTTGTGCAAAATGTTGATAATAGTCCATAATAGTAACATGATTTAATAAAATTTGGACTTGTACCTGGTAAGGCAATAAGTTTATTGTAATTTTCGCATTTCTGGGTAATATATCCTTTTTGTTGTGCGGCTAGCTCTTCACTTTGAATAGGTTTGATATTTAATAAGGTGTGTAAGGTGTGTATGTTGTCAATGTATTTACGAGAAGAATAATTGTATGTCTGTTTTTCTTGGTTAAGTGATTCAGAATAGGTATGTATCTGGGGAGGTGCAAATGCTTCTAAATTTTGTATATTTGGTGTATATGGTTTGGAAAATATTTGGCTGAGGTTATAATTCTTTTTCTTTGGTATTTCAGGTCTATGTTTAGTGATTATATTTTTCCCTTTAGATGTACCCGCAGTTGTAATTGAAGTTACGTCAGTAATTTGAGTTTTAAGGTGTTTCTCATCGTCACCTTCTAAGTCTAGTTTTTTAATGTGGTCTTCCTGCACAGTATCTTGTTTTTTATAGTGCTCGACTTGCACTTTTACATTTGTAACTTCAGTTGTTAGTGTAATAACTCGTTCTTGTAATAACTTCATTTGTTTAAACATTTGGAGTAATAAGTCAGTCTGGGTATCTTTGACATCAGCCTCTTCCATTGGTAAATCAGTTTGAGTAGTTTTGTCTTAATAAGTAATCTGCAATGATATTTTCGTTAGTATTGATTACTTCAATTGTAAATGTAAAATTCAGTATATTTAATACTAGATTCCGAATTTCCTTTGTCGTAACTGAGTTTTGTATTTTTCTTGTTAGCCACCATCGTACCTGTGTATTATTTGTTCTAACAATAAACTTGTTATACACGATATATGGTTCAAATGCTATTAAACATTTATATAAAGAACATAATTCTTTTCTATTTATTTTCCATTTTATTTTTGTTTCGTTAAACGTTACTGAATAATATCTACAATGATGTTCTAATGTTCAAATGGTATCAGAGACTTGTTATTTAAAATATACGGAAGTAGTATATATATGGATTTATTTAATTAATTCATTAATTATGATGAGATTTATTTCCCAAAATATTATTTAAATGAATAACGTACAAAAATATAAAGAATTAAAACAAATAATATCTGAAAAACATAAAGAATTTAAAATAAGGTTAGAAAGACTACAGTATAATATAATTGCCGGAGTTAGTAAAAACTCAATAAATGCACAAAAAGAAAAAATATCAAATTTAGAATCAATAATAGATAGTCTAGAATATAAATATCAACATGATCTATTAACAATTAAATAAAAAATGAACAAAGAAGAATTTACAATAGATGAAAACCATGAAGGATTAAAAATAAAAATAGTATTTTCTAATTTAGGGAGAAGGTATAAGAAAATAGGTGAACATTTATATTTAATGTTAGAGAAAGAAAAATTAAAATTAGAAGATAAATTGACAGCTATGGTGAGAATAGAAAAAGAAAATGAAGAAATAGATAGAAAAACGGAAATAAAAAAAAATAAAACAACAAACTACAGAAGAAATACGAAAATTAGAAGAAACTAAAACTAGTAGGATTGCTGAATTAGAAAAAGAACTACAAATACTAAAGGATCTGTATGAAAAAAGATAGAAAGAAAAAGATAAAGAACAAAAATTATTAAATGAGATAAATTAATTTAAAGAAAAATTAGAAATAAACAATAAAAAAATAGAAACCAAGGAATTAGAAATTAATAAAATAGATGTTGAAGAAACAGATAATTATGATTCGGAAGATAGTGAAACATATACAGAAATCTTAACAAATACAAAAAATTTAGGAATCAATGAAAAACTAGAAGTAACTAATGAAGAAAACATAGAAAATATAAACACGGAAATAAACACTCTTAATAAAAAAGAAGATGAAAATATAATACCTAGAACATCAGAAATAAGAAAACCTATATATTATAAGAATAAGTTTAAAAGATATAATCTAAAGAATAAATATGACAAATGGACACCAAAACAAATAGTTAATAAAGATTATAACTTTTTAGACTTAGATTGTGTAATAAATACAGAAAAAATAATACAATTATGGATAAGATATATGACAAAACAATTATTAGATAATAATATAAATGTAATAGATGCACCAGAATATATAGAAACAACACTAATAGGAGCAGTAAAATTATGGTTTTTAAATCTAACTGAAAATAGTAAAAGAGTATTAAGAACTGACAAACCTACAGAAGAAACATCATCAACAACTACAACTAAATTAACACTAGAATTATTAAAAAAAATATGAAACAGCTATAAAAGACGAATTTAGTAGCATGATAACAACAGAAGAAGAACAAAATGAAGAGAAAAATACAAATAGAAATTTATGTTAAAATTAACAATATGTAATATGTGCTATGTAGATGAATATACTTGCGCATTTAAAGAATATTATTATAAAGGAGCATATAATACAGAAGAAAGTAAAGAAATAAGGAAATTATATTTTAGTAAATTACTTGAACCATTTAGTTCAAAAATAATAAAAAGTTGGGATGAAGCAAAAATAGTAGATACTCTAGGAGAAAGAATAAAATTTGTACAACAATGGTATAGAAACCTATGTGAAAAATATAGAGAAGAAATAATAATAGAAAAAACATTACTAAAAAATTTAGCACGTTGCAAAGATAAAATAACACCTCAATTTGGATGCGAAAAAAGGTATTATAAGAAAAGAAAAAGGTATAAGAAATATAAGAAATACAAGAAATCAAAATATAAGTATAAGAAACCAAGAAAAAGATATTATATAAAAAAAATTATAAACATAAAAGACCATATAGGAAAAAGAAATCTATAAAAGAATGTACTTGTTATAATTGCGGAAAATTAGGACATTTAGTTAGAGATTGTAAATTACCTAAAAACCCAAAAAATAAACAAATATCAGAAATAAAAATAGAAAATACAGAATATATGCAGATAGATTATATAGATTACGAATTAGAAAGTGAAGACAGTATATATGAAATTTCAGAGAATGAAACTGATAATGAAATAGATAGTGAATTAGACAAATTAAATTACTGAAGAATATATACAAATAAACCAAATGACTGAAGAAGATATAAAAATAATAACAAAAGAAGAATATTTAAATGATGAAGGAACAGATCAAAAAATAATATTTGATAATAATATATTTGATGAAATAAAAGGAAAAGAGTTAGACTTAAGTGTAGAAAAAATATTTAAAATACCAACAATAAAAAATATATTTACTGGAAAAAAGGAAGAATATTATGTAGTAAGTCAAAAGATACATGTAATAGATTGTAGATATGCAAAAGGTAAAGCTAGTATACCATTAGGAACAAAAAGGTTAATTAATAAAGAAATAAACGATATAAAAAGTAGAGACCCAATAAAATATGTACACCTTGGAGGTACAGAGATATTAATAAAAACATGTTTTAGATAAGGAATAGATACACCAATAGAATTATATTTAGCAGATGATAGAATTATAAAACCTATAGAAAAAAGTATAATAACTGCAATAAAAGGAAATTTAATATACCAAAAATTTAAATTTATAATAAGTATGAACTATTCAGTAGCAATAACAGATAAAAATATAGATAAATCATTAGTATTATATTGGAAAATATCAGGAATAGAACTAACCCCAGGAAGTAAAATATTTATAGCAAGATGTAAAAATCTATATGTATTAACAACAAAACATAAAATAACGGGAAAAAATAAAATTAATAAAATACAAATAGAAAGTCCTTTTGAACAATTCGTAAAAACAATTGATAATAATGATTATAGTTACAAAAATATAGATATAGAAGAAGATTTAGAAATAATAAATGATAGAAGAAGTACAACAAAAAGAATAGCTTATGAAAAACCAGAATCATCAAGTTCATCAAAAAGAACAAGGTATGAAACAAGTTCAATAGTTAATTTAAACCAATATTACATAACAGGAATAATAAATGAAAAGGAATATTTAATACTCTTAAATACAGGAGAAGAAGAAAATTATATAGCAAAATATCTATTAAAAAATGAGGAAATAAAATCTAATAATAATATATGCCCAGATCTACCAAGAAGCTTAATAAACACTAAAAATATAGCAGAAAAAGAAATAACAATAAGAGTTAGAAAAATAAAAATAGAATTTGAAATAAAGGAAGAAATGCAAAAAGCAGACATAATATTAGGAATTAAATGGCTAGACAAGTAAAATCATACAATATAGAACATACACAATTATCTATAACATACAATAGAGAAAAATTATTCATAAGAAGAGTTTTAACATGATATGAAAATATATGTATTAATGAAGATAGTAGTAGAAGGATATTACCGTAGATATTATACACCTATGATAGATATAGGAGCGAAGCTAATTTATGTAGATATAATTGTTTACCACAAAGTAAGTGAGATAAATTAACAGTACCAATAATAGTTAAAGGATTTAATAACGAAGGAAGCTTAATTACTTATAAAGCTATGAATGTAAAAACAAAAGTATGGGATAAAATATTAACAATAGAAGAAATCTATAATTATGAGCTAACATCAAAAGATATACTTTTAGGAATGCCGTTTTTAGATAAATTATACACACATATAATAACTAGAACAGATTGGTGGTTTACAACATCATGTAAACAGAAAGTAAGAGTAAAAAGAGTTACTAATAAAATAAGAAAGAAAACTGATTGGATAGAAGGAAGTGAAAAAATTACATAAAAATTAGAAAATATAAAAAATATTGAAGATACAATAGAACTGGTCGTATTTTCAATAAATAAAAAGGAAATAACTATATTTTCAATAAATAAGATAGAAATAATTATGAAAAAATTAGAACAATTATATAATAAAGATCCATTAAATGGATGGGAAAAACATAGAACCACTATAAAAATTGAATTAATAGATAAAAATAGCATAATAACCAAGAAACCATTAACATATAATTTTGATGATCTAAAAGAATTTAAAATGTTTATAGAAGAATTATTAGAAAAAAAATATATACAAAAAAGTAATAGTAAACATAATAGCCCAACATTTATTGTAAATAAACACAGTGAACAAAAAAGAGAAAAAAGTAGGATGGTTATTGATTATAGAAATTTAAATTCAAAAACAATGACTTATAATTACCCAATACCAAACAAGATACTAAAAATAAGACAAATACAAGGATATAATTATTTTAGTAAATTTGATTGTAAATCAGGATTTTACCATTTAAAGTTAGAAGAAGAATCTAAGGAATTAACTGCATTTACGGTACCACAAGGATTTTATGAATGGAATGTACTACCGTTCGGATATAAAATGCACCAGGTAGATATCAACATTTTATGGATAGTTATTTTAAACAATTACCTAATTGTATAGTATACATAGATGATATACTATTATATACAAAAACTAAAGAAGAACATTTAAAATTATTAGAACAATTTACAGATATAATAGAAAAATCAGGAATAAGTTTAAGTGAGAAGAAAGCAGAAATTATGAAAAATCAGATAGAATTTTTAGGAATACAAATAGATAAAAGTGGTGTAAAAATGCAACAACATATAGTTCAAAAAATAATAAATTCAAAAAAAGAATTAGATACAAAAAAGAAATTACAATCATTTTTAGGATTAGTAAACCAAGTAAGAGAATATATTCCAAAATTATCAGAAAACTTAAAACCTTTACAGGAAAAATTAAAAAAGGGTGTAGAATATAGATATAATGAAGAAGACAAAAAACAGGTACAAAAAATAAAATTACTTTGTAAAGAATTACCAAAATTATAATTTTCAGATGAAAATAAAAAATTTACATACATGGTAGAAGCTAATACAAGTGTATATAGTTATGGAGGAGTACTCAAATATAGGTATGAAGAAGAAAAATTAGAACATCATTGTAGATATTATTCAGGAAAGTTTAACGAAACAGAAATAAAATGAGAAATAAATAGAAAAGAATTATGTTCTTTATATAAATGTTTAATAGCATTTGAACCATATATCATGTATAACAAGTTTATTGTTAGAACAGATAATACACAAGTACGATAGTGGCTAACAAGAAAAATACAAAACTCAGTTACGACAAAGGAAATTCGGAGACTAGTATTAAATATACTGAATTTTACATTTACAATTGAAGTAATCAATACTAACAAAAATATCATTGCAGATTACTTATCAAGACAAAGCTATTCAAACTGATTTACCAATGTAAGAGGCTGATGCCAAAGATACCCAGACTGACTTATTACTCCAAATGTTTAAACAAATGGAGTTATTACAAGAATGAGTTATTACACTAACTACTGAAGTTACAAATGTAAAAGTGCAAGTCGAGCACTATAAAAAACAAGATACGGTGCAGGAAGAGCACATTAAAAAACTAGACCTAGAAGGTGACGATGAGAAACACCTTAAAACTCAAATTACTGACGTAACTTCAATTACAGCTGCAGGTACATGTAAAGGGAAAAATATAATCACTAAAAATAGACCTGAAATACCAAAGAAAAAGAATTATAACCTCAGCCAAATATTTTCAAAGCCATATACACCAAATATACAAAATTTAGAAGCATTTGCACCTCCCCAGATACATACATATTCTGAATCACTTAACCAAGAAAAACAGACATACAATTATTCTTCTCGTAAATACATTGACAACATACACACCTTACACACCTTACAAACCTTATTAAATACCAAACCTATTGAAAGTGAAGAGCTAGTCGCACAACAAAAAGGATATATTACCCAGAAATGCGAAAATTACAATAAACTTATTGCCTTACCAGGTACAAGCCCAAATTTTATTAAATCATGTTACTATTATGGACTATTATCAACATTTTGCACAACCGATGGAGAAGAGTTAGCCGGAATCCCAGAAATTCACAAAGAATTTATGACTTACAAGAGAATTACCAACAGACAATTATTCTATATTCGATTTTATTTCGCACCAGCAGAAATATTATTTGACGAAATTAAACAGACTATTAATGTGGTCAAAATGGGTATGACCAGAGATTATATTATTCTGGAAGAAATATGTGAACAGACCGAGATACCAAAAACGCAGATACCAGCATTTTACCGCAACAAAAGAGTTATTGGAATAAGCAATATATTATCAGAATTACTTAATAATTATTCAAATAAAAAGCCAGTTTGGATATATAATTCAAGGAATCAAGCATTGATTTATTCAACTTACAAAGAAGTTAGAGACCACGACATGGAAGAACTTAGAAAATGGGGATTAACACTCCTCAGACCAGAAGAACAACCATTAACGAGATCTATTAGTAAGAGAATTATTTCAGAAGAAGATATGGATCAATTTTGTGAAAAAGTTGGCAAAAAATACAAATACCACATATGCAACAGATGTAGTGGTAAGCGCAACTTTATTCCAGATGTGATGCTACACTGACAAAAAATAGAGAAGATAACCAAAGCAGATACGGAAGAAAGAGATAAAAACAAAAGACATGTGAATAAAATAGCATAACTTTACTTTACATAAAGTTTATTGTATAAAGTTTGTAAAGTCTTTAGATATAATAGGTTTTTTTGACTTTTCAAGCCAAAAGCATTTATAAATTTTTGTCTTATAGTTAGATATTAAAGTCTTTGTAAAGACTTTCATGTAAAATATGTCAGAACTTTAATTAGGTTAGGTAGAAAAAGACTTTTCAAGTCTTTAGATTTTTTAGAAACGTGTAAAATTATGTAAAGTTTCTCATTATCAATAGAAGGCATCGGAGGCATGAGAAGGACAAACTTTCATGCGTTGAAGCAAAAAATTCTCTCTTGTCTACAACAAATATTTTGCTTATTTATTTAAAAACAGGTATATTTCAATGGAAAAATCTATGGAGGAACAAAACTTAGGATTATCAAACTTACCAGAACAGGTATATTTATTCAGTATTATGAATAGTTAAATTCATAATTCCTAACAATCATGATATGATAAGATAAGTTCATGTTAGTTACTTTATAGTAGAATTATTCGAAGAATAACATGTTAAGAAGTTTATTAGCAAAGTGGAAACGGAGAAAAATCCCTAAGAACTATGTCATCCTAAAGGTGAAACCAATAAGGCTAGAAGTCCTGGTGGGGAGTAGCCAGAGTTGAGGCGCTGTTTAAGGAAAAAGTATCTGGATTACCATGCTAATAGTGACCAACGAACATGTTATTTATGAATAATCTAGTATATAGTAATCTAATATGATCATATTTTGTTATGTGTGTGATTGAAGGGAATATTTTGAAAATAGCAATTTTATGAAAAATGAATAATTATTTATCTGACGAAATGGTAGATAAATTTAAAATACTTATTTTATATGTACTTAAGCATATAGAAGTAGTAGATATAATAAAAATCATATTAGAAAAAGCATTCGGTAAATATTATATAACTAGAATAAATTACATACCACAAATACCTAATTACACTTACAAACACATATATACAAAACCTACATGTCAACCATGATAAATTACGTATATTTAGTATTTTGGAAAAAAGATATAAGAAACATACAATTAGTAGAAAAACAAATGAAAACAAATTTAGACAAATACATGGAAACTAAAGATATAAAATATATAGAATTCCTTAATGAAAATATGCAGGAATTACTTAGACTAAAACAAACAACTGAAAAATATTATGAAAAAATATTTAATCAAGCCTAAATGACAGATGATATTAAAATACTTATTTTATATATACTTAGAGATATAGAAATTATAGACATAAAGAAAATAATATGGAAAAACATTTCAAGATTATGAAGAGGAGGAATTATTAAACAGTATAGAAAACTTACGCATATATTATGAACATCAATATTATTTAGATTCAGATGGATATTATGCAGAATAAAAATGTCAGGATATATTAAGAAAATTAGAGCAAACCATGAAGACCTAAATAAAGAAATTAATTATAGAAATCAAATTAGAGAAATAATGGAAAATCTAATAGAAAAATTAAAATGGATAGACGAAACCTTAAAAAATCTGGAAAAAAGCAAAGATAAAAGTTTAGATAGTTTAAAAAAATCATTAAAAAAGAGAACAAGAAGAAATAGTTAGTAGCATAAATAACCTCAAACAAGATATTAAATATAGTACAAATAGAATAGATTATTATACATTTACTTTAGAATAAAATGATAAACTACGAATATCTAAAATATTGGAAACAAGAAATAGAAGAAATAAGATTAACAGAAAACCTTATAAAAATAAATTTAATTGAATACTTTAAAACAAAAGATATAGAATATTTAAAATATCTTAAAAATAATATAGAAGACTTACAAAAACTAAGAGAAAAAGCTAAAGAATATTATAGCAAAGCATTTAATCAACTACCATTTAATCACCTCCAAAATATGAATATCAGTAAAATTGAACATATTAATAAAATATATGAAAATTAAAAATACAAGAACGAAGAAAAACAGTTAATGAATATTACTATGAAGCATTTAACAATTACATAAATTAATGGATACATCTTACGAAAAGAATAAATCATTAAATGAAATTGAAACCCTACTATATAGTTTAATACAAAAGATTACATAGTACTAACGAGGATCCTAGAACACTAGATAATTTAATTACGATAATATCTAATTTAGAATATGAATTAATAAAACATCTTATGTCAAGAAGATAAAAATGAAAAATATTTCAACTGATAATATTCACAAAATACATTATATAAAACTAAATACTTATTACCTAAAACTATTTACTTTCTAGTAAAGTTACCACGCCTAATCCGCACCCCCTACAATTGGTATTCAATTAACAATTTTCAAATTGATGATACTACTAAAGATAGTTTTATTGCAACTTCATCAGCAAATCCCAATGCAAAAGACAAAAAACTGTTTTTGGCCATTGTCGAAGCCTTTGACTGTACCAAAATCTCAACAACACAAATTACAATTCTCAAAAGATATGTGAAATTTGAAAGAAAATGTATTAGATGATAAACAGAGAAGAATAATATCTAACAACATTCATTCAAATAAAAGATGAAATTGCAAATGGTGAGTATAGTCCAAGGGGTTTCTTTTCATGGGAAGATAGGAGTTTTTTTCCCTCATATTTTCAAGAGTTAATTGTTGATCTTCACTATTTTTGTATTTGAATAGAATTTCGGCATAATTACATCAAATTAAATGATAGATTGATAATACAATGACGATTCTTATGCCTTAGATTGTGAAATATCTTTTGTATTATCGTAATTACATCAAATTGAATGATAGATTGATAGAACAATGATGATTCTTAGGACTTAGTTTGTGACATATATTTTGTATTATTTAATATTCTTATATATTTAATTGGTATATAATGGTGAAGAAATTTTTATTGCATGGTTTTTATAAGTGTAAGTGGATCGAGGAAAAAGGAACAATTGTGCGTAAGAGGTAGTTACCAAATTATTTTTCACATTATGAATTAGAATGGATTTTGAACAGAAAAGTTTGATTTCTAATAGCGTTTTGCAAGTTTTTAGATTATGAAATTTTACCTTATAAAATGGTGATTTGTTTATGCATATATTGATTTAGGGGAGGGTCTCTTCTCTTTAAATTAATTTTTTTTTTACTTTAGGGGTACTTTTCTGTAAGATGGCGGCTGATAATGCACTTTTTTTTTTACTATTACGATTCAGATTGCGATAGATACTACTCAATATTGCATTAAGTCCTTCTAGATTTAGGCGCTACTCAATATTGCCCTGCATCAATTCCTTTCAATTAATGATTAGGCGCTGCTGATGTTCTAAAAATGTCAATATATTTAGTGTAAAGAAGATTTGATGGGTAGTTGCTATATTGGGTGTTAGAGTAAAGAAGATTGTGGTATGGTAGTGATGAATATGGAAAGAAGAGTTTCGACTATGACTTTCAATCACATGAATGTCAAGATTTTCCTGTGCAAACTTTTGAAGTTAGACTGCAATTCTTGAGTTGGGTCGTATTGGATCTCATTCAAAAGAAATTTCACATTATGTTTGGATAGTAATATATTGATCGAGCCATCCGAACCCAAAGAAAAGTGCATGAAAGAGGAAACATATGTCTATATTCTTGAATTTATTGAGCTTGTCTTTTTAGGTATGATGATTCTATTTTGAGATTAATATGGTACGATACCCTGTCAAATGCTATCAAATTATAGGCCAAAGGTACAAGAGAAAGCAATGAGAGAATTGAAAAATTTTCTTATTGATGACTTTGTTAGAAATTTTTTGACAACTTTGTCTTATGCGAAATGTATTAAATCAAAAAAAATTAAGGTAAATGCAAATGTTGGTTTTCCAAGTTTTTTATGTGGTTGTTGTGGATTAACGGGATATAAAATATTGACTTTATATTGATAGATAAGGAGAGAAATTGAGAGTGGTGGATTGACAGAGGAGTTAACAATGACATTCTTCTGTGTTAGAGTTGAAAACCGATGGCGGTTAGTAAGTCATAGGATTTTTTACTATGTGATATGTGGGGTTTGGAAACTAGAGCCAAATTTTTCATTTTTTCTGTTTAAATGAATCATGAGGTGAAATTGGTTGTTTTTAATCTTATTTTTTTTTTATAATTTGCCGAAGTCTTGAATATCAAATTCTGAATTACTACTGAGAATTGGAGTTCAATCACCGAGTGATATAAAGCGTTCAACATGGTTTGCGCCTCATTTCAGGGCTTAAGAGTGTCTTTGACAACACATCTTGAATAATTTTTTGTTACAAGATGAGCGTGCACAAAAATATAGATTATTCCATATTAGACTTGGCTTTATTTATTTTTGGAAGTGATTAAAGTAATAGATTCTTTAATAATCTTTCTTAAATTTGTCTGTTAAGTTGTATTTTCTATAAAGATTACCATCATGTGACAAAGCACTGTGTGCCTCAAGACTTGAGAAAACTATGGCCTATTTATACCTAAATCAAGAGTTTTTGTTGCACTTTTTATGGTGTTGAAAACTGAAATTAGAAGATGACAAGGGTAAAATATTTTTATCCACTTTACTTCATCGATTTTACCTAAACTACTACTGAAAGAGGATACTTTAAGTACTTTTATATTCAAATCTTGACACCGGATACTTCCTGGAATTGTTACTATATCTTTATATCAACTTACATTATTTTCCACATCTCACTTTAGTACTAACGGAAAATAATGACAAGGAAACTCAGAGATATGATTAGGCATTCTCACAAGTGAGAAGGCTACAAAATATCATTGTCATTTTAAAATTCAAAGGTTAGTACTAATATTCCCAAAATGTCAAATCTATTAGACATCCAGCTCTTACACTTATGAGACCAGTGGACCTAGTACTCTAATACCAATTTGTCATGACCCAAAAGTTGAGATCATGATGGCATCTACCTCGACCCAATCTTAGTGGAGAAGCTAGACATACAAAAGGAAAGAAGTGCAAAATAATAAAGGAAATAAGATAGGAGACACTCCTAGAATGAAGTAGAGTCACTCATATTAAAAGATAATAGAAGACTAAAAGAAATACAATTAACTCCCAAAAATAAGGTATCATAAATGTAGAGCATCTAAGTACAACATTTGAAATACTAAAAACATAAGTATCTGTCTCCAAAAATAAGCAAGACATAAAGAAAGATAAGAGGAGCTCTGGAGTCAGCATAGAACACCGTAGAGCATCCCATTACATCAATCACCATCTTTGATAAGCATGTAATCAACTTTTGTTTCTCCTAATCATACTAGGATCTACATCAAATGGGATCAATCCAACATTCTAAACTTATATTGCATTCTTTTCTTTGAAGATGGTGAGGAAAGTCAAATCAGAAGAGTTTGTGTATCTGAATTAGGTTAAGATGATTTTTAAGTAGTATGCATTGAGGTTGAGAAAACTACCCCATTATGCTTCAGAGATTGTGTCTAATATGAGGTCTAAGATAAGGAGTTTGTTTCAAGTCTGTCTTGTGACTTGGTATTGGAGTGTCAGGGTGCTATGCTAAATAATGACATGGATATCTCAAGGCTATTAATTTATATATAGTAGGTGGAGGATGAGAAGAGGAAGTAGGTAGAAATAAGGGAAAAGTACAATAAGAAGAATAAGTATGTAGAGTAGGGTGTGAATCAGTAGAACGATGGAAAAGATGGTAGGCGATGCTTCCAAAAAAAGAATTAGGGAAATTCTAATTCGTGAGAAAGTGATCCCTATCCTAAGCCTTCAGGTGAACGACGTTTTTAGTTAGGTAGTGGTCATAGTGGACAGGGTTCCCAATATTAAGCTAATAAAGCTCAGTCGGCCCCACCTTATACTCCTTGTTATTTTTATGAAAGACTGCATCATGGATATTATAAGGAGGGAAGAGATTTATGCTTTAATTATGGTCAGCCTAGTCATAGAAAATAAGATTATCCCTCCACCGAAGCTAATAAGGTCCATTTCACCACTACATCAGCTCCTGCAGCTAATGGTGCCACATCAGGGACAGGAAATTACCGAAATTGCCTCTATGCCCTTTCCACTCGCCAAGAACTATGCTCTTTCCACTTGCCAAGAATCTGTGGCATCCCTAGATGTTGTCACTAATATGTTACAAGTTCACTCCCGAGATGTTTATTACTCTATTGACCCCGGTTCCACCCTATCTTATGTGACCCCTCGTGTGGCTGAACACTTTGGTTTTGGTCCTAAAAGTATTTTTGATACCTTTTTGGTTTCTATTCTGATGGATGAGTCTATTGTTGCTAGAAAGGTCTATATGGGTTGTGTGGTGTTCATCTTTCATAAGAAGACATTGGTATATTTGATAGATCTTGTTAAGGTGGAATTTAATGTAATCTTAGGGATGGATTGACTTCATTTATGCTATGCTTCTCTGGACTGTAGAACTTGAAAAGTCATTTTTCATTTTCCTAATAATTTTATATTAGAATGGGAGGGGAGTTCCTTAGTATCAAAAGGAAATTTGATTTCTTAAGAAGAAGAAGTTGATATTCCAAGGGTGTCTATATAATTTAGTTCGGCTCAAGGATTCTAATTCTGGAAGTTCCGCCCTGTATGTCCTTGTGTCTAATGAATTTCCTAAAGCCTTCCTCGATGAGCTTCTTGGGATTTCTCTAAATAGGGATATATACTTTGGGATTGATATCTATAGGATACCCATTCTATTTCCATCCCTCCCTATACGATGGATCTAGCATATCTATAAGAACTAAAGGAGAAATTAAAGTATCTCCTTGATAAAGGTTTCATTTGTCCTAGTGTTTCTTCTTGGGGTACTCCTATGCTCTTCGCGCAAAAGAAAGATAAGTCTCTTTAGTTGTGTATAGATTACCGTCAGTTGAATAAGGTAACCATGAAAAATAAGTACCCTTTCCCTAGGATTGATGACTTCTTTGATCAACTTCAAGGTTTTAAGTGTTTCCCTAAAATTGATCTTCGTTCCGGTTATCATCAGTTGAAGATTATGGAGGAGGATATTTCCAAAAATACTTTCCAAATGGGTTGTGGTCACTAGGATTTCTTGGATATATCATTTGGGTTGAGTAATGTTCTGGTTGCTTTCATTGACCTTATGAAGCGGGTATTTAGAAAATTTTTAGATTTATTTGTTATAGTCTTCATCGGTGGCCTCTTGGTGTACTCCAAAAATGAGGAGAATCGTGGAAATCACCTTTGAATCATGTTATAGACCATCAATGTAACGCCCCGAGTCTGTACCCCGGATGTTACATGGTGCTCATAATCTCGAGGGACCACAAGATAACCCATGACTGGTACCTGCTGAAACAACTGAATAATAAAACTATAATTATTGAGAAATTAGGCAAAAACTTACCATAAGGTTCAAAATTGTAAATAAATACTGAGTACTGAATACTGATACATCTGTCTGAAATACTCTAGTTTGATAAGCCTTTGCTGCTGATACTGAATTAATAATCATGTCCTCAAACTATGAGGACTTACCACTAGTCTGCTGCTGATGGATTGGGCTGCTAAGTATGATCGGGAGCCCGTGCGTCCGAACTAATGATATAAGACATCATAGCGCAAAAGAAAGGTATGCGTCAGTTCTTTGAATGTACTAGTATGCTAAGTGAGGTAGGCTGAGATCCATGGGTTCATATGTATGAACAATAATAACTGAATAACATGAGTACAACTTAATGATAGTACATGCATGAATACATAAACTGTAACTGAGGTCGTGATGACACTAGGTACTAAGTTCTGAATTTTTGATTTACTGATATCTGAGTTTACTGATGCTGTATAGCTGATAGATGAATGACTATATCTAATAGTCGTAATTCTATGGAACTATTCTGAGTTCCGTACTGAACTGAGTGACTGTATCTGACAATTCAAATTTTGTAGAACTGAACTGAGCTCTATACTGAGCTCGGTGACTGTATTTGACAGTCCTGATTCATTAGAACTGAACTGAGTTCTATACTGAGTCTAAAACTTAAACTGAAATTGTAGGAGGTAATCATCTAACCGATATGCCCCTTTTTGAATAGATTGGGGTCCGACCTGTAACCTCAGTTGGGAGGGTGTCAGTATTGTGCCACGGGTAAAGAAAACTGTGAGTTAACCCTCTCTGACAGGAAGCTCTTTTGTAAACCCTCGCTGGCAGGAAAACTCCTATGAGATATATAAACCCTAGTCTGGCAGGAAGATATCTCAACCTACGCTAGCTACGTAATTCTGTAATGCAGGAATTGCTACAAAGGGTCAAACCCTCTGTTGGCAGAAATGTCCCCATCCCTTGGTTCGGTCGGTGCTGAATTCTACTCCCAACTGATTAAACACTGAACTGATTCCTAGTTCATACTAGGCTTGACTGACCTGTAACTAATTATACTATCTAACTGAAATGAATTGAGATCACTGAGTTTCTTTGACTTATGGAATACTACTGAATTCTATTAACTGAATGAATTTACTAAGGTCTAAATTAAATACTGAACTGGACTGGACTGATACTGAGTCTACTGAGTATTTCCTAAGTTCTGTAACAGACTGAGAGTACTACTGATCATGACATGACTGAGATTATTTTGTAACTGACACTGGCTCTAGGTAAACAACTAAATTGTCGGGTATTAAATACCCTAGGTCTCGATATCATGAAAAGTAAAGCATCATATGACCTTGCATAGCATATAAATGCACACTTGTTCATAATGCATCTATAGAGGCATTTTATCAAACACTTGCATGACATGAACTAGTACACATGCTAACATGATATAATCTCACTATTTAATTCACATGAGCAACTCATCAAACACTTAGAAGGCATTATATATACACATAGTACTAATCAACACTTGAGCATCACAATTTCAAGACTTTAACATGAATTCACATGATACACATACATAATAATTGTTTGTACATAAATCTTGGACTTAATCATGGAATAGAAACCCAATCAATATTATAATCATGAATACACTTGAATCCAAATCATGGAAATCATGAAATCAATTTACTTAAAGTTTAAAAGAGTTTCTTGGACTCCAAGGGTGGAAGGGACCCTTGGATGAACACTTGACATAACTTAAAGCTTGAATTCTGAAAGATTGAAGGATTTTCATGGAACTTGCATTCTTGAATGTGATAAACTAGGCTTTGTTCTTGAAAAATTCTAGAGAGAATGAGTAAATTTTGCCTTTTGGATGCATTAATTACATGTTTTAGAGGCTGATATAAGATGGGAAAAGACCCATTTACCCCTCAGGACGCGGGTTTTAGTTACTGAAAATTATACTAGCGATGCCAACGCGTTGCGTCGAGTCTGTGTAGGCTCACTGGAATTTGCACTGGGATCTGGAGAAAAATACTCATCGACGCGATAGGTGTCATGGGGCATTGAGATCGCATTGATCCACTGATTTAGACTTCTAAACATGCCTCAGATGAAGTTCGAAAAATCTAAAACTTGTCTGAGAACACCAACTTACATTCCTGATCATGAATTAACCTACAAATCAATATTTAAAGGTCGTGAAAAAGGTTCGCCAATTTGCGAAGGCTAAAATAACTCTAAGTATGAACACATAGCTGAATTTTTCTAAGTTTGGGACCACTTACTAGTTTTTACAGGACTGAATCAATCTTAGGATTTTGTGGGGTCTTACACTCATGGATCAGGAATTGTATGCAGAATTTTCTAAGTGTGAATTTTTGCTAAGTATTGTGACTTTACTTGAGCATATTGTATCTAGTAAAGGAACTAAAGTGGATCCTCTGCAAATTGAGGTAGTTACGAAGTGGTCTAGACCCACGACGCCACCTGACATTAGGAGATTCTTGGGCTCGGCTAGTTAGTATAGGAGATTTTTGGAGAGCCTTTCACTAAAAAGGTTTGGCTTTCAAACTTAGAGAAGACGACCTCTTCAGATATCAAGGGAGGTTGTGTGTTCTTAATATAGATGGGCTGCGGGAAAGGATTTTTTCCAAAGCCCTTATGTCCAGATATTTGATTTATCCAGGTTTAACAAATATGTATCGTTACCTTAAGGAAATCTATTAATGGAATAATATGAAGAGGGATGTGGTGAATTTTATTGCCAGGTGTATGGTCTATTAGTAGGTTAAGGTTGAGCATTTAAGGCCATGTAGAACATCTTAAGAGACAAATTTAACCATGTGGAGTGGAAAATGATTAACATGGACTTTGTTATCAATCTTCTATGGTCTCGAAATTAGTATGATTCTATGCCGAGTTATTTATTTAGGAGATAGTAAAGTTGCATGGACCCCTGTCTCCATTATTTCTGATCGAGGTATGTAGCTCTCTTCATATTTCTGGCGTTCTTTTCAAAAAGGTTTGGGTACTCACGTGAACCTTAGCACTTCTTTCCACTCTCAAACGGATGGACAAAGAGAGAATACTATTCAGACTATGGAGGATATAATAAGGGCCTGTGAGATTGATATTAAAGGTAGTTGGGTTGATCACTTGCCACTTATCGAGTCTTCTTATAATAACAGTTATCATTCCAATATTCAAAAAGCATATTTTGATGCCCGTAATGGTAGAAGGTACAATTCTCCGATTGAATGGTTTGAGGTGGGTGAGACTTGGCTGTTTGAGCCTGACTTGGTTCAACAAGCAATGGAGAAGGTGTAGTTGATTTGAGAAAGACTTAAGACTTCACAAAGTAGTCAAAAGTCTGTCGTGGATGTGAAGCAGAGGGAGTCAGAGTTTGACACCAAAACCTCTAAGTGGGTCCCAATTACGAAAAATATGTTTTCGAAGTCAACCCAACGTTCATACATGAACAAGGAATCAAAACCCTAAAAAATAGGTGAAAAACAAGCAAACTTTGGGCTAAAATCAAGCCCTAAGTGAATTTGCGGTTTTGGGTCAAAAATTAAGAAATTCATCAATAAAGTGATAAAATCTTACCTTAATCCGGGTGAAAATCATGATAATAGATGTTTACTAAGCTCCCTTGGCACCCACAAAACTTAATTTTGAGTTATTATACTCATTTAGGGTTTTAGGCTCTCAAATATGAAAAAAAATCCCCAAATTCGCGACCTTGGGGTCTATTTATAAATCTCCTCGGTGAAGAGATGCGATATCCCCGCGACAGCAAAATCAAAAACTTATTTTTGACCCTCAAAACTCATTCAGAACTCAAATAATATGATCCAACGTACACCACATTTCAAATCGATTGGAATCATCAAAACTTTCAATCAAGATTGTCTCAGAAAAAAGAGGGGCCCACACTTATATTTCCGTTTTTAATAAAATCTGCTAAATAGTCAAAAATAAGTTTGGAAGCCTTGGGGCCTAAACCAAGGTCCTCCTTAGCCTAAAATCGACGTTCCGAATGTGACAGAGAAGTCGAATTTTCAATCCTAGGTCACTTCACTGAAGTTTTCACCCGGTTGTCATTTTGAACGAGCGAAGACTTCTAAACAAAGGATTGGCTTTAAAAACTAAATGAATAGTCTGGACACCGAATCGTTGATCCAAGTGTCATAAATGACTTAGGCCAGCAATGGAGAAGCTCAAATAGTGGAAATAAGCGTAAATATAGAAAATGACCTGAAGAGTCATTACAATATCCACTACTAAAAGGACTTTCATCCCCGAAAGTTAATGAATAGAAAGAATCTCAAAAGTTCAAAGGGATGAGGTACTGGGCCCGTATTCTCTAAGCATGACTTCCCAAATGACCTCAGCAGAGAGAAAACACTTTTGAGGAATTTTTCCACAGGTATCCCATTTCAACTAGCACTTTTATTCTACTTCCAAATGACCAAAACTCAATATAACCCCTAACTGACCTCAAACTGAACAAGAAGGTTGATGTATACACATCTAAACCACATCATGATGATACCATCTCTATATCTACATAATTCAACAAAGTCTCATCAGAGCCAAAGCCAGCCCAAGTCATGAGTCATGCCACAAAATCCAAATCCAAATATACGCTTCATTTACATTTTGCTTATGCTATCTACTCTAAGCCACGAGGAAAAACACTTGAGTCTTCCCCATGCAGTCTCATCGCATAGAACTCCTAAGAACTGAAGTTGATCCCCTGAAAGTCCATACAACAAACAAAAGAACAAGACCATAAGGTGTTGTCTGGGCACACAATAGAGATAACTAAGGAATGAAATCCATGCCAAAGTTGCAACCAGTCCGAATTAAAATCAAACCAAGATCTTGAATCCAAGGTGCAACTACTCATCACTGAACATTTCACTCCAGGATGTCTCATCTTTTCGAGAACAAAGTCATACTGAATCCAGCTAAACTATGTTACTCCCACTGAGTAAATCATCCAAAATTACCAAAGAAAATTGAAACTCAAGGTCAAAACTGAAATAACCAATATGGGGCCCATGGGCTATCATCTGAACACTATCAACTGTAATGTAACTGGCGTCGAGAAAACCGAATAGGCAATCATGAAATAGGCTCAACCAACATATAAATGAAATCTAAACAAAGGCTAGTCTAAAACAAAAGCTGCACACAAGGTCAATAACATAAAGCTAAAATCTCAATACTAGGGTTGAATAACTCGATCTCAAATATCTAAACCAAAACTAAGAACGGGCAGGCGTTAATGCTCAAAATCTATCATACTTCAAATCGCCATTCCATGGCATCATATCAAAAACTGAGCCAATAAGGCTATATCAATGTCAACTATCTCAAACCGACTATAGTATACAAATTTGACATATCCGAGATAAATCATACCCAGCCACAACCGAGACATATCTGAAAAGCAAAATCACCATATGAGTAACCACCAATTGAAAACACCAGCATCCAACTTTATATTAACCGGAGGGCATGAAATGTAGCCGCAAAATAGAAATCATGCAAAAAGGATGAATCACTGGCGGGAAACATAAATAACCCACTCCATATATGCTGGAGGACATGAACTATCCAAACATACTCAAAAATCTTCCAAATGCTGAAAACCACACACAAAATAAAAAAAGCTCTATCAACTCAAAAAATGCAACTTAAGCTGACAACTAACCAATCTAACACTCTATCTCAGGAAAGAATAGCCACAGGTACATGTCAACAAGGAGAAGCACTCTACCAAATCTCACTAGGCAAAACAAATGCTGAAATGGAGATTTACCAAATGCACCCCACAATCTCATCAAGGAAGAATAATAATAACAATCTCAAAACCAAGGTCAAAGTAAAAAACCACCATTAGGAATTCAACAAATCAAGATAAAGAATTTCCAAATTGCCAACTCATGAAGCAATCACAGGAAAAGCCACCTGCCTCTAACCATCCAACTCTACTAGACAAAACCATATCACAATAACAAAAGGAGTATCCAATTTCCATACCAATAACAAGGGTAAACCATCACAAGGGAATGAACCCTATTAATCTAATAGATGAATCCACGATATCTCAACATCAATATTAAAATTTCTATCGGGCAAAAAAATAGCCACAAATGAAGAACGAACCTCAAATTGGTCAATCTCATACACGAGATTTATATAAAAGAATAGACAAGGTGAAAATCTTCGCATCACAGAAGGCAACTCTAAGGATCCTAAACTAAAAAATGGGTGATAAAACTAAATCGCTGACGCTAGAATCATAAAAGAGCTAAAAAAAGGTCTATGCTCTTTTGATATCATAATATATCCTCAAATCAATCTAACATAGCTAACCAAGAGAGAAAACAATCAACCTCAACATGTTAGGGGAAAGAAATCATCAA
Source organism: Capsicum baccatum var. pendulum (assembly GCA_030864225.1). NCBI lineage: Eukaryota > Viridiplantae > Streptophyta > Magnoliopsida > Solanales > Solanaceae > Capsicum > Capsicum baccatum. Next base: position 46,346,963 of record CM061557.1, read on the forward strand.
ATAGGGCTATATCTACTCAAGACACAAAATAATAACACAAGAAAATAAGAGTCTAACTAGATAACAATAGTCTATATAACTACCCAACAAGAATCAATTACATCAAGTGATAATATAAAGTAATAGTTGTAACCTCATGCAGTGGTAGTAATAGCAGCAACAATATCAAAATCAATATACTGAACAGAAGGTACCAAAATAAACAGTAATATCATGTACCACTCAAGGGCCATAATAGGATTAATATGCTAAGATAAATGGTACTCAGATCCCAACCACACCCATAGGAGAACAATATCAATATAGATCTACTCCATCCACTACTAAAAGAAATAAACGACAGAGTAGTAATATATTCATGAATCCAATAACAAGGCACATAATAATGAATATCAATTCATCAAGGTACATAATCACAAATAGGTATGAAAACCCCAATACCCATAATAAGAAATAAGGGCGAGAACTAAAATCACACTAGTCGTGGCGACATCTATAATCACATCTCTGATGGGCATAGGGAAAATAAATTTGAATGGGTCCAACTCGGACTAAACGACTGAATTATCAACCGAGGTACCATACATACTATCTTTAACTAGAGATGCCACAGCATCATGAGGTTGATCTGAATGAGCTGAATAACTAGAACTCACGTGTCAAAGACACTGTCTAGACTAGTATCGATCTCTTTATAGTCATAGAAAGTCCTGAAGAATCAACATAGCGGGGACACAAACTAAGCTCAAATGGATGGACAACTGACCCTGAAAAAATCTCTAAAATTATATCCATCTTTACGCAATCATAGAATTTCTTAGGAACTCTAAGCTGGTGAGGGAATATATGCTAACTCTAGCTGATCATCTATCTGATACCTGGGGCTTTCTTTGAACCAGTGTCTTATCATGACACAACCAAACAAAGATCCTAGAATACTTTGAGATACTGCTCCTCATAATCCAGAATGGTCGCCATGATCCAAAGAACCATACTATACTCCATAAGTCTGATGGGGACTCTACTTACTATGATCATCGCGACTTCTCTGAGAACTACTCATAGTATAGAATACTGTCTGAGTAGAGCTGATAGACAATAGGTGAAGCTAAACTCTACACGAAGAATCCTCGATCTCAAATAAAATACCAATAATACTAAACTAATGGCATGCCTCTTGCCGCCATTTCCATAAGTCCCAAAACATGTGCTCTCTATGGTTCTCTCATAATTAACATCCTGAGGGAAGGAAGATTCGGGTGTTATAAAGTGCTGCGATGCCAAACGAACTGATAATACTAACCCTCTAATACATCAATGCACCAATGTTTTGCTCAAAAGAATATGGCATGGGAAGATACCTGGAACGCACAAGAGATCCAATCTCATACTCAAAACTGATAAAGAACCCTGATGAACACCGTTAGACCTAACTCTAGTCTAAGGGCTACTCGATAAATTAAATATTATCTATGGCTGGGAGGGATCTATAACATGAATGAACTCCCGATGTTGAACCTCAAAGGCTGAAGTAGTCACAAACTTAACTCAAGCCTACACTGAACCAAATCCTTTTTGGATGCCACTAAAGATCGTATATATCCATCTTTGACTCTTGAAGATGCTGTTGTGCTGAAACTCTAGAAGCATGTATTGATGTCTTATCCACATCTATCTATAATTTTGCATCATCCTTTTAGGATAGAATAGAGTCAAAGAATGTGTTCGAGGTTCATATAAATGCGAAAACATGATAAGTAATCAAGATATAAATTTCCTAAAATGTCACCATAGCCTCTCGAAGATAGGTTACGAATGTCGCCGCATCGATCCGTAGGACTTTACTAACACTTTGCTCTTGTACTAACACACTGGTGAAAGCTAGGATCTATACCAATTTGTCAAAACCTAATTTCTCAGGTCATAATAGAGTCCACTATAACCCACTAGTAGTCAAGGCAACCCATAGTCTACAACGGCTAGTAATGGATTACCCAATTATATATAGAAAGAAATTTAGAGTAGATGAGATAAGAGAATCAAATACATAATGAAATGCCAAAACCTGGTGGTATCAGTACAAAGTCTTCTCCATAAGAAGATTTCAAAGTGAAGTATAAATGAATACACTGATACAACTTATCTCTGCATTCAATATAGAGAGTAGTTGAATATAAAGAGAGGATTAGTAATACTCCGAATGTCAGTAGTTCATTCTATGTCTCTAAACCATGATTGCTCCACATGATGGAAAATCAATGGCAATAACCCGTACTATGATCTACAGGCTGCAGAAGTGTAGTATGAGTACTAAACAAATGGTATTCAGTAGGCAACTGCCAACTGAGCTCCAAAGATAAAGTAAACATATATAGCATATAAACATAATAGAAACTACACCCAAGAGTCCAAAGATTATATAAAAATCCAATGTGAATAATAAGGGACAACTATCCTGTTCACGTCCAAGAGTCTATCATAACAAGACTAAGGAAGTATCAAGGTGAGCTATCCTATTCCAGCCATATTCATCATACGACAATACTATACCGTATATCTCATGTCAATATAAGAATGATGAAAGAAAGATAGATAGAAATATACAAGGTCAAGAAACAAATATACAATATGAACAAGCGAAGGAAGGGATATATGGTAGTGCCATAGCTTCATATAGCTAGATACATATATAAATATACATGTAAAAATGAGGTCATCTGATGATAGGCGAATTTACACGCCTATATCAATATATTTTGCCCATATTTTAGCCTAGTTTTGAGAACAAATTATATATTTCATGCACTTTTATTCCTTTTTCCTGTAAATGAGCTAACGAACATGATTAGGAAAGTTTCAGGTATAAATGATGCAAAATACAGCATTTTATGGCTTACTTGACGCAAAAGAAAGCTCACAAAGGAAAGGAAGGAAGTCTACACGCCTAAGGACCAAAACTGCTGCATGGAAAATCTGTCCCGGGCTAAAACAACATTTCTGAAGACTTTGGGGACTTACAGATACAAAGCTGGATTTTGACAATGATACATTAACCTAGTACAATTGGGTTATGTATTTCATTAGTTTATTTGGATTAGGAGAATGTTACATTAACCTAGTACAAATGGGTTAAGTATTTCCTTAGTTTAGTAGGATTTGGTTATTTATTTCATTAGCATAGTAGGAGTAGGATAGGAGTATTATAAATACCCTATCATGCTAGAGATTTTAATTAAGTCCTCCCTTAGTGGAGAGGCAATTCCTCCCTTAGTGGAGAGAACAATCATTAATTCTTCACTTAATAAAAACTATTAATTTTCTTCCATCCCTCTCATCTTCCACCACAAATGCTTCTAATCTACTCTTCTATTCTTAAAATTCCACAACAAGAGAATCGTTACTTGCTAGGGAATCACCAAAACCACACGCCTATCACCTACTTCTCACGCCATCAACCATGCAAATCGTGATATCCTCCGCATTCATGGGTAACTAAACCTCTTAGTTGGGGTTATAGAAGCCGAATAAGTTACTATCTATTGCTGTGAGTTTGTGAGTTCAAGACACATATATTGCTTATATCATTATTCTCTTCATCTTAATCTACATTCTTTGCGGTTGCAAACGCAAGAATACGCCAGTCTAACATATAACTTGTTCGCGAGAAAGGTTATTTGTCTGGAAAAGAGATAATGTCAAGGTAGTAGGACACCCTTTCCTATTAAAAAGCTAGTGCCGTAACTGGACTAACCTCTTGGAGAATTCGTACCATTAGACACGCTTTAAGCTCGCGAGAGTTAAAGTGAAATAGTCCTTGTTTAGGTCGCGAGACGCTTGGATTTACCATCGACTACAATTCTCTATAAGCAATTGCATGTCAAGACTCTACACACTCATAGCCAATAGAGATGTATACCTCAGAAGGTGGACATAACCCCAACGCTTCAATTCTCATTGTTTACAACTTACGTGACAATCTTTCTCTTTTACTTTGCTATTTTCAGCTTTTATTTCATTACTTTGGTTACACATTACAATCCCCCCTTTTTACGAGACTTGCACCAAAAGTCTAGTAATTTTACTTACTTGTTGGCCAAGCTATTCCCTGTGGGATCGACACCCAACCCAGGTTGGGTTCTATATTTGCTAACGACCGCTTTACACTCCCACGAGAGCTGTAGATTGAGCCTTATCAAAAATTTACACCCCACACTTGCAGCTTTGTTCGTCCTCGAACAAAATATCATGTTCTTCTAAGCATCAACTTAGGGTTTTTACAGCAACAACACAAAACATTCTTCAAGACAAGCACAAAAATTATCAACAAAGAGTAGCTTCCCGATTATAAGTAGAAACAGTTTGACCTCTAGCGTAGACTAGTGATGGTGATCAACTCGCATGCAAATGTTAAGGTACATAGAATCATATACAACTATCCAAAGCTCATCAACCATGTGTGTCTCACAATATAGTACCCATAATTACTCACAAATATAGCATATTTTTCAAACATGGGTATCAAAATGTCCTTGCTCTCACTCTCACAAAGAATTCATATGTAGCAACTGATGACCATAGGCTTGCCCTTAATGTAGTACTCTACTAAATGTCAGAATGCTAAGCTTAGGATCAAGTAGGTCTTTTGATGGTTGTAATGTAGGCTAAGGGACGGGTAGGATCAGCTATTTTGGCCAGAAATAGTGACTAAGTTCCTAAGCACTTTAATACCTCACATTGTATCATTGACACTTTTTTCTTTCAACCTTTCTTTATTTTATTCTTCCACCCTTGTTCTCATCTTTTGTTTTTCAATTTTAAGCACAACTCACTTTTCAGCTTTCTTTTCCTTTTTGTTTTCACAACATACCTCTTATGATAGCACTTTCTTTTTCATAACACATTCAAGCACCATTACAATTTAAAGCATCATACTCACCCAATTTCCTCTTATGTTGTCACATGACTTTTTCACTTTAAAGCACTTAGGAATTTGGATCAAATTACGGTCTTGAAAAAAAATGGATTAGTCTTACATACAAGGTTGTCAAAGAAATAGGCTAAAGGCTCAAAAGGGTTTAACTAGGATGATGTCCATGGGTAGGTAAAACAAAGGTAAACATGTATAGGTTGCCAAAGAAATGCCTAAATCATCTCCTAAACTTACACTCCTTATTTTCGCTTTGCATACATACCAGGCAAGTTCTAGCATCAGCCACAAACATAGAATATACTGTTACCTCACACACACAAGGCACATGGTTGACTTGATTGGAAGTAATATAGAATCTCGACCCAACAAGTGAAAGAATTGAACCACTCAATATCACATAATGAGTCACAACTAGAGCCTAAACGTCTCAATAGTCATAATTGTAGCACATACTCTTGTTATAATCTCATGCTGCCTATTAGAATTATTTCATGCAAAGCTAAAAAAAAAAAATTTACTACTAAAAAAACTAAGCAAACAAACATAAATAAATGCAAATGCGGATCTAGAAGTATAGCATGCAAATACCATCACCCCACACTTAGACGGGGCACACTGTCCTCAGTGGAAAATAAATAAGAAGAACCTGGTTAGTCGGACTCATTCTCTATGTCTGGGGTCATACCCCTTGCATCGGAATCATCATCAGAGTCATCATCCTTAGAAGTTCCTCATAAGTATCCCAATTAATTCCAAGAGTGAGTTGAGGTGTTTGCATCAAGGAGGGTTCTCCTTGCTCTCTTTGGCCTCTTTTCTTGCCTTTTTGTGAAGTGGTAGCCTTCTCTTTGCCTTGTCTTGCTTTGGGTGCCATTGTACCTGAGACTTGAAATAGTGTTAATGGTAGCACAATCTCAATGGATACAATCTATACATAAGCAGTAGGGGTACCACCCCACACTTAGTTTTGTTGATACAAATCAGTGAAGTGAAAGTGGTCGATTACTTAGACTTCATCGACATACGTTTTAGGATTATATTCTGACAAGAAACTCAGCAATGCATCACTTACTTGCAGCCATTGGACTACTTTCATGGTAGATATAACAACACTACTACATAGGGGTAACCACATGGTATAGTTTCTATCAATAAACTCAACCTCCTATGTCGGTAGGTAGTTATAAGTCTTATTCCGATGAACGGGATATTCTAACATGTAACTATTCAAGTGACAAGATTATGAAATGTTCATTACTATAGCAATTCTGCAAGTAGTATAACAATGCATCAAAATCAAATTCAAGTCGGAAATAAGTTAAGAGCATCCTAACATACATGTTCACTCACTTGGTTTTGTATCAACAATTCAAACACGTTCACATCACCAATACTTTTTCAAGATTTAGCAATTCATAATAGGTGTAGTAAAGTAGTACTTACAAAATTTAAATGAAAAACAAAGTAGTACTTACTTGGTTGAAGCCTTTGGAGATGTTCTTGTGAATTGGAAGAGCAAAAAGAGAAATTTTGAGATGATTTGGATGGATGTGCGGAGCCTTTGGGTCAATTCTTAGTGTGGTTATATTTCAATACTAAGTCCCCTTTATATAGGAAGAGAATGGGTCGGGTTATGACCTATTTACAATCGGTTTTGGAGACAAAAATGCTACATATGCGGCGCATAATGCTTGGCATAGTCATGACATATGCGGCGCATTGTCTATGGCATAATGGGACATATGCGCCGCATAGTCTATGGCATTTGTAGACATATGCGCCGCATAGTCTATGGCATATGAGATACTGAGACCAAATGCCATAGCATAGGCGGCGCATAGTCAAAGGCATACCTAGGAATAGGCGGCGCATAGTGTATAGCACACTAGATTCCGAGACCTTAGGCTATAGGATAGGTTGTGCATCGTTCGTGGCCTAGTTCTACCAAGGCCTAGCCTTCCTCGAAGCCTATTTTGTCGAGGAAAAGGCTCAATCCATAGCCCTATGCATCACCATTCCTAACTTACCAACTTTACCATAAAATGCGTCCAAATCGTCAATTGAAATCGATCTCCTCGTTGAATACTTCTTGCACCTATTTTTGCTCAAAACCAAATGAAAACGATTAGTACGATGGGTTGCCTCCCACCAAGCGCCTTAGTTTTGGTTGTGGCACGACTCTTATTTTTGGATTTTTCATTTAGCAAAACAAAACAAGTACTAGAATGAAAGGAAAACGATAAAATGATAAAACAATAAAACGATGGGTTGCCTCCCATCTAGCGCCTTATTTATTGTCGTGGCTCGACATAGTTACCTCGAGTACTCATACTTTGTCGAGGTAAATGGTGGATCGTTTTCTAAAAGGATTTAGACGGCAATGAGGCTTACCTGTGGGCATGCGATCTTCTTCGAGATGGCTCCTACGTTTCTCCGGAGAGTCACCAATTATATCATCAATAGTCCAACCCATAGCTCTCTTGTACCTCATCAGAGCAGAGATGAGAGCCTCCACGTGCTGTTCACTTAAATCATCCACCAAGAAAACATACCTTAGATAATTGGGAAGCTCTTGCGATTCTAGCATTGGTGGCTCGTCAAAGGGAGTCTTCGCTTTTGGTTGATTCTTGAGATCACAATCTGGTTGCTTAGGAGTATAAGGCTCTATTTCTGTTAGATCACCCATAAGTTCTTCATAATCTTCATTATCCTCACGCTCAACATTCAATGGCGCAGCAGTCAATGTCTCAACAATAGGTTGTTTCTCTATAGATAATGCTTTCATATCCTCTTGATGAACATTAGCTACAGAAAACTCATTCAAATCGCTGGGCTGCTTCATGGCTTTGCATATATCAAACCGTACCACTTCGTCATTAATTCGAAACAAAAGCTCATTATCTTTCATGTCAATAAGCACACTTCCAGTTGCAAGGAAGGGACATCCCAAGATGATGGGAACTTCAGAATCCTCCTTACAATCCAGAATAACGAAGTCTGCAGGAAAGATGAATGAAGAAACCTTCACCAACACATCATTCAAGATACCCACAGGTCGTTTTACCGACCTATCAGCCATCACGAGCCTCATATTGGTTGGTGTAGGGTCTCCCAACCCCAACTTTCTGTAGATAGATAGTGGCATCAAATTGATGCTAGCTCCCAAATCGCACAATGCCTTAGCAAAATCCAACGATCCAATTGTGCAAGGAATAGTGAAAGCTCCAGGATCTGCCTTCTTTTGAACTATCGATCGGGTAGCAATTGCACTACAATGATGCACATCATCCTTCAGCTCATAACTTTCTGCCCTCTTCTTAGTCAAAAGATCTTTCATAAACTTCGCATACCCAGGCATTTGTTCAAGTGCCTCTACCAGTGGAACATTAATGGTCAGCTGCTTCAACATAGTCATAAATTTGCTGAACTTAGTGTCATCGGCCACCTTCTTCAATCTTTGTGGAAAAGGTGGTGGTGGGTATGGAAGTGTTCTCTCCATGGCTTTCTTCTCCTCTTGCTTCCATTTATTATTTTTTTCAGGCTGCACGCCACTAGGTAAAACATCCTTGACGTTTGAAGTAGTTGTTGCGGCTTCTTCTCTTGTAACGTCACTAGGTGTGGCGTCAATGTCTGCTGCTACGTCAACCACTTGCTTGCCTTTGGCTGAAGTTTCCAGCACCTTACCACTTCTGGTAGTGATGGCCATGCATGACCCATCATTCCTTGGGTTTTGCACAGTATCGCTCGGTAAGGTGCCAGCCTTTCTTGGATTGAATGCTGCTGAAAGTTGGCTCAATTGCTGCTCTATTTGCTTGATGGAAGTGGAATGAGAATCAACTAGTTGCTTCATGGAGGACAAATCATCAATCACCTCCTTAACTCCCGCGCTCGTTGCTTCCACTCCTTTCAATAACTTAGCCATCATGTCTTCCATAGAATTAGATGTGGTGGTATCACGTTTACCCGGGGGAACGTACAAACCACTCTTTTCATTATTTTTCTTCCAACTACCTTGGTCTTTGCTTCCAGATTTATCATAATAGTTCCGACCTTGGTTTCCTTGGGCACTCCCACGGAAACCCCCCTGATTGTTCAAGTAGTTGGCCTCCTCTTCAGAATCAGATTCGTCTCTTCCTTTTAGCGCTACAGCTTTCACTTTTTCGGTCTTCCCTGATAATAAGTGCTTTGTCAGAAGATCCAATTGTGTTTTCATGTGCGCCATGTCTTGCTCACGTTCTTCTTCTCTTCTTCTTTGGTCTGCAGACATGCCAATAGATAAAGTGGGGCTTGCTACCTCAGAATCCCTGGTATGCCAAGCTCTACTTTGCTTTGTCATGCGATCTAGCATATTGCTTGCTTGACCAAAGGTAAGGTCCATAAAAGAACCTCCAGCTGTGTTGTCCACCACTGGTTTAGTTACTGAATTCAAGGCTCTATACAAGATCTCCATGAGGTGAACATTAGTCATGTGATGGTTTGGGCATCTCGCTAGCTTTGTTTTGAACCTCTCCCATGTTTCATGAAGAGCTTCAGAGGGAAGCTGACGAAATTTGCTGATTTCATCTCTCAATTGAGCCCTCTTGGATGGCGGAAAGAATCTTTCTAGGAAAGCGTCTCTCAATTGCCTCCAATTTGTAATTGAATCAGGAGTCAGCCCATTCAACCATAGTGTTGCCTCCCCAGACAGAGACAATGGAAATAGACGTAATCGAATAGCATTCTGACCAACACCAGGATTGTCAAAAGACTTTCATGTAGAAATAAAGTTGATGAGATGCATATTCGGATCATCGCCTGCTAGTCCACCAAATAATCCCTTGAGTTGCAATAACTGAATCATGGTGCTAGTGATGTTGAACTTGGCTTCGGGCGCTAATGGTGGTGGAATTATAGCTCCAGTGGCTCCGGCACCATCAAGATCATCATCATCATCGTCGAAAGACGGCTGCAAAGGTTGGCGATCATACCTATACCGAGCTTGTTGACCTCTTCTGTTGGCAGGTGTTGCAGTTTCAGCGACATGCCTTGGGTTTATCAACTCGTCATCACCTAAATCCTCATCGTCAGGATTTGTTGCTCGCCCAGGATTATCAATATTTTGTTGTTGGACTTGAGCAGCGGCAAGAGCAGCTAATCTTGCTTGCTCGTGTTGAGCAGCCATCCTGTCGATTTCAGCTTGTGCTTCCATCTTTCTAATTCGTTGTGGTTCCGGATTGATTGGTAATAACGGTTGACCAGAACTTCTAGTATGGGGCATGCACTAAAAGAAAAACCTGCAATAAACAAAAACAAAAACTAAAAGTAAAGGTACGAGAATCTTTGACCAAAGGGTCTAGTAATTATCACGAACTTGATTGACACTAGTATTCCCCGGCAACGGCGCCACTTTTTGATAATGCTCAATCTACAGCTCTCGTGGGAGTGTAAAGCGGTCGTTAGCAAATATAGAACCCAACCTGGGTTGGGTGTCGATCCCACAGGGAATAGCCTGGCCAACAAGTAAGTAAAATTACTAGACTTTTGGTGCAAGTCTCGTAAAAAGGGGGGATTGTAATGTGTAACCAAAGTAATGAAATAAAAGCTGAAAATAGCAAAGTAAAAGAGAAAGATTTTCACGTAAGTTGTAAACAATGAGAATTGAAGCGTTGGGGTTATGTCCACCTTATGAGGTATACATCTCTATTGGCTATGAGTGTGTAGAGTCTTGACATGCAATTGCTTATAGAGAATTGTAGTCGATGGTAAATCCAAGCGTCTCGCGACCTAAACAAGGACTATTTCACTTTAACTCTCGCGAGCTTAAAGCGTGTCTAATGGTACGAATTCTCCAAGAGGTTAGTCCAGTTACGGCACTAGCTTTTTAATAGGAAAGGGTGTTTTACTACCTTGACATTATCTCTTTTCCAGACAAATAACCTTTCTCGCGAACAAGTTATATGTTAGACTGGCGTATTCTTGCGTTTGCAACCGCAAAGAATGTAGATTAAGATGAAGAGAATAATGATATAAGCAATATATGTGTCTTGAACTCACAAACTCACAGCAATAGATAGTAACTCATTCGGCTTCCATAACCCCAACTAAGAGGTTTAGTTACCCATGAATGCGGAGGATATCACGATTTGCATGGTTGATGGCGTGAGAAGTAGGTGATAGGCGTGTGGTTTTGGTGATTCCCTAGCAAGTAACGATTCTCTTGTTGTGGAATTTTAAGAATAGAAGAGTAGATTAGAAGCGTTTGTGGTGGAAGATGAGAGGGATGGAAGAAAATTAATAGTTTTTATTAAGTGAAGAATTAATGATTGTTCTCTCCACTAAGGGAGGAATTGCCTCTCCACTAAGGGAGGACTTAATTAAAATCTCTAGCATGATAGGGTATTTATAATACTCCTATCCTACTCCTACTATGCTAATGAAATAAATAACCAAATCCTACTAAACTAAGGAAATACTTAACCCATTTGTACTAGGTTAATGTAACATTCTCCTAATCCAAATAAACTAATGAAATACATAACCCAATTGTACTAGGTTAATGTATCATTGTCAAAATCCAGCTTTGTATCTGTAAGTCCCCAAAGTCTTCAGAAATGCTGTTTTAGCCCGGGACAGATTTTCCATGCAGCAGTTTTGGTCCTTAGGCGTGTAGACTTCCTTCCCTTCCTTTGTGAGCTTTCTTTTGCGTCAAGTAAGCCATAAAATGCTGTATTTTGCATCATTTATACCTGAAACTTTCCTAATCATGTTCGTTAGCTCATTTACAGGAAAAAGGACTAAAAGTGCATGAAATATATAATTTGTTCTCAAAACTAGGCTAAAATATGGGCAAAATATATTGATATAGGCGTGTAAATTCGCCTATCATCATCATCTCAAAAAGTATTCTAGATCATCATATACTTATTATAAGACCTCATCATGACACTATCAAGATTCAATACTATCATACTCAAGGTTTTGAATCAATTTGGCTAAACATGATATAATCGTGTACAATAATACCATCTTATGATAGAAAAGCCAAAGATATACCTCAATTCTCGATACTGGACCAATGACCAATTGTTCATAAGCTAGCTATAATAATGGTCATAACAATAATAATAACAATATCAATAACAACGCGACTAACCGGCTACTTCGGATAACCAAATACCTAGCCGAGCCTATGCATACCCCCACCACCCCAAATTCAAAAGTTTTAATCAACACACAACAACATAAGGCATATTCTTCACCTATATCCATGCAACTATCCTATATCGACTGATAGACATAGGTGTATACTGGTGGTAGGCAATGCATATACAAGAATGAATACAAGGTACACAATTAATATCACAACTAATCATAACTACCATCCTCATGACCATTACTATCATAAGGAACCTACAACCTTTTTGAGTATCAATGTATCATCATAATATTCTTCGGTCCTACCGGGTATCAATATCATCATAACAGTATCCCCCGGCCTTGCCGGGTAACAATATCATCACAATAGTATCCTACGGCCTCACCGAGTATCAATATCATCACAATGACCATTACTAAATAACATATACTAATATACTCATGAATATAATCGTATCACTATAAAATATCTATCTAGAATGTACTTACCAACTACTCGTTATTAGCTAATCAACATTATTTCTAGTGAAATAACTAGTTTGATCATTATCACGTGACCTCTAGTTATTTGTCTAAACATTATTCTTATTGAAGTGATAGCAACTAACCATTATTTATTAAATAGCCAACATCTAACATCTAGCCAAGGTTCATCACTAGATCATAATAGTTATTTATCTATTATTCCAAATTATGAACTAATTAGCATATGTCAGTTAACTATTATTAGACAACACATAACCACTTATCACCTAAGCACCTTTTATTAGCTAATATCATTCATTAACAAACTATCATCACCAACTAATCCTCATTTAACTATTCATTAATCAATCATTCAACAACTATTCTATGTTATTAACTAGACACCTCTTTATTACCAACATCACTTATTACCTAGCCTCATTAATACACAACCTCTCATTTGACAACTAATCAACATTATAAACTTAGTCATTAATATCACTAATCTTTACCTATGCTAAACCCGACATCATCATTAGCCACGTATCAACCATCACTAGCTACCATGTTTTAACTAAGCAAGAATCATTAACTAATACATTTGATTCCTATCCATCAAGTGCTATAGTCTCCAAAAGGACAACTAAATACCATATAACATAACCTTTAATTAAGCAGAACAATCATAAGATCATATTTCATATAGAATCACATAATTTGCTGATATAATAATCATGAATGTACTAAATCAATGCATGCCATCACCAGTAATCAATCAATAAAGTTGTAAGCAATATACTATATCTTCCTCCATCCCATACTAAAGAAATATGTATAAAAATGGATATATGCATACTCATAAACTGTAATTGCATCTTTTATAATTCTAAACACTTTTTGGATATCCAATTATCATCATAACATGGCCCTTGGCCTAATAATTATCCATAATAATCACAAGATCATAATCACTACCTTAGGCCCATATGCATATCTGAAACTCATATAAATAATTATTTTTATAGGTTGTAAAAATATCTATAATTATCTCACATATAGGCGGCATCTCATATCTAAGAGGTATAGTATCAATAAGAGTATCAACTCTTTTAGACATCTCATATTTTGTAATGCCTCGAGTTTGTACCCCGAATGCTACATAGTGTCATAATCTCGAAGGACCACAAGCTAACCCATGACTGGTACGTGCTGCAATAACTAAACAATAATACTAAATAATATGCAAAATTAGGTGAAAATCATGCCATAAGGTACAATCCATAAATAATACTGAAAGAGGTATAAAAAATACCCAAAACTAAAAGACAAAAACTAAAATCTGAATAACTGTCTAAAATACTCTAGTCTAGAAAGCCTCTAACTGTCTGAACTATAGAGTTGATGGGACAAGTCCCTAATAAAATTTGTCTACTAATATAAACTAAAATAGTATAAATATTAATCATATCCTCAAAATATGAGGACTCACCACTATACTGAATGATGAAAGTCTAGTCTACTGAGGGTGCTCTCGAGCTCATGTGTTAGAACCTATGATATAAGACATCATAGCACAAAAAGCATGCGTTAGTACTTTGAATGTAATGGTATGCTCAGTGAGGTAGACTAGAATGCATGGGTTCATATGTATGAACAATAATAACTAAATAACATCAGTATGACTGAATAAGAGTACATGCATGAATACGTTTATTGTAATGGAAATCATACTAGTACTGACTACTGGATCTGAATACTAATTAACTGATTTACTGAGTTTACTAAATACTGTACCACTGGTAACTAGATGATTGTACCTAACAGTCCTGAATCCTAAAAAACTATACTAAGTTTCATACTGAGCTAGGTTAAGCAACTATTTCTAATAGTCCTGAATCTATACAATTTAACTAAATTTTATTTTGAGACTGAGACTAAAACTGAGACTGTAAGAGGTAATCATTTAGTCGACATGCCCTGAATCTGAACTAGTGGGGTCTAACCTATAACCCCAGCTAGAAAGGTGTCAGTACCATGCCACAGATAAAGACAACTGCTATAGACTTATTCCTAACTAACGGGTAACCCCTGAGATTAGTCCTAAACTAGCGGGTGATCCCTGAGTATGTCAGTCCTATCTAACGGGTTACATCTAATAAGCTATGCTTGCTATATAGTTTTGGAGCTTAGGTTTTGCTTCTAGGGATCCAGTCCTAACTAACGGGTGTGCCCCCATCCCTAGGATCGCTCAGTGCTGAATTCTACTCTCAACTAAAAGACGCTAAACTGATTCCTCGTCTGTACTAGGCTGGACTAAATTATCACTAAGGTTTACAATTTAGCTGACTGAACTGAGTTCAGTTGACTGATAGATTACTGCTGACTTCTTTTAGCTGACTAAGTTTACTGAGGTCGGATACTGAATTAGGCTAGACTAATATGAGATCTACTGGGTGTTCCTTAGTTTTGTAATTGACTGAGAGTACTACTGATCTTAACATGACTGACCATGACTCTAAATAATCAGCTAAAATGTTGGGTACAAGTACCTCTAGGACTCAATAGCATAAAATAAGAGATATGGCATAAACTTGAAACATGTAAGCAAAGCATTTGATCATCATTAATTCATCGGGGCATTTTAACAAACACTTACATGATACAAATTGCACATAGGCTTACTTGACATGATTTTTTTTCGTAATAGTTCACATGGACAATTTATCAAGCACTTGGTGAGCATAGTATATGCACATAGTATTGAACACTAAGTAAGAATCATGATTAAATTTTGACTTCACAATTCAATGGTTTAACATGGATTCAGATGAATTTACCCAAATGATAATCAATTCCATATGAAACATAAAACAAATCATGAATTAGGAATCAACTTCAAATAACAATCATGAATACACTTTAATTCTAACCATGGAAATCATAAACTAAATTACTTGAAGTTCAAAAGAGATTGTTGGACTTCAAGGGTAAAAGGAACCCTTGGATGAACACTTCACATACCTTGTTGAAGAATTTTCATAAAGTTTATGGTTGAATCTTGAGTTCTTGATTTGAAACTTGAGCACCTATGGTTTTGTTCAATAGCAAATTGGAGAATGAATGAGTATATTTTCTCTTGAAAGGGCTTAATTTTGTGTTTTAGAGGTTGAAGGACATGGATAAAAGACTCAAATACCCCTAAGAACACGATCTTTTAATGACTGAAAACTAGACTTTTGACGCACAGATCGATGTGGCGCGTCGACGGCATTGATGCGATAGCCATCGTATCATGCCATATTTGTATCGATTCATTGGAATTGGATGCTTGTAGTTGGGAAAAATATCAATCAACGCAATAGTCGACATGGTGCACTAACATCACATTGATCCATTATTTTAAGACTCCAAAGGGGCTTCAAATGAAGTCTGAAAAATCCAAAACTTATTTGGAAACACCTATGGACATTCCTATTCATGAGTCAACCTAAACATCAACATCTATTGGATGTAAAGGTTGAGAAATACGATTTCCAACCTTCATAGGCTAAAATGACACTAAGTATAAGTACTTAGCTAAAATATTCTAAGTCTGAGACCCCTTGACAAGCGCAAATGACTGAATTAAGCTTAGGATTTTGTGGGGTCTTACATTATCTTCCCTTTGGGAACATTCATCCTCGAATGAGACTGCTGAGACTGAGAATACTGAGTGACTAACTTACTTACTAGACGTTAACATCTGGAACATGTCTATATGGCTGATATTACTAGTATTCTAAATTATTATACTGAATACACATATCTGATGCATGAGTATAGATGAACATGATTCATGGATGCATGACTGGGATTACTGATAAATTAACACTATATACTTAGCATGCATATCTGATGCATGGATACGTGATTGAACTGGCTCATGAACGTATAACTGTACATGCAGTGGTAACTAATACAAAGTTTGTAACTTAAATTTTAATATGGAATTGAATAAGCTTAAGGAAAACTATTACCTTGAGCTCAGTCTGAATTAGCAGAGAATAGATAAGGATACTTGGTTTGCATGTCTACTTCTACTTCCCAAGTAGCTCCCTCAATAGACTGATTCTGCCAAAGAACTTTGACTTGAAGAACTTTTTTGTTCCTTAGTCTACGTACCTGATAGTTAAGGATTTTGACTGGGATCTCTTCATATGATAGGCTATTCTGTATATCTATGCCTTCTATAGGGACTACAACTGCTAGGTTACTTACGCATTTCTTTAGCAAGGGGACATGGAACACTGGATAAACTAGAGATAGATCTGAAGGCAACTTAAGCTAGTAAGATACCTT
Organism: Capsicum baccatum var. pendulum; assembly: GCA_030864225.1. Lineage (NCBI taxonomy): Eukaryota > Viridiplantae > Streptophyta > Magnoliopsida > Solanales > Solanaceae > Capsicum > Capsicum baccatum. The sequence goes on from CM061557.1 coordinate 46,363,827, forward strand.
TCCAAAATGGCTGAGAATTCGATAAGGACTGACATAGCGGGTACTAAGTTTCCCCTTCTTGCCAAAACTCTTTACTCTTCTCATAGGAGAGATTTTCAGATACACAAAATTGTTGTTCTCTAACTCGAGATCATTTACTGTACACATATGAATGGGAACATGAGAACATACTAAGCCTGAAATGGGTACATGGACTGAGTATCTTGGATTGAACTGAGCACCTAAATACGTAACTTATGGATGATATTGGAACTTTTGGGTTAACATATGAGTACATACTATTTCAATTGAATTCATTATGTGTAGAGAAGTTGGGAGGTTTAGGGAATGAAATCTCGGGGGTTATAGTGCATCTCCCCTTGGGATATTTTATCCCTAGAAGAATACTGACTTGGCTGAGATACTGAGAAAAAAGTTGGGATGATGCACCAAGCACCTATGAACTGAGTCGTGACTAAGTATCTGGGATCTAAAACTAAGATATGATACATGAACTGAGCTGATCACGTAATTACCCGGTTTCCCCATCTTGGAATAGTTACATTCATAATACTTCAGATAGTGCGACTAGTTGGGAACATTGGGAGATCAATCCATACAAATTTGTCCACCCAACTACTAAACTAAATTTTTGGCTTTATGAACTAACTCGTGCTGAAAACTCATGCTTGACTAGAGCATTTCCTTGAAAATCTTCCTATAGAGTTTCTAGTGAATTTAGGGAGAAAAAAATCTTTACCTAGGCTGAATGAAGTATCTGAATAAGAAGTCACATTATAGCTAAATCTCTATAATATGTGGTGAGGCCTACGAAACCTCATCTAAGATAGAGTGACTAAGCCTCATGCACTACAACTAAGATTTTCAAACTTAGACATATCCCTTGGATACCCTCTCAACTATACTTTCCACCTTAGCACGACGCTCTACCTGAGACCACTAAAAATATTCATATGGATGTTGAGCACGAATGCATGAATATATTGTCTTACCTGATTAACTGAATGACTGATAACTGAATACTGGTCATGGAAGATCAAATTATTCTTAGACTAAATTACTAGGCTAAAACTGTAAAGTATTAGGCATATGAGGTAAGGACTGACTGAGTAACATGAGACAACTGAGTATGAATTTGTGGAGGACTATATTGTTTGAAAGTGTAAGACCAAGTGTATAGCATAGTTCAATAATAGTCTTTAAACTGAGGTGCTGAAATACTGATATTTGAATAACTGATAACTATACGTTATGATTAAGCAAACCTAAAACTGAACTGAGTTACTGATTTGATTACTAGAATGGGTCTGGGACCATGACTAAGACAGTAGCTGAGACTATAACTGGGAATCTTACCAGAACAGAATACTGAGTTCTGATAACTAGATACTGGTAATTGAGGTTTAGACTAATACTAAAGTACTAGATTCTGATGGCTAAGCAGCCATAGTGTTGTTAAACTGTCTGAGTTCTTTGCTGAATTTTGAAATTGAATACTGATTGCTGAGTACTGAATACTATACCAACTCGATACGTAACTGCGGCCTAAGGAATAAAATACCAATATCATGGGTGGATCTATTAAAAGATCTACGCTAAGGATGTAGATGTCAACGTCTGAATTTAGCCAATTTGTTAGAAGGGTAGCATGAGTCATAGGTACTAAGCCCACTGTAAAGCATGGTAGGCATACATGAGTCAGGAGCTGCATAACTTGAGTTTGGAGTTTCTGTGTCCATGGAACATGATTCGTAACACTGAGTAAAATGGAACTCCTATACGGGGAACTGTAAGTGTAAAGTTAACATGAGCTATGATAATAGGGCTGACATGTAAGACATGAATAGATACCATGATAAATGATAGGCTTCGAGAATCTGAAGTATAATTTTAAGATGATCCGTGTGATCATTTTTGCTATGATAATAGACAAGAATGTCATCGATAAAGACTATGACAAACATGTCCAAGTAATGCTTGAACGCACGGTTTATGAAGTCCATGAAAGCTTCTGGGGCATTAGTAAGACCAAAATACATAACTAAGAATTTGAAGTGACCATACCGAGTTCTAAAGGCTGTTTTTAGGATGTTACATTCCCTGACTCTGAGCTGATGATAGCCTGATCTGAGGTCTATCTTAGAGAAATAACTGGCACCCTGAAGTTAGTCAAACAAGTCATTCATTTTGGGAAGTGGATACTTGTTGTTGACCATGACTTTATTTAGCTGATGGTATGCTTTACACATTCTGAGAGAACCATCTTTCTTATGCATGAATAAGATTGGTGCTTCCTACGGGGACATACTGGGTCTGATGAATCCCTTATATAAGAGTTCCTTTAACAATTTTTTCAATTCTCTAAGTTCTACTGAAGCCATTCTATATGTCGGAATAGAGATGGACTGAGTATCTGGAGAAAATCAATTTCAAAATCAATTTCCCTTTTGGGAGGAACTCTGGGAAGATCTTTGGGAAACACATCTGGAAATTCACATACTACTGATACTGATTCAAGAGTAGGGGTTTCTGAACTAGAGTATTGGACTCAAACGAGATGGTAGACACATCCCTTAGATATCATCTTTCTAGCCCGAAGGTAAGAAATAAGTTAACCCCTAAGTGCTGAAGTACTACCTTTCTACTCTAGGATGGGTTCATTCGAAAACTAAAAATGGACAATTTTGTTTCTATATTCGACTAAGGCATAGTAGGAATGAAGCCAATCTATGCCGAGAAGGATATCAAAATTAGTCATCTCTAATTAAACTAAATTTGCTGAAGTGACTTTCTGAGATATTATAATCGGACAGTTCTTGTATACCTATCGAGCTATGATAGACTTACCCATTGGGGTAGAAACTGAGAAGGTCTTTGCTAGAATTTTGGGACCGACTCCTAAATCAACTTCTATAGATGGAGTAGCAAAAGACAAAGAAGCTCTTGGATCTAGCAAAGCATAAATATGCAAATGGAAAACTTGTAATGTACTAGTGACCACATTAGGAGAACTTTTCTGATCCTGTCGGAATTGAAGAACATAGATTCTATTTGGGTGACGCCGGCACTGGATGAGGCACCCTGCTGATTTGGGCGACCAGACTGAGCTGGGGGACGATTATGTTGACTCTGCGAACCCACCTGAGGACACTTTTCGACTCTGTGGCTTGGCTTGCCACATTCGAAACACACATTATTGCCAGATCTGTAGACACCTTGGTGGTTTCTACCACACTGCTGGCAGCAGGGTTTGTTCGACCACTTTTTGGCCTAGACATTCTTGCACTCTTATTCTTTCTCCCTTCTTTCCTATGCCTTTTCTCCCTACTCTATGGAGAATGAGCCATCACCCTTGATAGAATAATGGCCAGCTGATTGTTCTGAGTAGCTATTGAATAAGCTAAGCTAGTGAAAGAAGCTCTAAATTCAGAGTGGGAGACATGCTCATTTAGGGGATCTGCCTGAATGGGCAGAGGGGCTGATTGATTTTCATTACTTCTCTCGTTAGCTTCTATGGAAGGCATATTCTAGAAGCATAAGGAAGAGAGAAATTAGACTGAGAGTTTAACTTGAGCTTTTTCTCACTCATATGACATAAATACTAAAAGAAGGGAAATTTTTCCTAAAACATCTCGTAGCCTCCTATTCATAAGTGTGGAATGCAAATCACCTATGCATAAGACTTTACTAGATATGGCTTCCAAAATTCCTAGGACTCTATTGAACCTTAGGCTCTGATACCAAGTTAGTAATGCCTTAAGTCTGTACCCCGGGTGCTGCACGGTGGTCATAATCCCGAAGGACCACAAGCTAACCCATGATTGGTACCTTCTGCAACAACTGAACAATAATACTGAATAATTTGCAAAATTAGGCAGAAATCATGCCATAAGTTTCAATCCATAAATAATACTAAAAGAGGTATCAAAATTACCCAAAACTTAAAGATAACACTGAAATTTGAATAACTGTCTGAAATACTCTAGTCTGGGCAGCCTCTAACTATCTGAACTTTGGAGTTGATGGGACAAGTCCAAACTAATTTCGTCTACTAACATAAACTAAAATACTATAAATTGTAATCATGTACTTGAACTATGAGGACTCACTACTATGCTGAATGCTGAATTTTTTCTCTACTGAGGGTGCTCTGGAGCTCATGCGTCGGAACTTATGATATAAGAAATCATAGCACAAAAAACATGTGTCAGTACTTTGAATGTATTGGTATTCTCAGTTAGGTAGGTTGGAATGCATGGTTTCATATGTATGAACCATAATAACTTAATAACATGAGTAGGACTGAATAAGAGTACACATGAATACATATACTGTAGTGAAAATTGTGCTAGTACTGAATACTGGATCAGAATACTGATTAACTGATTTATTGAGTTTACTGAATACTGTACCACTGATAAATGGATGACTGTATCTGACAGTCCTAAATCCTGAGGAACTATATTGAGTTTCATAATAAGTTGAGTTAAGCGACTATATCTGATAGTCCTAAATCTGCAGAACTAAACGGAGTTCTATTCTGAGACTGAGACTGAAACAAAGACTGTGGGAGGTAATCATCTAACTAACATGCCTTGAATCTGAACTAGTGGGGTCCAACCTATAACCCCAACTGGAAGGGTTCCAGTACTGTACCACGGGTAAAGATAACTGTTGTGAAGTCAGTCCTAGCTAATGGGTGACCCCTGAGATCAGTCCTAAACTAGCAGGTTATCCCTGAGTATATCATTCCTATCTAATAGGTGACATCTCATAACCTACACTGTCTATGTAGTTATGGATCTTAGGGAATGCTTCTAGTGACCTAGTCCAAACTAACAGGTGTGCCCCCATCCCTAGGCTCGCTCGGTGCTGAATCCTACTCCCAACTAAAAGACACCAAACTGATTCCTAGTTTGTACTAGGCCGGACTGAATTATCACTGAGGTTTACTATTTAGCTGACTGAACTGAGTTTCGTAGACTAATGTTATACTACTGACTTCTGTTAGTTAACTGAGTTTACTGAGGTCTAAACTGGATACAGAATTAAACTGGACTAATACTGGATCTACTGGGTGTTCCTGAGTTTTGTAATTGACTTAGAGTACTACTGATCCTAACATGACTGATACTATTCTATGACTAACCATGACTCTAAATAATCATCTAAATTGTCGGGTACAAGTACCCCTAGGACTTGATTGCATAAAATAAGAGACACGACATAAACTTGAAACATGTAAGCAAAGCATTTGATCATCATTCATTCATTGGGTCATTTTAACAAACACTTACATGATACAACTTGCACATAGGCTAACTTGACATGATTTCTTTCTCTTAATTGTTCATATGGACAATTTATCAAGCACTTGGTGAGCATAGTATATGCACATAGTATTGAATAACAAATAAGCATCATGATTCAATTTTGACTTCACAATTCAAGGGTTTAACATGGATTTACATGAACTTATCCACATGATAATCAATTCCATATGAAACATAAAATAAATTATGAATTAGGAATCAAATCCAAATAACAATCATGAACACGCTTTAATTCCAACCATGGAAATCATAAACTTAGTTACTTCAAGTTCAAAAGATATTCTTGGACTCCAAGGGTGGAAGGAACCCTTGGATGAACACTTCACATACCTTGTTGAAGAATTTTCTGAAAGTTTATGGTTGAATTTTGAGTTCTTGATTTGAAACTTGAGCACCTAGGGTTTTGTTCTTGAGCAAATCGGAGAATGAATGAGTATATTTGCTCTCCAAAGGGCTTAATTTTGTGTTTTGGGGGCTGAAGGATGTGGAAAAAAGACCCAAATACCCCCAAGAACGTGGTCTTTTAATGATAGAAAATTAGGCTTTCGACGCACAGGGCGACGTGGTGCGTCGATGATAGCCAACACATTGCAGCATGTTTGCATCGATTCACTGGAATTGGACTCTGGTAGCAAGAAAAATATCAATCAACGCGATAGTCTACGCAGTGCACCAACATCACATTGATCCACTATTTTAAGATTCCAACGGGGCTTCAAACGAAGTTAAACAAATCTGAAACTTGTTCAAAAACTCCTACAGACATTCTTGATCATGAATCAACCTAAAAAATCAATATTTAATGGACGTAAAGTTTGAAAAATAAGATTTCCAACCTTCATAGGCTAAAATAACACTAAGTCTGTGTACTTAGCTAACATATTCTAAGTCTGGGACCCCTTGACAAGCCTAAAGGTCTGAATTAAGCTTAGGATTATGCGGGGTCTTACATATTTATAAGTCATACATAATGACCAAGAGGAAAATCATCTCTATAAGTCCAATAATCATAACTAAGAGGAAAATATTCTCTATAGACCAAATATCATAACTAAGAGGAAAATGCATCTCTATGGGTCAAATATCATAATTAAGAGAAAAAATGCATCTATATGCCAAATATCTTAACTATGAGGAAAATGCATCTCTATTGGCAAAAAATATCATAACTAAGAGGAAAATGCATATATATATGTGCCAAATATCATAATTAAGAGGAAAATGCATCTCTATGGGTCAAATATCATAACTAAGAGGAAATAACATCTCTAAAGGCCGAAAATCACATCTAAGGGAAATTAAAAACTCTATAGTACATTAATCATAATCCGGTGAAAATCATCACAATTTATAAATTCACCAAGTAAATCTCATAAATAAGGCTCATTAGTCTCAATTAGACCTACTATCCATAATTAAGCCCACAAGGGCTAACACAAGTCTTGGCCTAAGAGGGTCAGATGATCTCACTTTTAATCCTCAACTTCCATAATTAGGAACACTATGCCCCAAACTAGGATAAGGTATCTAGTTCATCTTCTAGATGTCAAGTAAGCCAAATTCAAGCCTAAGATAGAAACTTCGACTAGAAACAAGGGTACTTACATCAAGTTTACCCAAATTATGGTTTCAAGACTACCACACAGGGCCAAATAGGTCGAACATACAAATCATGTTTCCAATTCTAAAACCACATTCCAAACATAGGTTTACATCATAATCACACTAAAATAATACTAAACTAGAGAGGAAAAGTAATAGTATTCAAAAGGTTTATAAACATACTATTTGACGTGTCCAAAGACTTTATCTAATCTCCAAAAGTCAACAATCAAGGACAAGTTATACTACTCATAATAAATCCTAACATCCATACCGACACACAACATATATCACACATCATCTATGAAGAAAAGTAGACAGAAGCCTACCTCAAGGACAAGCTGCAAAGCCTCACTTCATGCACCAGACACCCATCTTCACTTCATAATCCCCAAAATGTCACCATGCTATCAATATCATAATCTACACATCAATACAATTCTAACAATACCTATATTGCACTATTGTGTTTCGGGTATAAAAACGAAACCAAAAACCCCAAGTAGGTCCCAATTATGGAAAATACATTTCCCAAGTCAACACAATGTTTATACATGAACAAGGAGTCAAAACCCTAAAAAATGGATGAAAAACAAGCAATATTTGGGCTAAAATTATGCAATAAGTGAATTTGGGGATTTGGATAAAAAACCAAAAAATTCATCAATAAAGTGATAAAATCTTACCTTAATCCAGGTGAAAAACATGATAATAGATGTTTACCAAGATTCGTAAACACCCACAAGACTTAATTTTGAGTTATAATACTCATTTAGGTTTTAGGCTCTCAAAGATAAAAAGAAAATCCTCAAATTTGCAACCTTGGGATCTATTAATAGACCACATCGGCGAAGAGATGCGGTATCCCCAAGACAACAAAGTCAAAAACTTATTTTTGACCCTAAAAAATCATTCGGAACCCAAATTATATTACCCAATAGTGAAATATGAGTGTAAACCACATTTTATATCCATTGGAATTGTAATACCCCGTACTTTCAGGCTAGAATTTAGACCATCATTCCTATGCATATAGACCCGAGATAAATGATTCCTTTTTAATATATGCGTGGTGATCAATCCTATAGTGTGGGAAAACCTTTGAATATGAATTGAGGTCATAAAAATCCCCCTACTCTAAGACTAGTTGAAAACATTTCTATCGATTAAGTTTTAGTAGATGTTTCAACTTGAGTCAACTTCCATCAATCATAACTTCTTCTATATAATGAATTAGAGGGCATACTATATATCAAATGAAAGGTTTTCGAAGTAGCTTTCCAATGATACCAATTTTGCCTTAATCCGACACCTGAGAGAAATGTTATGGCTTTGTAAAGGGGTGAGCATCGCCTAATAATTACAAACGTTCACTGGAAAGAGTTTGCCATAGGCAGTGCGATGTAAACCATAAAGTTTTCCATAGGGAGTGCGACGGAAACCATAATGTTTGCCATAGCTTTTGCAACGCAAACCCCATGGAACAACTACCTGGACATATCATTTTTGAGGTACTCCGAGGACAGCTAAGTCATTTGACAACCCTAAGAAGTCCCTAATCTTCCTTAAATGAAATTAGGATTATTAGTCAGTTTTTAACTCCCTTAAGATCCCTATTTCTTCTTTTAAGAACACAAGAGGAGAAAACAACTAGGGTTTGGGCAATCAAGTTTAAAGGTCCAACATTTTCAAAATTTCTTCATGATTTCTTCGCAACTAAGGTACCTGGGGTTTTTCTAAAACTACATGGGAATGGTGAAACTATTTTAATGATGAATAAATATTTAGAAATAATGAATTTACAAAGGGGTTTGGATTTACAATTACAATTATGCATTATGAAACCTTATTGATGATAAAGTTTTGGTTTTGAGGCCTTTCCCTCTTAAATTCGATTTTGTTCATATATGTTCATTTATAGGTTGAATGTTTGAAACTGATTTGAGAGATCGGATATTTATACTCCTTCTCTCGTCATGAGTTATTCAATTTTATATTGAGAAGCATGACATAAATGTCTTTACTATTATTTGTTGACTTGGTTTTGATGATGACTTGAAGAGAGGGTGTCTTTCTTAATTGCACAAATGAAAGTGATGATTTTAAAGAGAAGTGAATGATTTACTACAAGATACTTGACCACCTTGTGTTTGTGAATTGAATTAAGGATCATTGACTCTGTTTTCATGAATTTCACTATACATATCCTCATATACTATTGGACTAGTTTGGTGCTCTGAAAATAATGTTTTAAAAGAGAATACTATAACATGATATTTAATGGCTTAGAAATATGACTTGCAAGTTTTGGTATGAGAATACCAATGCAGATAATGCCATCGTAACACAAAATAAAATAAAATACAAATTTTTATTCAAATTTCTAGATTTTGAATTTTGAAAGATGCATGTTTATAAAAGGTTAAAAATGGGCTTAAAGAGAGTTAGATGATTACCCGAAGAAAGTATGAGTTGAAAGAATCAATGCTAGAAGTCGTGATTTACTGATACGGGGTTATGGTATCATGCTGTGTGGTCTTGTGTACCTTGATTTATGTCGTCCCAATTTGGGAGTATGGTTAGGAGCCATTCTTTGTGGTCTTGTGTGCTACCATGACATGTTTATTTGATTGGGGATCATAGCACCATGCTATGTGGTCTTGCATATCTTTCCTTACTAATACTCCAATCCTTGCAGCGAACTTGGATTGGAGGCTTGCCCACTGAGTCAAGGGCGGATTCCATATAGCCCATGGAATTACAGATTGTAGGGTGTACCATCAATCTTAGAAGTAACAAAAAGAGTGGTTTATGACTTCAAATAAATGTTTAAAGGTCTTTAAAGTGTGCCCATGTCTTTTCACATATTATATGTAAAATATTTTATGAATAGCACTCACTTATGTTATATATAAATACATTATTTTGGATTGCTCTGCGTACCAGTACATTTGAATTGACCCCCTATATTTCAGGTCTGAGGCTCAGTCCAGGGGTCCCGCTAAGCCGTAGAATTTTCAGACAGAAGCATGCAGTTGGTGAGCCTTCTCTTTTTCAAAAGGACAAGTTTATTTAAACATTTTTATTTGTTTGATTTAGGGTCTGAGTTGGGGCCTTGTCCCTGTTTTATTTCCAGATAGATTATTCTTTTCAGTTGTAGTAGAGATTTCACAGATGTGTATCAAATATTTTGAGTTTTATTGAACTTATGTCCGCATTACTCAGTTGAGATATTAAAGCGACCATGATTTCATTTGTATTATGTTATACATTTTTCCTTATTGTATATGACTTATGTTCATGATTGCCAGATAGAAAAGGGCACCCAGTCCTTCATAGTTTGGGATACTCATCGCGGCCAGTGCCTCGGTTTGGGTCATGACAAACTTGGTATCATAGCATAGTTCATGGTCTCAGGGTGTTTGCAAAATTGTATTGGGTAGAGTCCTATTTATTGGTGTGTAGCGTGCCACACTTACAAGTAAGAGGCTATAAGGCATTTAAGAATGTTTCTCTTTCTTCATGTTCTAGTTCATTCTATGGAGTTAGAATATTCCTCTTTCATATTCTAGTTTGTGAGATCATGTCATTTATACGAAAGTAAAGTTATCCCAATTCTTTTTTTACTCTGATATTCTTGGATATGTCTCATTGTTGAGGTGATTCAAGTGTAGAAGCTTAGAATCTAAATGATGTGGTCCTTTTCTAATTGAGTCATAAAGGATAATAAAATTATGTAAGGACTTGAGAGGAGTCCGTTAGTGCTTCAATACGTGTTGATTCTAGTGTAAACTTTGATCCTAATAAAATTGTGCTCTTCAGCCTGAGGTATGAAGTGTATCCAGTCTCTTTTCTAAGACCCTTATTGTAGATGTCAAGCTTAAGGGCAATGATGTGTGATAGAATGTTAGAACTATATTTTCACCCGAGTAGTAGTATATGTTAAGGTGTCATGACCTATTGGTAGTGAGATGGAAAAAGAAGTTGGTGACATGAAGTCACAAAGTTAAAAGCCAGAGTGAGGGTGACTTTTGCATAAAGAAGCTAGTTGAGGTATATAATCGTTGATTCTGGGTAGGTTGCTATTTTATAGAGATAGACTGATGTGGTAGCAATAATTGTAGATTGTACGGTAATTGTGAAGGAAGTGTTTGGCTGTGATTATTATTTATACAAAAATAGGGAAAAAGCCTAGAGTGGATAGTTATGGTGGTTATAAAAATCCCTTATAGGTTGTGAATAGAAATGGTTAGATTAGCCAATAAGTTATAATTATAGACTCATTGTTGTTTGTGGAATTTGAAGGTTATCTAAATGTTTGCTTGGTAAGTAAGTATGATGTGAGAAAGTAGAATATATAGATAAGATCGTATTGGGTAATAATATTAGATTAAGGATGACCATGTCTATTACATGACTTTACCCCCTTGACCTTCTTTGAATAAGTGGTTGTAAAGTAGAATTACTTATGAGAATGTATGTGGTCAATTTTGAGGTGTAGTAGTAATGTCATGGAGGTGATTTGGTTGTAGGTTGTATCTAGGTGAAATGAGGTATTTGGGTTGAATTTCTCAATTTGATGGACTAGTTTATTATGTTGCATGCTTCATTGGTGGTAGATGATTCATGCTAGACTATAGGCTAGAATTTTACATGTAGAATGTGGTGGTAAGAATAATAGCTTAAGATTAATGATGTATCTTTTGCAAGAATGAATTAATAGGCTTGATGTGAATTGTAAAGAGTCTAGGTTGATAATTTATGAAAGGTTTAAGTGGCAATTGTAAGGTATATGTGTATATTAGGACGAGTGTCAAAATGATGAATTATGGGTGAGTCATTAAGTCGATAAGGGCATAAGTATATAAGAATAAGTTTAACCCCTTGGTAGTATGGCGTTAGGTAAGATTTTATGCTATAATTTATGCGATTAACGGTCTAATATTAGAAGGTTAAATAGTGGAGAGTGGATTTTTATATGATAAGAAGTGAGGATGTGTATGCTCATAAGACTGGGAGTTGTAGGTTTATGACAATAGAGGATAGCAAAAATTAATAGTAGTGTTCAGGGAAAGCAATTCCTTTAGAGTATACTTAAAAAAGGAAAATTTTATCATTTATGTGTATAAGTGTTTTGCGTCACTAGTTTGTGTTCTTGAAATTATAGTATGGAGAAGTCTGATGAGTTGCTGTATGGTGTTTGTGAGAGTTGAATTGAGGAAATATTGGTAGGAAATAGGAGCCTTGGGTATGGTTTTACAAATTTTGGTAAGTTGTAAGTTATGTGATTAGAGGTGTAATGCAAGTATTCTAAGGAGTTAAAGATGGAGTGTTAAGTGTTTAGAAGCCTGGATGTCCATGCCCATAATAATGTTAGTCCTGAGTTGATGACTATGGGGTTAGAGGAAGTTATGATTAGTATCCCTGAGGGGAGATGTCCCAGAAAGAATTTAGTGTCTTTATGTTAAATTATTAAGGGAAATTGTGTTCATATGTATACCAATACCCCTATTGTATTGAGAATTATGGTTATAGATTGATGAGAGGTTATATTCTCAAGTCTAGGAGGGTGACTTTGATCTAAGGGGGAGATGAGGGATTAAAGTAGTTCCCATTTTTTTGTGTTGTCAAGTTTCAAGTAAGAATCACGTTAAATCAATTCCAATTCAAGAAAGCTCCCCCTACCTCGATTTGAATAGACTTTTACCAATGTATTATGTATTCATATCTTTCCTATACCTAAGGTTTGAGCACTCTATGTAACTCATGTAATGTTCCAATATCCAGACAAGGAGAAATAATGTCCCTCAGTGATCCAATATTCCAAGTATCCAAGACATATGTTATGTTGCTCATGATCCAAACCTATGTCTCACAATATGTTTGATCCTAAGAAAATATGTTTTTGTATGTCACTGAATCATTTTATGACGGGATTAGTCAAAATGATAATGTTGTGCGAACTCATGACTGTTTCAGCCCTGAAAATGAGAAGTGATAGCTTTGAGTAGAAGTTCTTGCCTCAATTGTTGACTTCATGAATTCCAAACTTATGTTATATGACTCTGATGTAAGCACCCTTGTTTCTCACTATAGTCTGTCCTAAGAAATTATGTTACGTTGTGTTTATGCTGAACGACTATTTACATTTGATCCAGATACTTGATATATGAATCACTTCATATCTATTCTATCGTATCTTAATTTCATGTCCCTCCTTGAGTAGTGCAATAAGTATAAGTTATGGTCTAATAGTGTTACTTCCATTCATGATGTTTATGCTCGGGTCACCCAATTACCCTCCGTATGTTAGTATAATGGTGGTTGTGGAAGCGTAGTAGTGTGTTAGGTGGGGGAGTAGATGTTCTTGAAGGTGAAAAATTTTGATGTGATTCTCGAGCTAAGGTTATAGGTGAAAGGGAAAAGAAGGCGATGAAATCTTTTTGTGTTAAATAGATAAGAAGAAGAAATGTGGTAAAAATATTTTTGAGAGTGATTGAAATTGCTGGTCTTAGTGGGGAAATCCATGTAGTGGGTGTAGTAATGGTTAGGGTTGGATGTTCTGATTGATGAAAACACAAATATATGTGCCATGTGGTTAGTATTCTTTGAATTAAGGATTGAGGTTGTTGGGTTATAGTAATAAGGTGAGGTGATCTTAATGTGATGAAGAGTGCAGGGACCCGTAGTTTAACTTAGCACCTCTTTCCTCTGAGTTAGGCTTGAACACAGAAATATTATATGGAGGGACATAAATTCTTGTTGTTAGATGTGTTATAGGAGATTTGTAAGTTGGAAATGATGAAGTATGTTGATTAATGTTGGGGTATAAACGAGTTGCGTCTCTAAGTTTAAGACTTTTTGTTGTATCTTGTGAGATAGAGAATGCTAATATTCTTATGTCCCGCGAGAATGTTACCTCATGTCTTGTACAATTCTTAATCAGGCTGAGGAATCATAGGAAAAAAATCATGTCTTACAATGTTTTGATCATGTGCCATAAAACACATGCCAAGATCATGTCGATCTCAAGTTTTGTTCTCTCAGGTTTCGTGCATACCCGTTTCCCTAGGGGTTATCATTAAGATCGTGTGATGCCTTTGCATATTTTGTTGAGGAAGAATGTTCAAATCAATACTACATTCTTTATTCAACACTTTTAGAGCTTCAAGAAGTCCCTACCCATCATTCGAGGATGAATGATGCCAAGGGGGAGATAATGTAACACCCCATACTTTTGGGCTATAATTTAGACCAACGTTCCTATGCTTATATACCCGAACTAAATGATTCTTTTTTAACATATGTGTGGTGATCAATCATATACTATGGGAAAACCTTTGAATATGAATTGAGGTCACAAAAATCCCCTAATTCTAAGGCGAGTTGAAAACATTTCTATCGATTAAGTTTTAGTGGACATTTCAACTTGGGTCAACGTCCATCGACCATAACTTCTTGTATATAATGAATTAGAGGTCCTACTATATATCAAATGAACGATCTTCAAAGTATCTTTCCAATGATACCAATTTCTACTTAATCCAACATCTGAGGAAAAAGTTATGCCTTTGCAAAGGGGTGTGTGTCACTTAATAATCGCAAACGTTCGCTGGAAAGAGTTTGCCATAGGCAGTGAGATGCAAACCATAAATTTTGCCATAGGGAGTGCGACACAAACCATAAAAGTTGCCATAGCCTGTGCGATGCAAACCCCATGGTACAACAACCTGGACATTTTGTTTTTGAGGTATTCCGAGGGCAACTAAGTCATTTGACATCCCTATGACATCCCTAATCATCCTTAAAGAAAATTAGGCTTATTAGTAAGGTTTAACTCCCTTAAGATCCCTATTTCATCTTTGTGGAACACAAGATGAAAAAATAACTAGGGTTTGGTCAATCAAGCTTAAAGGTCTAATCTTTTTGAAATTTCTTCGTGATTTCTTTGCAACTAAGGTATGTGGGGTTTTCCTAAAACTACATGGGCATGGTGAAATTATTTTAATGATGAATAAATATTTAGAAATCATGAATTTACAAAGGGGTTTGGATTTACAATTACAATTAAGCATTATGAAAACTTATTGATGATAAAGTTTTGGTCTTGAGGCCTTTCCCCCTTAAGTTTGATTTTGTTCATATATGTTCATATGTGGGTTGAATGTTTGAAAATTTATTTTAGAGAACAAAGATTTATACTCCCTCTCTCGCTATGAATTATTCGATTTCATATTGAGAAGCATGACATAAATGTGTTTACTATTATTTGTTGACTTGGTTTTGATGATGACTTAAAGAGATGGTGTCTTTCTTAATTGCATAAATGAAAGTGATGATTTTAAAGACAAGTGAATGATTTGTTACAAGATACTTGACCACCATGTGTTTGTGAATCTAATTGAGGATCCTTGACTCTAATTTCATAAATTTCACAATACATATCCTCTTATACTATTTGACTTGTTTGGTGGTCTAAAAATAATATTTTGAAAGATCAGACTATAACATGATATTATATGGCTTAAAAATACGACTTGCAAGTTTTGGTATGACGATACCAATACAGATAATGCCATGGTAACACAGAACATAATAGAATACAGATTTTCATTCAGATTTCTAGATTTTTAATTCAGAAAGATGTATGTTTATAAAAGGTTAAAAATGGGATTAAAGAGAGTTAGATGGTTACCCAAAGAAACTACGAGTTGAAAGACTCAATGCTAGAAGTAGTGATTTGCCGACATGGGGTTATGGCACCATGTTGTGTGGTATTGTGTACCTTGATTTATGTCATCCCAATTTGGGACTATGGTTAGGAGCCATGCTTTATGGTCTTGTGCACTACCATGACATATTGATTTGATTGGGGATCATGGAACCACACTGTGTGGTCTTGCATGTCTCCCTTTAATGATACTCCAATCCTTTTGGAAAACTTGGATTGGCGACTTGGCTGCCGAGTTAAGGGGGGATTCCATATAGCCTGTGGAATTACAGATTGTGGGGTGTACGTTCTAGCTCAGAATTAACATAAAATATGGTTTATGATTTCAAAGAAATGTTTCAAGGTCTTTAAAATATGCCCATGTGTTTCCATATATTATATGTAAAATATTTTATGAATTGCTCTCACTTATGTTATATATAAATACATTATTTTGGATTGCTCCGCATACCAGTACGTTTGTATTGACTCTTATATTTCAGGGTCTGAGGCTCAGTCCAGGGGTATCGCTAAGCTGTAGAATTTTCAAACAGAAGTGTGCAGTTGGTGAGCTTTCTGTATTTTGGAAGGCTGAGTTTATTTAAACATTGTTATTTGTCTGATTCAGGGTCTGACTGGGGGCCTTGTCCCACTTTTATTTTCTAATAGATTGTTGTTTTCAGTTGTAGTAGAGATTTAGCAAACGTGTATTAGATATTTTGAGTTTTATTGAACGTATGTCCGCATTACTCAGTTGAGATATTAAAGTGACCATGATTTCGTTTGTATTATGCTTCATATTTTTCCTTATTGTATATGAATGGTGTTCATAATTGCAAGATAGAAAAGGGTGTTCGGTCCTTCATGGTTTGGGATGCTCATTGCGGCCAGGGCCCCGGTTCGGGTCGTGATAGGAATCATCACACCTTTCATCCAAGATCATCTAGACAAAAAGTAGGGCCCTCACCTATAGTTTTATTTTTAATAAAATATGCTCAATATTCCAAAATAAGTTTAGAAGTCTTGGGACCTGAACCACGGGTCTCCCTAGCATAAATTTGACGTTTCGAACGCGATGGAGAAAAAGAATTTTCCATTAAAGTTCATTTAGCTGATGTTTTTGCCCGGTGGTCATTTGAAACCAACGAAGACTTCTAAATAGAGAATTGGTTCTAAAAACCAAACGAAAAATTCGATGACCAAATCATCGGTCCCGGCGAGTTATAAATGACTTGGGGTGGCAATTGAGAAGCTCAAATGGCAAAAATAAGCATAAATATGGATAATGACATAAAGGGTCATTATAAGTCCCCCACTCTAATACGGGCGCTACTCAGTCCAGTCCCCTACTCCAAGGTAGGCATCGCGCTCTCCCTATTCTGTCTAGCTTTATTTTTTGACATTATAAGGGTATTTAGGTCAATCCCTTTCACCCAATTCGTCCATAACATGAATTTGGGGCTCCCAAGGAGCATTATTTGTCCTTTTATGCACGAATTCTCTCAAGAAAAACCCTCTTTCATCCCAAGAATGAAGTCTAACTCTTTTACAAGAAATCATAGAATTCAAACTTCAAGTTCAATAAATTCTCAAGGAATCTTGAAGAATTTATCTAGTGAGGTGTGTTGGATGTTCATCCATGGGTCCCTTTCACCCATGGATCCCAAAACTCTTTTTTGATTTAATTTATGCATTTATACATGTTCTTGATGAAATAAATTCATAAATTCTTTATTAATTCAATTTAAATGTTATGGTTACAAGTGTTTTCAAGTAGATGAGTCATATCATGCTTTAAGTGTTGCAGTTCCCATGTCATGATCAATTGAATTAAGGATTAACCCTCAAGTTACGAATTTAGCCATGCAATCATGTTATTCTCTTCATGTTTAAGGCATTCCCATGTCCATGTTTATGATTACTATGTGTTTGATGAAATGCCCATATTTTTGGTCTTTGAACTATGTTTTCATACTATAGTATTTCAAGTTTGATATTGCATTTTACAATTATTCAGTGCTAGTGGGTTATGAACACCCGATACATAGTTGTTTTACTTGATTTCAGTTTATCAGAAATGATTTCAGTTAAAACATGAGTATTATCATTCGGTCAGCTATTATAATCAGACCATGATGAGCAATATTAGTTGTATGCTATGTTGTATTTAATTCAGTCCAGTCTAGTTCCAGTGTCAGTTTAGTTGGGAGTAGGATTTAGCATCGGGCGAACCTAAGGATGGGGGATCACACTCCAGTTATGTTTGGGTCCTTAGTAGCCATCCCAAAGTTCCAGAACTACATAGCCAACATAGGATTTTGAGATGTCACCCGCCAATTTAGGACTGACACTCTATTAGGGGTCACCATCTAGATAGGAATGACTTTTTAGTCCTTCAGAACATCAGATTAGTGGATCCATATAACCAGTGTTAGTACCTATGTCACAATACTAATACCCTTCTAACTGGGGTTACAGGTTGGACCACGATTAGCTCTGATTTGGGCATTTCAGTTAGATGATACCTCCCATAGTCTTAGTACAATATTCAGTAAATTTTAGTTTAGGTTTACTTGACAAAGTGTATATAATCTAAGTTATTCAGTTATGCAGATTTTGGTTATTCAGTTTACAGATTATTTTAGAAACATATTTATACTTGGTCTTGCATTCTTAGATGTTATATGATCATCAATTCATGCACAATTATGCCATGCATTTCAGCCATCCCTCATCTCATATACCTATACATTAAAAGTACTGACCGCATACTTTTTGTTGTGCTATGTTAAATTATAACATAGGTTTAGAAGAACAATTTCCCAACCACTCTTAGACAACTCAGCGACACTCAATAGCAGTAGTGGTTAGTTCTCATCAGTCGAGGACATGCTTTGTTTATTTTAGTTACTTCAACACTTTCTTATGTTCCATCAACTGGAGTTAGTAGGGGATCTATCCTATTAATTCCTCAGATAGTTTAAAGGCTTTTAGACAATCATACAATCAGTTAGACAGTCAGCTAGTTACTTTTAGTTCTTATTGGTGGTTTCAAATATTTTAGTATTATGTATTTTAGTATTCCAGATTTACAGTATCTATTAGAGTATATTCCGCATATGTTGTTTTTATTACTATTGTGTTCAGTACTCACAGCAAGTACCAGCTTATGGGTTAGCTTGTTGTCACCCGTGACCATAAGCACCGTTGTCGTGACTAGGAGGTTGCCTCGGGTCATGATAGTTTGGTACTTCGGTTGATCATCGGTGAAGTGGTGATCCCTCCCACTTTCAAAATGCCTGGTCACTCTTTTTGTTTTCATTTATCATTCTAGTACTTATAGAATTATTTTGTTATAGTCGAGAGCATGTACCTATTTAGTTGGTATTCTCTGGATTATAGGTTTTGTGGACAGTATTGGAATGACATTGTTGTCTTATTTGGACTCTCATAGTTTCTTTTTGATTTATATATATCTTTTTATTTTTTTTGGTTGGCTTTCGTTATCTATTACTATTATACTGTTGGGGTAAGGCTAAGTGGCTTATCTCTAGCCTTGGGTGGCTTGGGATGCCTGTCACAGCTAGTCCCAGTTTTGGGTCATGACAATCCTATATATGTATATTTAATTATTATGCATGTGATTTATGACTAGCTTTTGGTGAATGCATATATTTTATCCCTATTCTTGGGTTTTATGATATTATCGTTGTACTGACCATCTCCGGACGCTACATCATTTAATAATGTGAGTTTTGATGGTTTTTATTATGACCTTGTGCAACATTAGGTGGTTTGATATTTTTGTTGGTTAGTTGTGAAGCGGTAAGCCCTCCATCCTCCGAAAGGCCTGTTCTCTCTCTTAGTTTTAATTTCCTATCCACTACTTTTCGATTTCTTTTTACATAGTCAAGATCTATCCGACTAGGTTGGAAATCTTTGGATTAGAGGCTTTTATGGATAGTGTTAGAATTTTATTGTCGATTTGTGTTTGACTCTCATATTTTCTTTCGACTTACATATATCTCTTATTATATTGGTTTGCTTCCTCTATTTATTATCGCTATAATGCTTTTGAGGTAATGCCCTGATTGTGCAGAACAAATATTCAATCATCAGTTACTTCTAGACAGGTGTAAAATAAATAGCATATATTAGTACATGGATAAATGTATTAGCATGTATTAAAACAGATGTAAAATAGATAGCGTATGATAGATTTTAGTCAGTACTTTTAAGGCCAGTTTAAGACTTTCAACTTGTATCAGTAGAGGGCATTCAGAAATACCCCTACTATTTTCTCTTTCCATATTTTTCCATATTTCCTTTGTTCTCTACATTTCTCTAATCAGTAAAAGTTTTTGTACGCATAAATTTCTCCACTCTTCTCTACTATTTTTCTCTATTTTTCTTTGCTTTTACTTTGTTCTTACTTTGTTGTTTTTAAAGTTAGTTTTCAAAGTTTTTGAGTACTTTACATATTTAAAGTGATTCTGATATTATTTTAAATTGTCTTGATCCTCTTTTTTCGAACATAAAATAGTTTAAATTTTATTTTATTATTATTAAGAGTTTTGAACTTAGTGTTGAAGTTCATGGTTTGAATAAAGGTTTTATAAATATCCAAAAATAACAATATATATGTTTCAATATACATAAGTGTTGAACCGTTAATAAGCCTTTGATGTGCTTGGTGTAAAATGTTGATAAATTATTTTTTCTCTAGAACGACTAAACTATCCTTAAAATATTTGCAAGAATTGAAATACAAAAATATTTGTGTAGACAAGAGAGAGTTGCTCGGATCGTAAGCACCCCTCATTTCAAATCCTGAGACTGTAAGTTCGAGTCTCCAAGTGATCAAAGAGGGTAAGAGCTCCTAGGGAGAGATAAAAAGGAGAAGAAAAAGAAAGTATCTATGTAAAGAAAAGGAGGAAGGATTGATCCAAAGTGAAGAGGAAGAAAGAAGATTTGTTCTGAAAAAAATATGTTGAGAGTTAAAGTATTAAGTACAAAATCGTAAAATACTTAGCCAAACTAAAAATATTTATTTGTTGGAAAGTCATAGGTTGAGAATGATCAACTTATTCCTTTTGGGTTATAAATACTTTAGTGTCCACCAAACTCATAAATATACTAAAAAACTGTATATAAATCAATTTTATTAGCTTATAATCTTTGTCAAACACCTTCTATATAAATCACCTTGACTAACTAAGCTTAGTCAAATACCACAGTAAGACTTTGACCAACTTATGAGCTAACAACATTTGAAATAAAAAAAAAAGGAAGGAGAAAAAAGAGAAAAAATTATCCACCAACAAAAAGTAACAAGGTATAATCATGGAATGATAGAATCTACTAGACATACACACATTTGCTGTCAATATGGCGACACAACTACACATTTAAGCAAAACCTTCAGGAAAATGTTCTAGAGACGTTTGGAACATCAAATCACAAAGGTTCACATTAGTTCATTTGGGTTCATGTTATCAAATATATTGATAATGCAGAAATAATACAATGCCAGTTCATATAAATTATTCCCTCCATCCCATTTAAGTTTTAGTATAAGGTTTTGGCACGTCCATTACCGAAACAAAAGCAAAAGGAAAAATTCATTAAATCATTTCTTATTTTTCTCAATATTACCGTTATTAATCGTAAAGTGAGCACTATGAATAAGAATAAACTAAAAAGAAATAATTATGTCTTGGTAAAGCTACAATATTCTGAAATATTCTTCCTTTTTAGACAAAAATACTTGAAAATTAAAATGGGATGAGAGGAAATAAATTCATTCTTGAACGAAGTAAATTTTCTTTAAAGAAAATGTTCTATTTCCACCCTAAATCATATACGAAATTGTTGAGACACACCCGAACTTTAGGAGGGTCCTATTACCCCTGGACTAATTAAAATCATATTTTTGGCAATCTTAGTGCCTACGTGGACCTTCAGTGTGTTTCTGATGTGCCACGTACGTGCCATGTAGGCACTAAGGTTGCCAAAAATACGATTTTAATTAGTCCGGGGTAATAGGACCCGCCTAAAGTTTGGATTTGTCTGAGCAATTTCGTGTATAGTTCAAGGTGTCGAGCATTTTCCTTTTTCTTTACTCTAAATGGTTTTGATTCATTTATATCTTGTTTGGTGTTCAATCAAAAAAGTTATGTGAAAATGACCTTTTCCCACCATTATATTCAACTGCTTTGCACAATTACTTCAGTCTTAACTAAAGAATCACCACTACCAACCTTCTTCATTGTCAGCAAACATCAACAGTTATCATTTGTACATTCATTACAACTACCAAAATGACACAATAACCGTGTTAAGGGATGACAATGGGGTGTGGTGGGTGCGGGGCATTGCGGAGTCTAAACTATTTCCCCAACGCATAAATGATGTAAAATAAAAATGGTGAAGGACAACATTGTTAAAATACACAAAAGTCTAAAAATTACAGTAAATCATATATCATTCCAACTCAACTAAAATGCAGAAATAAAAGGACAATAACTCAGCGTGCTATCAAATGAAATGAGAAACTTAAGGGCCAAATAACAACCACCCACATCTAAGTCAAAAAAAATTAAAATACATAATAGAAAGTTGAGTATCTTTTTTATCTTTTTGAATGACTTATTCAACAAACAAAAGTACCCCTATGACGCAGATCCTCCACTAAAAGTTGAGCGTGCTTTCTTATGTAATTTAATTCATGAACATTTCATTTTTGCATGGGACATCAATGACTATAACCACATAAAGCATGCAATTGCCCCTGGACCAGCTACACAGGCAGGGCAATGTGATACAAGAAAGACAAGGAAACACGAAACAAACATCAAAGTCAGTCCATTAGCTAAGAAACCGAGGACCTCTTTTGATGACCCCTCTCGAATTCACTACCAACAAGAAGAATACAAGGCACAAGGACGTAATAACACCAAAACAGTAGCAACACAACAAGAACAAGATGAACAATAGACTAATTTCGGATTCCACATTAACAAAACAAATACACGGTTACAACATCAACACTACTACACAATTAGAAAGAAACAGAAGGATAGATAGTTAGACAAATTGAAGGTATAATATTAACAACTCAAAAGCCTATTCCACTCTTGGACCTTTAACATCACACATATCAAATACCTAACTCTTATGTTGGCACAAGAGTGACCCCGATCTCCCAAGCATCCAACGTTTCCAAGCTTGAATCCAACACGAGCGATTCCACACTCAAGTTGATTTTCCTAGTTACAATTTCGGGTTGGTGGTCTTCTCTCCTTAGAGAGAAAATGTATCAAATGTTATAAACTCATAATATTCACCAAAATCTCCGAATGAAATCCTACATTATTCTATTTATAGTGTATTACAAATAATAGGTAAAATGACCAAAAGGCCCCTTAGTGAAGGGGCACTCCTCTAGTGTATGTAGTGAACTGATTTGTCCCTTTTAGTGTATGTAGTGAACTGTTTTGGTGTCCATTTAGGTGCTCCTTTGCACTTCATTGCACACACCAAGCCTTGGGTCTAACGTATGCCCTCATAAGTCCATCTACGTGATCATACTCGTATCATTCTCCCCTTCTTGAAAAAGATTCGACCTCGAATCTGTACCTTGAAAAATTAAAGAGGAAACAAACAAGTACACATCCTCATGGCATGAGGGTTAGGGTTAGCAAAATAAATAATTAGCACTATCATGCCACGGTGGTACACACTTGAACTACAACCAAGGATCCTTTGTGTTAATTATAAAAAACTTTTGTACAACATCACAAACGAAAAGGCTTGGATGAACATTAAGAATTAAGGGACAAAAACTGAGACTACGTCTCTCATACGATGTATATCCAACAACATCATGAATATCATCATATGCATATAGGTAGTGAAGAAAGGCACCAAAGACACAATTCTCATCTAAGATGTATTCACAAGTAGGAACGCACAATGAGAGAAAGGGATATTGCAAGTACGTAGGACCTCTCTCCTTCCAACCAATTACCGAAGGAAGGCATTCCATCAAGGGAGTCATACCAATAGGGAGAATAGGGAAACTAGCATGCAATAATCCAATCCAAGGCAAGTAGTTTACCCAAGAACTCGACTCCCCTCTACAAATGATGTGAAGCACGCTCCCAAGAGTCCCACAAGATACTTCAACTTGTCCAACCCCATGAAGGTGAAAAGAAGTCTTTAACATCCTTGGACCTTTCCACAAATAAGAATACAACTTCACATCCTCAAGTTGTGGTTCATATAACTTAAATACCAGTGTGTCAAATATGGATGCACAGATATGAGCAACACCCTAAAGAGACAATGACACATTTTCCCTATGGCCCTCGAGTAGAAACAAACCACCATTAACATCAAATGGATCACAATTCAAGTCACCATATTTGTCAAGCACGGGTGGGGTGTCATACAAAAGAGTACAAGAATTTTTTTTTTTAAAGATATATCAAGCACATGATTAACCCAATGAGCCAAGCAAATATTAGAATCTTTACAACAACATAGGCTCATAGGTTCACTCCTTTGTCCTTGACCAACATCTTCAAATTTTTCACTCACTTGAGATTCATTAATCACATCACACATATTCTCAAGTGGTGGGAAAGTTTTACACACAAGTTGATCAACACAATTTTCACATAACGATATACTTTCATTCAATAGAATAGCTTCAACACTAGGTGGACACAAATCGGTCTTACTAGAAGAGTTGATTAGGTCATCTATAGGATAAACTAGTGTATCCACTCTCACAACATATACATCATCCACAAGTGGTAAGGAATCAATATAATCATATGTAGGTAAGCTACTACTCACACTGAACGGCTTATTAGTCACACGTTCATCATTCACATGTACCAAAGAACAAGAGTTAGCTATTTTTTCTTGATGTTCATTAGTATGTTCATCTTTACCTCGGTGTGAAAGTCCTTCACAAGTTTGGGCAGTAACTTCCTTCGGGAAGCTCTCACCGCAAGGTGTTTGGACCTTAGGTTTTGGATTTGTTGGGATAAGTGTGGATACCAATTGGCGTAGTCTTTCAACGTGCCCTTTCATGTCTTCAATATTGTCTGTGATGCGGTCAAACGTGGCATCGAGATTGGTGGAAGGCATGGTACCTAAAAGAAAAGACAACAACAAACAACAAAACAAAAAACTTGTTGGATAAAAAATGCCTTACCACACTCTCACTCTCGATCTTTACCTCACACTTGGTTTCACAAGTGTTGAAAGTCGGCTTGTACTTCGCGAGGATTGAGGGTCAAGTCTACTCTTGCCCGAAATAGATTTTCGTTTAAGTTGACTCAAAGAAAATTTCTTTACGGACTTAAACCAACAAGATACAATGAATTCACAAAAGATAAAAGCACACAACAAACATAGACACGAACAAACGGACTCTACAACTAACTTATAATCTAGTAGGAGATTACTAGTTTGTTAATTAGTGTTCGAACCAACAAACGGAACTAGGAAATAATAAAATTAAACTAAGAAATCTGAAATTTGAGATTAAAAATTGTTGGTGAACAGTAAAAATATGATGTGGCAGCCACGTATTGGTTGCGGTTGTTATCAAATTTTATTTTCTAATTCAAGTCTTGGTCCAATTGTGATTTGAAATTGGTGGGAATTGGTTAAGGAGAGAAAGCAAGTCTTGAAATCCTCTTTCAATTTCAAAAAGCAAGACTTGACTTTTCTCCTCAAGACATGGTCCTTAAATCATGGAAGGTTGTTGGAAAAGTGATTGTTAAAGTCCTTAAGTGGTTGAAATTGGTTGTAAAAGTTTTGAGAGGTCTTAAATTTTGGAAATATGTCTTTCAAGACTAACAAAATACACACTCTCTTTCTTCAACCTCCAAGATCAAACATCCACTTTTTCTTCAACAATAGATGAAGATGTGAAGAACACCAAGAACACATTTTTTTTGAATCTTAAAGTTCTAAGGTTCAAGTTGGACTCCGAACATCAACAATACCTTTCCAAGCTTAAAAATACAACACAATAACCACCATACACATACAAACCTTGAACCAACAACACACCACACGTCCAATCTTTGAATCCGCAACAACAATACCAACAACAATCACACGACCAAAGTTTAGGCTCACAACAACAACATCAACAATTAAAGCTTAAATCTAGATCTAGACTTCTTTAGTGTTAGAGGTGAAGAAGATAACACTAGAAACAACAAAAAAAATAAAATGACTCCTAGATCTAGACTCAAAATAAGAAAAATCTCAGCCAAGACACAACAAGAACACAATTTCGGCCAAGACACAAAAATGGACAGATTTGCTTCTTTTTTGAATTTTCAGATTTCAATTTTATTTTTTTGAATTTTCTAAAAAGAAAGCCCAAGATTGATCTTGTAGGAACAAGATCTAGTCATGCTCTGAAATCAAATGTTACAAGAAAGACAACGAAACACGAAACAAACACAAAAATCAGTCCACTAGCTAAGAAACTGAGGACCTCTTTTGGTGATCCCTTTTGGATTCACTACCAACAAGAAGAATACAAGGCACAAGGGCATAATAACACCAAAACAGTAGCAACATAACAAGAACAAGATGAACAATAGACTAATTTCGGATTCCACATTAACAACACAAACACACGGTTACAACATCAACACTACTACACGATTACAAAGAAACAAAAGGATAGATAGATTGACAAATTGAAGGTATAATATTAACAACCCAAAAGCCTATTCACTCTTGGACCTTTAACATCACACACATCAAATACCTAACTCTACGTTGGCACAAGAGTGACCTTGATCTCCCAAGCATCAAACGTTTTCAAGCTTGAATCCAACACGAACGATTCCACACTCAAGTTGATTTCCCTAGTTACAATTTTAGGTTGGTGGTCTTCTCTCCTTAGAGAGGAAATGTTTCAAGTGTTATAAACTCATAATATTAATCGTAATCTCCTAATGAAATGCTACATTATACTATTTATAGTGTATTACAAATAATAGGTAAAATGACCAAAAGGCCCTTTAGTGAAGGGGCACCCCTCTAGTGTATGTAGTGGGCTGATTTGGCCCTTTTAGTGTAGGTAGTGGACTGTTTTGGTGTCCATTTAGGTGCTCCTTTGCACTTCATTGCACACACCAAGCCTCGGGTCTAACGTATGCCCTCATAAGTCCATCAACGTGATCGTACTCGTATCACAATGCCACTGTCGTTTAGGATCATTAATCTTCATAAAAGTCATCTTGTCAAGACATTCAATTTTTTTTTGAACAAATGACTTTTCTAGCATCCCTCATAACTCATTTCTTTCACATTGATACTATAATCGAAGTCATAATCATGCAGAAGTTCCTCTTCATCACTGTCATCATTAGGAAAATCCAATACATATCCTTCCCATTATATTCGCATGACTTTACATCACAGTTCGAAATAGGGGAATTAGATGATTCAACATTGTTATACAATTCCAATTTCTTAACAATTGGATGACCACCAGTACTATTTTTATTTCCCCAATATTCTAAACCTGGATTATGAGGAATCCATGACATCTTCCCAATGTTTTTGTTTTCATCCTTGTTCTCGGACTCCCATCCATCATTTTGGTAAGAACTGAAGTTCAAATATCCAACATCTACATTTCTCTTATCAACCCCAAATGTTATGAGAATAGGATTTTTTGATTTATAACAAGGCTTTACAACCCGTTGGTACTGAAACTCATATTTTAATGAATTCAAAAAATATATGACAAATAAACTGGACAAGGAAGAGTAAGAGTGGAATTTTCTAGTCTCACTACATTGGTTTTTATAACTCTTCGGATGCCATTTCAGATTATTAATTCACAAGACCACAAATAGTAATAGATTTGTAGTATTTGAATCTAGTGATTTGTCTACACTACATTAACATAATAAGAAAACAAATTGTATCAAAATCAGAGACAAAAAGAGAAAATATATGTAAATTAGATTATAAAGGATTACCATAAAGGAATCCATCTATATCCTTAGTTGATTTTCCTTTTAGGATAGATAAAGTTAAGGATAAAATTTACAGTGGTCGCATTGCATATCAAGTTTCCATTTGTTGAGAAAATTTTCATATTATTCTCTACTTACGAATAGTTTTTGGAAATATAAGTTTGCTTCTTACCAAATACAACCTAACATCCTGAAAATTAATAATAAATTGCTTTTAAAAAAATCCAAATGAGTCATCAGTCATGTTGGTTTAATTTTTCAATGATTCTATTTGGCTATATCCATATTTCTCATAGAACAAATCAATATGAGTCATAATTAGAAATGCATTTATCAATTTTTTTTTTTCAAAAATCGCAAGTATTTAATGAACTAGTCGTTATAAAATGTACGGATATAAGGTAATAAAGTGAAAACAAATACAATGTCTTCTCTTTAAGTAAATCTAGACGAAATTAAAGCCTCAATTATTTGGTTTTTCTTAACAACTTTATTAGTATTAAAATTTGGTAAATCTCTCCCTCTCTCTCTCCCTCTCTCCATCACGCACTCATTTATCCACTCACACATACACATAATATTTGAATTATACATATAAAATATTAAGAAGGATCTTACAAAAATGTTGTTACAATATTATCTTACAAAACATGGTGGATCAAAGTTGTCAATTGTAGGTGCAATGACACCCTCTATTTTAAAATTTGTCCATTTAAATGAAATTTGTATTACAAGATATGTAAATTAGTAATAGCTCCAGCTTTGAACTTACTAACTCTAGGTAGGACTTAATCGTACAAACTATCAAATTATTCAGAACTGACATGTTTTGTAAATTATTTTAATTTTTAAAAGTTGGCATAGGACCGAAGTGTTCTCAGTTTTAGATTTCTTAAAGCCATGCGGAGTTGGGAATTTACAATGTATTAATGGCATGTATGTTTCTTAGGTTGGCCCAACAAGCTGTGTCGGTCAAGATAGCATTGGCGCAGGTGAAAAAGAATTGATCTTGGAACACTTGTTATTAAAGCTACTTAGAGTTCGTCATATGTAAAGATAAAAGCATGACTATTGGATTTTAATAATAATTATATTCCATGGATGAGTTGGCTAGATATCAAATATTTCATATTTTTAAGTTGTAATTTTTCTTTTCATGTGCTAAAATGCATTGGCTATATTTCAAAAACCAATGCTAAAAGTGACCATTGTCGTTTTATTATTACTTTATATGATATTTACTAAGCAATCAAAATGTCATACATGTGTTCCAAATTATAGGATATTTATTCACTTGACGAGTTAGACTTTACTTTCTATTTGTCTTTACTTAGTATATTTTTGAATCTTAATCATTAAGACCTGAATTTAATAACTGTAATTTAATCATACTCTAAATGGTTTTGATTCATTTATATCTTGTTTGATGTTCAATTCAATAATTTATGTGAAAATGACTTTTTTCCATCACTATATCCAATAGCTTTGCACAATTACTGTCAATCTTCACTATACAATCACCACTACCAATCTTATTCATTGTCACCAAACATCAACAATTATCATTTCTACATTCGTTACAATTAGCCAACTCCGCACAATAACCATGTTTAGAGATGACAATGGGGTGTGGTAGGTGCAGGGCGTGGCAGGGTTTAGACTATGCGGGGCGGGGTCAAAACTATTCCCCCAATTGATAAATGATTTAAAGAAATAATGGTGAAGGAAAAAATTGTTAAAATATACAAAAGTCTACAAATTACAGCAAAACTTATTACATTTCAACTCAACTAAAAGAGCAATAACTCAGTTGTGCTTTCAAATGAAATGAGAAACTTAATGGCCAAACAACAACAACCCACATCTATGTCAAAAAAAAAAAGTAAAATACCAAAAAGAAAGTTGTTTAACATTTTTTTTTTCTTTTTGAATGATTTATCAATAAACAGAAATAACCTCTGACGTAGATCCTCCTCTAAAAGTTGACTGAGCTCTCTATGTAATTTAATCCTTGAATATTTCATTGTTGCATGGGACATCAATGATTGCAACCCCGCAAACCATGCAACTGCAGCAATCCCACTAACCATTAGGATCATAAATCTTCATAAAAGTCATGAGACATTTTAAAAAAAAAATTGAACCGAACAACTATTTTTGGACCCCTCATAACTCATTTCATTCACATTTGGACTATCATCGAAGTTATCATCATATAGAAATTCATCTTCAGTGTTGTTATCATTAGGAAAATTCAATTCATTATCCTTCCCATTATAATACCTGAATTTACATCATCATTAGAAATTGGAGAATTAGGTGATCCAAAATTGTTATACAATTCCAATTTCTTAACAATTGGATGACCGCAAGTACTATTTTTATTTCTCCAATATTCTAAAATAGGATTATGAGGAATCCATGGCATCTTCCCAGTATTGTTACTTTCACCCATGTTCTCGGACTCCCATTCATCATTTTGGTAAGAATTGAATCCCAAATATTCAACACCTACATTTCTCTCATCAACACCAAATATTTTGAGGATATATTTCTGATTTGTTGATCTATTATAGGGCTTTACAACTCTTTCATTTCTACTTGAGCTCATATTTTACGTGAATTCAAAAAATTACAAATCAACCGGAAAAGGAAGTGTAAGAGTGGATCTTGCTAGTCTCACTACTTTGGTTTTTATCACTCTTTGAGTGCTATTTTTGAATGTTAGTCCACAACATCACAAATAATAATAGATCTGTGATATTTAAGTCTATTGTTTGGACTACACTACATTAACATAATAGGAAAAAAATGATATACAACTCATAGACAAAAAGGGGAAAATATATATATTAGATTACAAAGAATTTCCATAAAGGAATCAATCCATATCCTTAATGATTTCCTTTTTAGGTTTGATAAATTAAATGATAAACTTTACAGTCATCTCATCACATATCAAGTTTCCATTTGTTGAGAAACTTTCCGTATATTTTTCTACTTACGAATAGTTTTCGGTTAAATAAATTTGCTTCTTACCAAGCACATCCTAACATCTTGAAAATTAATACTAAAATGCTTGAAAAAATATCCATATGAGTCATTAGTCATATTGGTCTAAAGTTTCAATGATTTTATTAGGCTATATCCTTATGAGTTATAGAACAAATCCATATGAATCATAATTAGAAATACATTTATCAATATTCTTTTTTTTCTTAAAAATAGCAAGTATTAATGAACTAGGCGTTATAAAATGTCATGATAAAAGGCAATTTTGTTTATGTCAAAAAAACAAATACAAAGTCTTCTCTTTAAATAAAACTAGATGAAAGCCTCAATTATATGGTTTTTCTTAACCACTTTATTGGCATTAAAATTTGGTAAATCTCTCACTCTCTCCCGCTCTTCGTCACTCACTCACTTAGTCACTCACGCACACACATAATATTTGAATCATACATATAAAATGTTAAGAAGAATCTTATAAAAATATTGTTTGAATATTATCTTACTAAACATGGTGGATCAAAGTTGTCAATCATAAGCGCAATGGCACCCTCAAATTTAAAATTTCTCCTTTAAAATGAAATTTGTATTACAATAATTAGTAATAGCTCTATCTTTGAACTTACAAACTCTAGGAGCTTACAAACTCTAGGTTTGACTCAATCGTACAAACTATCAATTTATCCGAAACCAATATGCTTATAAATTATTTTAATTCATAGAAGTTGTGGTCGGGCAGATGTGTTCTTAGTTTTAGATTTCCCAATGTCATGCAGAGTTGGGAATTTACAATGCATTAATGGCATGCACATTTGTAGTGACCCTTCAGGTCATTTTCTATATTGTCTATTTATTTTCGCAGTTAGAGCTTTTCCATAGATTCCTTTAGATCTTTTACATAGCTTCCTCATGTCAATTAAAACTTGATGGAACTGATAATTTGGTTACCAAATAGTTCATTTGGTTTTAGGACTAATTTCACATTTAGAAGTCTTCACTGGTTTCGAATGGTCGGCGAGTGAAAACTTCAGTTAAATGACCTCGTATGAAAATTTCAACTGTGAAAGAAGCTCCATAATATCGATTTTAGGCTATAAAGACCCTTAGTTTGGATCCCAGGACACACAAATTCATTTCAATCAATTGGTCTATAAGAGAAAATCGGTAGACATAGGTGTGGGGACCACAATTAGTCTAAAAGGCCTTGGATAGAAAATCCAACTTCACCAATGCGTCCGGAGCATCAAATTTAGTAAGGTTACATAATTTATTTGCAAAAAGTAGAGTCCAAATAACTTTGGGAGGTCAAAAATAATTTTTACCTCGTGGACCCCATTTAACCGCGATGAAGGTACTATAAATAGCCCCCCTGATCGCGAAATTGACCATTTTTCACCCCCTTTTGAGCCCTTGAAGCCCTAGAATGATAGATAAACTTCAATTGATTATTGGGGGTAATTTTAGAATCTTGATTAACATATATTTTGCAATTAAATGGGATTAAATCTTAGCACCTTGAAGAAGTTTCTCAAAAAGAAAATGCAAAGATTTAGCGATCTGTGGAATTTCTTTATATTTGAGGTAGGTTAGGCTTACTCCTTATTAGATTGAGCCATGTTTTTATATAATTGTGATATCTTATTAGATTGGGATAGGTTTTAAGTATCAGATTGATCACATGCAAGACTTGGGTTAATTGGACCAATTAAGCTATATGAATTTTAGAAGTGTGAAAGCTTGACTTGTTTCCCATTATATTAGGTGTAATAGACTTCATTACTCATGTTTATCATGATAATTCCATAGAATACTTAACCTTAGATTGAATTCTCTAATTGCTCATACTTAGAGTAAATTGGTCTTAGTTTCTTATACTAGGGAAGGTTGCTTTGGTTCCATTGGTCTTAGTAAAGGTAATTGAGTAGAATATCTAACTTAGCTCTTTTGGTGGATTCCTATACATCTAAGATTTTATTTAGATACCTTAGCATATTTCGGGATAAAAATTAACTTAAAATGCATTTTGGAGATTTATATGTGGGCTTATTAACCCACTTTAAGACAAAGACTTGTGATTAGTTCCTCTGAAGCCTTACGCCTAGTAATTGACTAAACAGTGATATTTTGAGAAAATATTGATGATTTTAGGTACTTGTTGGTTAAATGGAATGGCATTGAGAATGATGCCCAAGTAATTATGCCTTTTTATGCCTAGTTGGCTAAAACTTATGTCAAGCTATTGTAATGTTATTACAATTATATATTGGTTGGGCTAATGAATGTTCTATTAAATTAGCCTTTGTCTATAATATGACCTAAGTCATAAATGATATTATTGACCACGCTATGGATAAATTGTGGATAATGTACTCTTAATTATGCCATCATGCCAG
This sequence comes from Capsicum baccatum var. pendulum, assembly GCA_030864225.1. NCBI lineage: Eukaryota > Viridiplantae > Streptophyta > Magnoliopsida > Solanales > Solanaceae > Capsicum > Capsicum baccatum. Next base: position 46,396,903 of record CM061557.1, read on the forward strand.
CTAGTGTTCAGGCCGTTAACTATACTATATTGATAATTGGTTTCAATCCAAAGAATATTATGATGATATATTGATGCGTGACAAGGACAGAGGATATAATGATGATATATCGATACTCATTTCGTGTTCAGAGGATATTATGATGATTTGATGATGCCCGACAAGGCCAGAGGATATGATTATTTATGTGCTTGTGTGCACCTACCGGTTGAATCAGCCTATCCCTATGTATGCCAAATATATGATTATTTATGTTCTTGTGTAGTTAGCTATAATATTAATATTAGAGCTGTTAGTTATAGTCTTATAATGGATCGAGATATAAAGTGGTATAGTTATTGATTTAAGTATGAAAGATGCTTAGTGGTGGATATTACTTAAGTGGCTAATAATGACTAGTAAATTTTTAAATCTTAGTGGTAAAGAGGACTAGTGACATTTATGGCTATTAATAAGGATGATTATTTTATTATAGTTGTTAATGATAATGGGTTTAGTGATAGTGATAATTAGTTGCAATTGATGACAAAGTTTATGATGTTGATTAGTTTTTCAATGAGGATTTGTGGATTAATGATGTTAGTTAATTAGAGATGTTAGTTGAGAGATAAATAAATGTACTCATGGTGATTAGATGTCCTTTGTTAAATGGTGACTAGTGGGATTATGTTGGCTAGAAATGAATATTAGTTAATTAGAGAATATGGTCTAGTGGTGAATCTTGACTAGATGCTGCTTTTGGCTAGTGAGTTAATAATGGTTAGTCATTAATCAATGAATGGTGACTAAGTGATGAATAGTTGATAGATAAAAATTAGAGGTTATATGATGACTAATAAGTAATTGGTTTAGTAACAAGTATTGGCCAAATAATAATGAGTGAATACGGGGTAATGATGAGATGGATGCCTATATGGTGGTATGGTTACACTTACGAGTATATTGATATATCTTATTCAATTATGATTATTGGTGATTATTATGAATATTGGCATATGTCCATTTGATGGAAATTGTGGAAAACTATGGATAAAGACAAAGTTGGTTAAGAGATTTGATTCTTTACTTTATGATCTCTTTGGGAGTACTCTTCAATGGTATGAGATACCGTGATACGTTCTTAGTTTATGCACTAGTTTGTATATGGGGGCCAGATTTTTAATTGTGTTTATTTGTGACTGCACTTGTGTTGCTTTATGATTTTGAATCATTCATTCCTTATGCTAAACGATATTTGTATGCATTGATACCTTATATTATATTGTTATTTTAAATATTCCATGCTTATTATGTATGTTGATATAGGCATGTGTTGATGCCTTATGTTATATTGTTATTCCAAATTTCTTAATTAATATATATACAGTGATGACGGAGATGATTCCGGTTCGATTATGTTCTTTGACTTATTTATGATTATATTTCACTTTATCATTTTTATATCATAATTTAGTTTAGTCAGCCAATGATGCCTATTGCGTACCTATTGTTTTGGTCCTCATACTACACTTCTGTACCTTTTTGGTGCAGATTCGAATATTAGCTGTCGCCTTTTATTATGGTTTATGTAGTGATTGATTTCTCGAGACAGGATGATGTAACACCCCACATTTTTCGGGCAAGTATTCAAACTGTCGCTTCTATATGTATAGACTCGAACCCAATAATTTTTTGTTAATATATGTGATGATCATTTCTGTAGCGTCGTAATATCTTTGAATATGAATTGAGGTCACAAATATCTCCTAACTTAAAGACAAGTTGAAAACATTTCTATCGATTAAGATTTGGTGAACGCTTCAGCTTGGGTCAACTTTAAATGATACTCCCTATACATAATGAGTTACATATCCTACTATTTACCAAAAGAAATATCTTTGAGTACTCTTTAAAATACAACTAGTTTTAGCTTAATCCAATATTGGAGTAGAAAGTTATGCTCATTTTACCTCAGCATGTCCGTTTGTCAACAAGGTGATGACTTGAGGAGATAGGCTAAAAACTAAGTGGTGAATTACCAACTAAAGTGGTCAGCCTTGACCAGTATGTGACCAATTCTAGCTTCAAGTGATGACTTGAGGAGATAGGCTATGTAATAACTCGGGACTACCTCCTAGTCATCACATAGTGGTTACTACCCTAAAGGACCACAAGCTAACCCATGACTGGTACTTGCTGCAATAACTGAATAATAATACTGTATAATGCAGAAATTTGGTGGAAACTTTCCATAAGGTTCAAAACTGAAAGACAACTGTGTAAGGTATAACAATATCAAAACTAAAACAACTGTCTGAAAATACTCTAGTCTGAAAAGCCTTTAATCTATCTGAACTGTGGAGTTGATGGGACAATCCCCCAACTAACTCTGTCTACTGAAGTACTAAATCTTGTGCAATAATAGAATAAAGAATATTCTCTAATGATGAGGACTCACTGCTGCTGGCTTAATCTAAACTGCTAAGGGTACTCGAGAGCCCGTGTATCTGAAGCTATGGTATAAGACACCATAGCGCAAGAAAGTATGCATCAGTATATGGGAATGTATTAGTATGCTAGATAAGGTAAGGCTAAATGCAAGGGTTCATATACAGGAACAATAACTAACTGAATGACATGCAAGAGCTGGATTAGCATACGTGGAGGACCTATAACTACTGAACATACTGTAAATACTGTAACTGAGCATACTGGAACTGAATTTCAAAACTGATAACTAAATATACTGATAATCTGAGATCATTGATAATCTTAATTACTGATAATTGAGTCTAATAATAATGAATTACTGGTGACTATTATGGGGTCGATCCTAGCTAACGGCTGACTCTTGAGATCAGGCCTATATAGTGGGTTATCCCTGAATTTACTAATACTGATATTGATTCACTGTATCTAACACTCTTGAATTTGTAGAACTATCTGAGTTCCTTACTGGGTTGAGTGAGTATATCTGACAGTCCTAATTTTTGTCGAACTATCTGAGTTCTTTACTGAGCTAAGTGACTGTATCTGACAGTCTGGATTTTAAAATTTTTGAACTGAGTTCTATTATGAAGACTGAGATTGAAACTAAAAATGTGGGAGGTAATCATCTAACCGACATACCCCAAATCTGCACTAGTGTGGTCCAACCTGTAAACCCAGTTGGAAGGGTGTTAGTACCATGCCACGGTTAAAGATACTATTATGCTCAAGCCTATCTAGTGGTGAACCTGAATAGAAAGTCAAGCCTAATCTGGTGGGTGACCCCTTGGAGGTAGCCAAGAGTTAATCTTACGGCTGAATCCGCATCTTGTACTGGCTACGCTGTTCTAGAGTACAGGGACTACTACTAACGACTCTGTCTAACTAATGGGGAAGCCGTCATCCCTGCTCTCACTGGTGATGAATCCTACTCTCAACTGAGTAGATAATGAACTGATTCTTAAACTGTACTAGACTGAGCTAAACCTATTACTAATCATGTTACCTGGATGATCTAATTGAATTTACTGGGTTTCGTTGACTGATGGAACACTACTGAATTTTGTTATCTGACTGAATGCCACTAGTTTCTAAACTAATTACTGAAACTGGGTTGGACTGATAATGGAGTTTCTGAGTTTTTCTAAGTTCTATAACTGACAAAATTCTACTGAGCATGGCATGACTAAGATTATCTTGAAACTGACGCTGGCTCTAGGTAATCAGCTAAATTGTCGGGTATTGCATACCCCTAGGACTCGATAGCAAAATTTGATAATACATGGCAATTCTTGAATAACATGACAATAGTCAATCACTCGCTATACAATCAATGAGGCATTTCATCAAGAACTTGAAAGTCATAAACTTATAAATGTATAGGGATGCATACTAATGTCTCATGATTCATTCAATAAGGTCTTTCATCAAACATTTGGCATGCATTAACGAGGATTTCCTGTCAACATGCTATAATGACTCTTTATCAATCACATAGACAATTTATCAAACACTTGTAAGGCATCTACTTGTACATGCTATTATGTTACAATGACATTATTTCCTTCACATTGGCATTTTATCAAATACATGGGGAGCATGAATTATTTCACATAACAATGGCCAACGCATGTAATCATGGATACAATACTCAATTTAAATTCTAGGGTTTTAGCATAAAATTTTATACTTTGGAAAAGGATTCTTGAACTTCCTAGGTAAAAGGGACCCATGAATGAACATCTAACATACCTTGGAATATTCTTTGTTGAAGGTTCTTGGTGGAAATCCTTAGGCATGTTCTTGATTTCATGAACTAGGGTTTAGCTCCTTCGAGAGAGAATATTATAATATTTGAGAGAAAGTGAGAAATAATAAGATAATGGAGTATTTAGGGTTTAAATTTTGTGTTTAGACTGACTAGGGCCATGGAAAAATACCAACTTACCCCTGGGCTAATTTAAAAATTGTCACTGAAAAATCCCAATATTTCATGCTGGCGCGACGTGGGGAAATCGCGCCAGCTAATTGGAAAGTAGACTACTGGGAAGCTAGTTGGTGGCACGACGCATGGTATCGCGTTGCCACCTTAGATGGGAACTGAAAGGGCACCGCAATGCGTTGGAATAGCGTTGGAACACTGGAAAAGGACCATTACCATTTTAAGCCTTGGTGCGATGCGCCCTGATCGCGGACGCTCACTGTTTTTTGACAAATTCCATTTTGGCTGACTCCGCGAAGCGCTAAAGTACCAGGTTATACACTGTCTCACTAAAATGGATCTATCTCTTTGCCCGGGTGTTAGATTTGGGAGAATTTTATATCGATGGAAAGCTTATTCAATTTTCCACATAATGAAAAGTCAAAATATTAGAAATTCTATATGAATAAAATGACATTCATTTTTGAAGCTAGTTCTTGACATTCTAGGAGCGAATTTAAGCTAGGAAAAAGTACAGGGTGTTACAAACCGTCACCCAAGTGACGACTTATCAACCCAAGTCGTCACCTATAACCATCCCAACTACAAAAGCGATGAATTGAGTTGATAAGTCATCAACTAGTTGATAAGTTATCAACTTAAGTCATCAACTAAAAATTTCTGCAATTTGTACGTGTTTTCCCTAGAGGTATTTTGGTATTTTCCCCACCCCAAAATTTCTCCTACAAGATTTAAAGCATCCAAAACACATTATAATTGATCTTTTATTAGTTTTAAAACTTCTTAAATCCTCTCCACTCTCAAGAACAAGATAAAATTAGGGTTTCCTCTAAGTACAAGATTTTAAGAAAAGGGTCAAAATTAGGGTTCCAATCTTTAAGTTAAATATCAGAAGGTATGTGGGGTTCTTATAAACTACATGGGCATGGTGAAATAATTTTTAATAATTTTTGAATTTTGAGAAATCATGTATTAATGAAGGGTTTTGAATTATATTAAAAAGTATGCATTATGAACTCTTCCAATGATATAATGTTTGAGCCTTGAGGCCTTCCCCTAAATTTTATTTGTACTCGTATATAAGTATGTATGCATTTTGAGTTTCATTATTGAATTAAGAGCATTAACAATTATAATTCCTCTCTTGTTATAAAGCCTTATTTACATATGTTATGAATTATTTAATTGCATATTGAGAAGCATGATACAAATGTCTTTACTATTGTTTAAGACTTGATTTTGCTTATGAATTGAAGAGAGGATGTTTCTTATTAATATAAAATAAAAGTGATGATTTAACGAGTTGCATGACTTGCTACAAAGTATTAGGACCATACGCTGGCCTAGTGCACCTTGGCATATTAGAGATAGAGACTCTAACCCTTTAGATAAACTTGGGTTGGGGGCTTGGTCGTTGAGTTAAGGGAGGATTCCATATAACCCGTGGAATTATATAGTTGTAGGGTGTACCACCTAGCTCAGAAGAAAGATAAAGAGTGAGTTGTGGTTACTAAGCAATATTTCTAAGTCTTTTAAGTATGCCCATGTGTTTTCATATATCGTATTTAAAAAGTTTTATGAATTGCTCTCATTTATGTTGTATAAAAGTATGTTATTTTGGATTGATCTGCCTACCAGTACATCTGTATTGACCCCCTATATTTCAAGATCTGAGATACAGTCCCGGGGTCTCACTAAGCAGTTGATTGGTTTGTCCAAAGTTTGCAGTTGGTGAGTAATCCTTTTTTAGGAAGGCCTTGTTGATTTGACATTGTTATTTTACTTTTATTCATGGTTTGATTGGGGGCCTTATCCCAGTTATAGATAGATTTATGTTTTAAATTGTAGTAAAGATCTCACAGACGTGTATTTGATGGCTTGAGTTTTATTGAACTTATGTCCACATTATTTAGTTGAGCTATTAAAGTTACTATGTTTCTATTTGGTTTCCACATTTTCTTATAGTATATGAATTATGTATATGATTTTTCTAGTTCGAGAAGGCTCCTAGGCCTTCATGGGTCGAGATGCTCATCGCGGCCCGAGCCTTTGCTCGAGTCATGAAAAATATGGTCTTAGAGCATGGTTGATGGTCCAATGGTGTTTGCCAAATTATGTCTAGTAAAGTCTTGCTTATGGGTTTGTTGTGAACCACACTTATAATCAGGAGGCTACCGGGCATTTAAGAGTTATTTCTCATTCTGTCATACTCTAGATTGTGTAGTAGTGTCATTCATAAGAAACTTATCCAAATTCCTCCCTTGTATTAACTTTATAGGCTATGCCTCACTGTCAAGGCGATGCAAGTACTAGAGTTTAGATCCCCAATAATGTGGTCCTTTCTGATAGATTTATCCATGAAGTTATGAGATAACACAAGGACTTGATATGAGTCCATTAGAGCTTCAAAGTGTATTGATTTCAGTGTATATTTGTAATACCCCTATCATTTCTTAAACCTAAATCTATCCTTTTGAATGGATATATATGACTTCCGAGGTGGTTTATGTTTAAACCATGTTGTATTTCTCTAATTTCCACTTTTTGTAATATAGAGCATTGAATAATCTTTCCATTGATACCAATTTCATCGAAATCTGACATCGGATGAGTGAGTTATGTCCATTTTACTAAATGCTATCGGATAGACCAGGTTTGACGGTCGACCTGGTGGACCGTCAGGCATTTGGTGGACTGTTCCAAAGTTGACAGACCGTCAAGGTGTCCCTTAGACCAAGACAGAATGTCTCATTTCCGGCCCTCAAGTGATGAACGACTTGGTGGACCATCACTTTTCTAATAGACCATCAGGTCAACCATCACGTCGAGGCAGAATGTTCCAGTTTTGGTGTTTGAGTGACGGATGACTTGGTGGACCGTCAGTCCCTCTGATGGACCGTCAGATCGACCGTCACATGCCCTGATTAGCAAAGTATTTTTCAAAAGGCCATCTTGGCCATTTCCGCTCCTTGTGGCCTTATATATATCTATGTAGAGAAGAAAAGATCATTTTCTCTCTATTCCTCTCCAAATTTCTTTCAAGAATCCTCTAGAAACCTAGGGCTTCTTCCAAAACTAAAAATAAAATCATCTCCAAGAAATTCAAGAAATCTCCCATAAATTTCTTCAAGTTGTTCAAGAACTAAGCTCGTCAAGTAAAAGGTAGCAAGGTCTTGATCTAAAAGTGTGAGAAAGAAATTTCAAGAAAGTTTTTATATCTTCAAAATCAAAATCTAAGGTATGTAGGATTTCAACAAGAACACTCCTTTCGTTCTTGTTCCTAAATATTTAATTTCTATTATTGATTTACATGAATTTGCAAGTGGATTTACACCCAAATTTCTTTATGTATGATTTATGAGACTTGAGTTGAATAAGCTTGGTATTTATGGTTATTTCACCATCATGCTTCTTAAATTGAGTATTTATTCCATGAGATGTATATTGTCATTATAAATATTGATGATTTCTAAGTGATTTATGATAAGTGTCAAGATTTGTGTTTTTTCATGAGATATTTGACTATTGAATATATATATATATATATATATATCAATATTTGAATTGAAAGTCAAGAATGAGTTTGATGATATTTCCTTGAAGCTTTGGCATTTGAAATGATTTGATAAGCAAATGTACTTGATGTTGAGAAACATTATTTGAATTTGAGTCGAGTTAGGAATCCACAGTCGTATATGATTTATCGATGAGATATACTGTTATTTTGGAAATCATAATAGACGCATGAGTTGATATTGATTGAGGTGGATTTCTTAATGCATTTTAAGCTGAGTCTGGGAGGAGTATTTAGCACCAAGCGGTAAATTTGGTATTTCCCTAGAACTACGTGCCACCGTAGGATTGATGTTGATAGTTGTGGGCCAAAGGACAAGTATGAGATTGTGATGATGAGATTGAGGTTTTACTCCCTGGCAAGAGTACGACACCCCAGCCAATGTGGGGTTCTCTCCTTTGGAGGGCAAAACATTAGACTCCATACGGCTCACATGGTGTAGTCATGTCGGTTATAAGAAACTCCCACATCTATAATAATATAAGTCTCTTGAGTTACCGAGTTACTTTGAGTCACGAGTTAAAGAGTTTGAGTTGAGTTAAATGATTTATGAGATTTGTGAAACACGTGTCATTACTGATAATTTATGGAAATAATGTTTTAGATAATTCAAGCGATGATAGTTATTATTGTCAGCATGCATGGTTTCTCATACATTTATGACATTATTTAAAATGCTTCATCCACCCCCACATACTCAGTACATTCTTAAGTACTGACCCCCATACACTTTTGTATTCTATATTTCCTCATGATATAGGTTCAGGTGCTCAGTCTCAGCAGTGACAGTGATCTTTGAGTACCTTCCTCTACACTTCTGCTGTTGTTGAGACCTCATGGTTCGAGGACTTGTGTCTCAAATTTTGTATTTTTAATAGATGGTTGTTTACTTTTAGTTCAATACGAGTCAGTTGGGGATCTGTCCCAATGGCTCCTTAGTCCTATGTAGTAGAGGATTTGTCAGAGTAGCTTACTAGCGTGTACAGAGATTTTAGTATTTTGTTTGTGTAGGGCAGTATTATTTCATGTTTCAGTATGTTCATGACATGGTTATTCCTCTTTATCTTAGCATGATTTGCGCTATAATGAGTTCTAAAAGTGATGACAAGTTTGGAGGGTTAGCTTGACGCCACGTGTGGCCTTGAGCACCATGTGACGTCTCGGGGTAGGTTCTTAGGGCATTACAATCTTGGTATCAGAGCCTAAGATTCAAGGAGTCCTAGGGAGTCTGACAAGCCACGTTTCGTAGAGTCTTGATCATCAGTGTATAGCGCGCCACATCTATGAGCAAGAGGCTATGGGATGTTTTAGGTAAAATTATTTCTTTCTTCCAAGAGTCTATCGTGCCTATGACTGTTTCTCTCTGCGATTAATTCGTGTTCTCTTATGACATAAAATGCCTCCTCATAGAGCTCGTAGAAACAATGAACGACCTCAACCCGTTGATTCTTTAGGTGAGACAGTGTCCCATGCCAAATTCCGGGCAGCTTTCTAAGTGCTAGCCTAGGCGGTCACCGCCAATGCTCAAGCCAACACCCATGCTACTGTTCCACCTCCGCAAGGGAATTATTTAGATGCAGCCTGGGTTCGTGACTTTATGCGAATGAATCCACCTGAGTTCTATGGGTCGAAAGTAGGTGAAGACCCACAAATGTCTTTAGATAAAGTGAGAAAGATCATTCAGATTATGCACGTGACTGAGGAGGAAAGTGTTGAATTAGCTGCCTATTGAATGAAAGATGTTTCTTATGATTGGGTGAATCTGTTGTTACTAAGTAAATATATAAGAAGTTTCCTATCACTGTTCTTAACAGACTCATGTTTGCAGATTTGATTGAGCTAGATATGATTGATTTTGATATTATTCTGGGTATGGATTGGCTACACTCTTGTTATGTGTCTATAGACTATCGTACTCGGGTAGTCAAGTTTTAATTTCCCAATGAGCCAGTCTTTGAGTTGTCCAAAAATTCTGGATCTCCTAAAGGTCATTTCATATCCTATCTTAAAGCTAGGAAGTTGATTTCCAAAGGTTGTATCTATCATTTGGTTCGAGTTAAAGATACTAAGTCTGAGACTCCAACTATTCAATATCTTAGTGTTGTTAATGAGTTTTCTAATGTTTTCACGGAAGATCTCCCAGGGGTACCTCCCTATAGAGAGATAGAATTCAAAATTGATCTTCTCCCTAATACATAACCAATGTCTATTCCTCCATATCCTATGGCCCTCGTAAAACTTAGGGAGTTGAAAGAGAAACTCAAAGATCTTTTTGATAAGGGTTTTATAAGGCCTGGTATGTTTCCCTGGGGTGCACCCGTTTTATTCATGCGAAAGAAAGATGGTTCATTGCGCCTGTGCATTGACTATCATCAGCTTAACAAGGTCACAGTCAAGAACAAGTACCCTCTTCCTAGAATTGATGACCTATTTGATCAGCTGCAAGGTGCCAGTTACTTCTCAAAAATAGATTTGAGATCCAGTTATCACCAACTTAAAGTTAGAGAGTGTGATATTCCAAAGTTGGCTTTCCGCACTCGTTATGGTCATTTTGAATTCTTAGTCATGTCCTTCGGATTAGCTAATGCCCCAACAACTTTTATAAACCTCATGAATCGAGTGTTCAGACCATACCTGGATATGTTCGTTATTGTGTTCATAGATGATATTCTTGTATACTTCTGAAGTGAAAACAACTATCCAAATCTTCTCCGAGTTGTCTTGCAAACCCTTAGAGACCAATAGTTGATTGCTAAATTTAGCTAGTGTGAATTTTGGCTTCAATCAGTTTTTTTTCAAGGTCATGTGGTCTCTTTTGAAGGTATTCGAGTTGATCCTCAAAAGCTAGAAGTTGTGAAAAGTTGGCCTAGACCTATTTCCCCATCTGATATTAGGAGTTTCCTTGGTCTAGCTGGCTACTACCATCGTTTCATCGAAGGTTTCTCTTCCATTGCTGCTTCTTTGACCCGATTAACCCAAAACAATGTTGAATTCTAATGGTCAGATTCTTTTGAGAGGAGTTTTCAGGAATTGAAGACTCAACTCACTTCATCCCCTGTGATAACCCTGCCTAATGGTGTAGATGATTTTCTGGTATATTGTGTTGCTTCCAGAGTTGGTTTGGGTTGTGTGTTGATGCAGAAGGGTAAGGTTATAGGTTATGCCTCCTGACAGTTAAACCCTCATGAGAAGAATTATCCAACCCATGACCTCGAGTTAGCTGCAGTGGTTTTTGCTTTGAAAATTTGGAGACAATACCTATACGGCGTTCATGTTGATGTCTTTATGGATCACAAGAGTTTCCAGTATGTGTTTACTTAGAGAGAATTGAATCTTTGGCAGAGGCGATGGTTAGAATTGCTGAAGGACTATGATATGAGTGTGTTGTATCACACGGGCAAGGCCAATGTAGTGGCGGATGCCCTTAGCAGATCGTTCATAGGTAGTGTAGAACATATTGAGGAAGATAAGAGGGAGTTGGTCCGCGAAGTGCATCGTTTGTATAGGTTAGGTGTCAGATTGCTCGATTCAGATGAGGGTAGTGTTTGTGTTAGGAGGAGCTCCGCATTTTCCCTACTTTCAGAAGTGAAAGAGAAGCAGGATATGGATTCTCATTTGGCCAAATTGAAAGCGTCCGTTAAAGACCAAAAGGTGGAGGTTTTCTTCCAAAGGGGAGATGGTGTATTGAGATTTCAGAATAGGTTGTGTGCGCCTGATGTTGATGATCTGAGATAGAGGATTATGGTTGAGGCGCATGGCGCATGATACTCTATACATCCCGGTACTACCAAGTTCTACTGCAATTTGTGGGAGATTTATTGGTGGAATGGTATGAAGAAGGATATAGCAAAGTTCGTAGAGAAATGTGTAACTTGCCAGTAGGTGAAGATAGAACACCAGAGACCTGGTGGAATGACGCAAAAATTTAGTATCCCTACTTCGAAGTAGGAGGAGGTGAATATGGATTTTGTGACTGGTTTACCTCCTTCTCACCGTCATCTTGATTCGATTTGGATTTTTATAGACAGGTTGACTAAGTCCGCATATTTCCTACCAGTGCATACATCTTTCACCACGGAGAACTATTCTAAGCTATATATTCGAGAGTTAGTCAAGTTGCATGGAGTTCCTTTGTCTATCATTTTCGATAGAGGTACTCAATTTACTTCTCAGTTTTGGGGAGCCTTCCATAAGGGTCTTGGCACCCAAGTTCATCTTAGCTCTGCTTTTCATTCGCAGACAGATGGTCAGGCTGAGAGGACTATCCATACTTTGGAGGATATGTTGAGGGCTTGTGTTCTTGATTTCAAAGAAAGTTGGGATGAACACTTGTCATTGATTGAATTTGCTTACAATAATAGTTTTCATTCTAGTATTAGAATGGCTCCGTTTGAAGCCTTATATGGGAGAAGATGTAGATCGCCCATAGGTTGGTTGAAGTGGGTGAAGCTGCTGTGATTGGACCTGATGCTGTGTTTGAAGGTATGGAGAAAGTTAAGTTGATTCGGGAGAGGTTAAAGACAACCCAGAGCCGTCAGAAGTAGTCTGCAGATGTGAGAAGAAGAGCTCTTGAGTTTGAAATCGATGATTTGGTGTATTTGAAAATCTCACCCATGAAAGGGGTAAAAAGATTTAGAAATAAAGGGAAGTTGAGTCCCAGATATGTTCGCCCTTATAGAGTTTTGTATCATGTTTGGAAAGCAGCTTATGCGGTTGAGTTGCCTGTAGAATTGTCAGTTGTCCATCCTGTGTTTCATGTTTCTATGCTTAAGAAGCACATTGGAGACTTTGTTGTTGTTGCTCATTGCAAGGTTGTGATGTTTAGGATAGCCTTTCGTATGATAAAATCACGGTTGAAATCCTAGATTATCAAGTCCATAGACTGAGGAACAAGGAAGTTCCCTTCGTTAAAGTTCTATGGCGAAATCAATCAGTAGAGGGTGACACTTGGGAAACAAAAGAGGATATGCGAGCCAGTTACCCTTATCTTTTCTCCACGAGTTTGAATCAAGCTGACGGTACTATTCCCTTAATTCAGTTTCCTTCTAATCTAATGTATTCCGCTATATGGTTATTCCCTCTACGATTTGGGCATTTGGTGAAGTACTCAAGAGTATTAGAGTAAAGTGAGCCCTTCTATATGAGTAATTCTAGCTGTGCGTCCTCATTTTCTCTTGTTCTTGGCCTATCTAGCAACATTAGAGGAAGAATGTTTTCAAGGGGGAGATATTGTAATACCCCGATCATTCCTTAAGCCTAAATATGTCTATTTGAATGGATATGTATGACTTTTAAGGTGATTGATGTTTAAACCATGGTGTATTTCTCTAATTTCCACTTTTTATTATGTAGAGCATTAAATAAGTTTTCCATCGATAACAATTTCATTGAAATCTAACATCGAATGAGTGCGTTATGGCCGTTTTACTGAATGCTATCGGATAGCCTAGGTTTGACGGTCGACCTAGTGGACCGTCAAGTACTTGGTGGACCGTCAAATGTACCATCAATCCAAGGCAGTAGCTCCCTTTTTGGGATATTGTGTGACGGTCAAAGTGATGGACCGTCCCAAAGTTTATGGACCGTTAAGGTGTCTGTCAGACCGAGAAAGAATGTCTCATTTCTGGCCCTCATGTGACGGACGACTTGGTGGACCGTCACTTTTCTGACGGACCATCAATTCAATCGTCACGTCAAGGCAGAACGTTCCAATTTTGGTGTTCGAGTGACGGATGACTTGGTGGACTGTCAGTCCTTCTGACGGACCATCAGATCGACCGTCATAGGCCCCGATCAGCAAATTTCAGCATTTTTCAAAAGGGCATCTTGGTCATTTCCACTCCTTGTGGCCTTATATATATATATATATATATATATATATATATATATATATATATATATATATATCTATGTAGAGAAGAAAATATAATTTTCTCTCGATTTCTCTCCAAATATCTTTCAACAATTCGCTAAAAACCTAGGGTTTCTTCCAAACCCAAAAATCAAATCATCTCCAAGAAATTCAAGAAATCTCCCATAAATTTCATCAAGTTCAAGAGCTAAGCTCCTCAAGTCAAAGGCAACAAGGTCTTGGCCTAAAAGTATGAGAAAGAAGTTTCAAGAAAGTTTTTATATCTTCAAAATCAAAATGTAAGGTATGTGGGGTTTCAACAAAAACACTCCTTTCGTTCTTGTGCCTAAAGATTTACTTTCTATTATTGATTTACATGATTTTGCAAGTGGGTTTACACCCAAATTTCTTTATTTATGATTTATGAGACTTGATTTGAATAAGCTTGGTATTTATGGTTATTTCACCATCATACTTCTTAAATTGAGTATTTATTCCATGAGATGTATATTGTCATTATATATATTGATGATTTCTAAGTTTTTTATGATAAGTGTCAAGATTTGTGTTTTTCTATGAGAGATTTGACTATTGTATATATATATATATATATATATATATATAGCGATATTTCAATTGAAAGTCAAGAATGAGTTTGATGATGTTTCCTTGAAGCTTTGGCATTTGAAATGATTTGATAAGCAAATGTACTTGATGTTGAGAAACATTATTTGAATTTGAGTCGAGTTAGGAATCCACGGTCGTATATGATTTACCGATGAGATATACTATTGTTTTGGTCATCATGATAGACCCATAAGTTGATATTGATTGAGGTGGATTTCCTAACGCATTCTGAGCTGAGTTTGGGAGGAGTATTTAGCACCGAGCAGTAAATTTGGTATTTCCCTAGAACTAAGTGCCACCGTAGGATTGATGTTGATAGTGTTGGGCCAAAGGACAAGTATGAGATTGTGATGATGAGATTGAGGTTGTAGTCCCTTGAAAGAGTACGACACCCCTGCCAATGTAGGGTTCTCTCCTTAGGAGGGCAAAATGTTGGACTCCATGCGGCTCACATGGTGTAGTCATGTCGGTTATAAGAAACTCCCACACCCATAATGATATAAGTCTCTTAAGTTACCGAGTCACGAGTTAAAGAGTTTGAGTTAAGTTAAATGATTTATGAGATTTGTGAAACACGTGTCATTACTGATGATTTATGGAAATAATGTTTCAGATAATTCAAGAGAAGATAGTTATTATTGTCAGCATGCATGATTTCTCATACATTTATGAAATTATTTAAAATGCTGTATCCACCCCCATATACTCAGTACTTTCCCAATTACTGACCCCCATACTCTTTTGTATTCTATATTTCCTCATGATATAGGTTCAGGTGCTCAGTCTCAGCAGTGACAGTGAGTCCTCATGGTTCGAGGAACTATGTCTCAAATTTTGTATTGTTAATAGATGGTTGTTTACTTTCAGTTCAGTACGAGTCAGTTGGGGATCTGTCCCAATGGCTCCACAATCCTATGTAGTAGAGGGTTTGTCAGACTAGCGTACCAGCGTGTACAGAGATTTCAGTGTTTTGTTTGTACAGGGCAGTATTATTTCATGTTTCAGTATGTTCATGACATGGTTATTTCTCTTTATCTTAGCATTATTTGCGCTATAATGAGTTCTAAAGGTGATGACAAGTTTAAAGGGTTAGCTTGACGCCACGTGTGGTCTTGAGCACCATGTGACATCTCGAGATAGGTTCTTGGGGCGTTACAATATCTCTATCTACATTAATTGTGCATTTGATTTGAGGTATGGAGTTTATTCAATAACTTTCAAAATTATTGTTGCAGAAGTCATGCATAAGGGTTATGATGTGTAGTAGAATGTTGGAACTGTATTTTCACCCGAGTAGTAGTAGATGTTAAAGTGTCATGACCTGGTGGTAGTGAGATGGGCCAAGAAGTTGGTGATATGAAGACACAAGGTTAGAATTTAGAGTGAGGGTGACTTTTGTGTAAATAAATAGATTTATTTGTATAACCATTGATTGAGAGGTGGTTTTTCATTTTATAGTGATAGACTAATGTGGTAGAAATATTTGTAGATTGTATTGTAGTCAGTTAAAGATGTGACAGGTTATGATTATTATTTATTCAAAATAGGGAAGGATATCAGAATGGATAGTGATGGTGGTTGTAGAAATCATTCATAGGTTGTGAATGGAAAGGGGTAGATTAATCAATAAGTTATGGGTAGAAATTCATTATTAAACATGGAATTTTGAATGTAGTGGTGATGTATGCGTGCGTAAGTAAATATGATGCAAGAAAGTAGAGTATGTTGATAAGATTGTAATGGGTTGTAATATAAGATTAAGATCGGCTATCCCTATTATGTGACTTTGCCCACTTCACTGTCTTTTCTCTAGTCGTTGCAAACTAGTACGATGTACGTAATACCCCATATTTTTCCTAGATTAAATTCGTTCCTAGAATGTCAAGATTTTTCTTCAAAGATAAATACCATTTATTTCATTTGGTATTTTCAAGATTTCAACTTTTCATTGTGTGGAAAATTAAATAAGCCTTCCATCGATACCAAATTCGCCTAAATTCGACACCCGGGCAAGAAGTTACGGCTATTTTAAATTCCATTCGTAAAATGCCATTATTTGGGCCCTTAGCGCGTTGCAGAGAAGTGTAATATCACAATTGTCAATTTCCAGTAAGACCCCAGGATCTTGGCACATCGCGGAGAGGCCCAATTTGCCGTTTGGCAGTTTCTAGTGAGGCCTCGCGATACTGACGTATCGCGCCAGTGGACAAAATGACAAACATAAGGGCTCCGCAATTGTGGTGCATCGGAGGGAGCCCATTTCCTGTTCATCCAATTTTCAGTGAGCCACTGTGATAGTGGCGTATCGCGGTGGCCACCCAATTCACAAAATATTGCATTTTTCAGTTTCGTTTGGGAGTTTAAAGAGGGCATTTTGGTCACTCTCCCATCCTCTAGTCCATCTTATACAACAAATTAAACCCCGCCAAACCACTTTGTATTCAATTTTCTTTTATTTCTCTCAAACCAAATAGCCTAGTTCATCAACTTCCTCCCCAAGAAATCCAAGATTCCTCTATTAACTCTCCAAGATAACCCAATATTGAAATTTCTCAATACAAGAACACTAAGAAATCATCTCTAAAGCATCAATAGAAATCAAAGATTCAAACGCTTCATTAAAGATTATCAATTAAGGTATGTGGGGTTTAAACAAGGACAATCCTTTCGTCTTTGTACCCAAAACTTCTTGTAATTTGCAAATATACTTGATTTTATATGTTTTTCTATGAATTTGAAGTTGGGTTTATACCCCATATTCCTATTCATGAGATTTTGAGATTTTCAATGCTTTAGAAGTTGAATTACATGAGTATGAATATATTTTTCTGAACATTGCTGAAATTCTCAAATTTTATGATGAATTATAAATGTTTCTGTTATCAAACATGTATTTCAAGATGTTTTATTATGAAATTGATATATGGGTCATTAAGCCCTATTTGAGATTGTGATTTTGAGAATTTTTGTACTATAAGCACCCCATGAATAGATTATTTTAAGATTATTGAGAATGATTTGACCTTTTGGTCACAATAGATTGAAATCCACTTTGCTGATTGAGATTATAGATTTTACAGTTGGTTTCATTATAAACCATGCGATTATTTTAAAGTGGATTTTTCTTGAGATTTTGAGCATGAGATTGGGAGTAGTATTTAGTAATGAGATGGGTACGTTACTATTGTTTCATACCCCAGAACTACGTGCCAACGTAGGATTTAGATTATTCCCACTTCTATATGGATGACTGAGATTGTGATCACTGAGATGACATTGTTCTATTCCGATGGAAAGGGTAGAACAACCCTAACCTTACGGGGGATAGTCGTGGGACACCAAGGATGCTCACATGGTGTACATATCGATTAGAAGAACCTCCCAAATAGATATCCCCCACTCTTAAAATAGTTTTGAGAAAAAGTGTTTACTATGCAGAATAAGTTCCAGACTTCTTTTAGCCTATATGATTTGAAAAGAAGAACAGTAAAGTTTTTTTAAAAAACTAAGTGGTAAGGCTCACAAGTTTTACTCAGATTATGATTTACAGCAGGATATTAGCTACAATTTTCAGCTTTTAGATTTTAGATTTAAATTGTCTTTTCTACACTTAGACAGCATGATTTAAAGGGAGAATACAAGTACAACTTTTAGAACTTAATGCTATGACTCACAATATTTATAAAGCATGATTTACTTCGCATGATTATTATTTTCAGCATTTCAGATATTTCGGCTTATGTGAGTAATTTAGATTTAGCATGCATTGATTTATAAATTATAATGATAATATGATGTTTTAATCATGGATTTTACCCCCATATACTCAGTACATCCTCAAAGTACTGTTCCACATATATGTCTATGTGCTACATTGTCTCATAATGTTGGTACAAGTTTAGTATGCACATTCACATTCAGGCAGTTGTAGATTTCAGCCAGTGAGATGATGAGTCCTCATATTTCGGGGACTTCGGTTAGATTTATATATGTTATTTACTTTCTTAATCACATGTATTGATTAATGATAGCTGGGGTCACGTCATAACTATCTATAGTCAGTATAGTAGAGGCATCACAGATGTCAGTCAGAATAAGTATGAATTTTTAGTCCCTCTTTCAGACTTCATAAGAATTTAAAAGTTATATCAGAGATGTATTATTTTAATATAACTTTGTATTGAGCATATTCAGAAGAGATTTATCTTCTGCACTATTCTTTCAGACTTTCGTATTTATTTCAGTTGCTCATAAGTTATGCCTGTATAAAGGGTTAGCTTGGGATTACTTGTGGTCCTAAGTACCGTGTGAGATCTCGGGACCTATTTTTGGGGTGTTACAACACATGAGAAGGTATGTAGTAGATTTTGAGGCACTGATGAACATATGGGTCATATTTAAGTGAAGTAAGAGACTTAGGTTCATATTTCTATTTGATGGACTAGTATAATATGTGGCATGTTTCACCGGTGTTACATGATTAGTGTTAGACAATAGGCCTAAACTTTAGATGTGGATTTTGGTGGTGAGAATAGTAGCTTAAGACTAATGATGTAGTTTTGTGGGAAAGAATTAGTAGGGCTTGATGTGATTTGTGAAGGATCTTAGGTTGATAAATTATGAAAAGTTTATGTGGTAATCGTAAGGTATATGTGTACATGAGAACAAGAGTAAAAAAATGAATTATGGATGAATCATTAAGTGGATAAAAGCATGAGTATATAAGAATAAGTTGAACCCCGAGGTAGCGTGTTATTAGATAAGGTGTGATGTGTATGAGTGTCACGTATACCTAGATATCATTCTCAAATCTTATAGTATGAAGAAGTCTGGGAGTTGTTTATAGCATTATTTAGAGTTGATTTAAGGAAATATGGGTAGGTAATACGCACTATTGGAATAGTTTTATAAATGTGAAGTTGTAAATTATGTGATTAGAGGTGTAATGCTAGTATTCTAAGGAGTTGAAGAAGGAGTGTTAAGTGTTTAGAAGAATGGATGTCCATGTCCATGATAATATCAGTCATAAGTCGACAACTTTAGGGGGTGGAGGAAGTTACGATTAGTGTCCCTTAAGGGGGATGTTCTCGAAAGAATTTAGTATCTTTATATAAAAAAATATTAAGGGGATTTTGTGGACATGTGTGTATTAATAACCCTTCATTGTGTAGACTGTTGTGCTTGTAGATTTAATGAGAAGATATCTCCTTAAGTTTAGGATTGAGAATTTTCTCTAATGGGGAGATGATGGATTAATGTAGTTCTCAAATTTTTTTGTGGTGTCAAGTTTCAAGTAAGAATCATGATAAATCAATCCATATTCAAGAAAGCTCCTCCTACTTTGATTTGAATGGACATATACAAATATCTTATGTATTCAAGTCTTGCCTATGTCTAAGGTTTGATATAATGCCCCAAGTCTGTACCCCAGTCGCTACGTGGTGCTTAGGACCCTAAATTTAGCCTTACCTCATCTAGTATACAATACTATGCATATACGTTATACTGTATCAAAGCTTTTACAGAAGTTGAGTACTGATTTTTGATATTTAAGATTCCGATAATTGAATTACTGATAACTAAGTGACTATTTTTGACTGTCCCGATTCTGTAGAACTGAACTGAGTTCTATTCTGAAATTGAAATTGAAACTGTGGGAGGTAATCATATAACCGACATGCCCCTTTTTTTAAATATATTTGGTGTCCAACTTGTAACCCCAGCTAGAAGGGTGTCAGTACCGTGCCATAGGTAAAGACAAGCTAAAAAGTTACCTTCATCTGCCAGGTTCCTTGAATGAGAATGGTGGTACCTTCAACTGACAAGTAAAACACCTCATCAAACCTCAACTTGTAGTAGCAAACTCTTCTCACTCTATGGGCCCTGCATCTTTACCCCTGTCTACCTTCTATAGCTTAAACTACATATGAGCTACATCTACATAGCTAACTCACCACTCTTACTGGAAGTCACTCCCTTAATATCTGTGACTTTTTGAAACTGATCAAGGAACTCCTGTGGATCCTCTTCTGACTTGGATCCAAAGAATAGGGGATGATTTACTTAGGTGAAGTCCTAAATCCTGGCTACAGTAGTGTTGGCCACTGGGTTAGCCTAAACAACAACTGGCAATTCATTCTGAGTTGCTATGGAATTGGATAGTGTGGTAAACGTAGCTCTGAATTCTTCAAAGGAGACATGCTCGTTCAGGGGATTTGCATGAATCGGCTAAGATGCTGACTGGTTTCCTATTCTTCTTCCGTTGGTCTTTTTGAAGGCATGTTCTATAAACAAAAGGAAGAAAATGATTATACTTAGAGTTTACCTTGAGCTAATGCTCACTCGCACGTCATGAATACGGAAAGAAGGAAAACTTTTCCTAAAAATGCCTCATAGCCTCTTATTCATAAGATTGGCGCACTACACACACATGCACAAGACTCTACTAGATACAAATTTCAGTCTCCCTAGGACTCTGTTGAACCTTGGGATCTGATACCAAGTTTATAATTCCTCGAGACTGTACCCCGGACGCTACACGGTGCTTACGACCTTGAAGGACCACAAGCTAACCCTTGATTGGTGCCTCCTATGAGCACTGAATAATAATATTATAATAATGCGAAACATATACTAAAATTCCATAAGGTTCATAATATGAATGCTGATAATAATAACATCTGACAATAATATTTGTAAACTAAATACTGTCTGAACTAGTCTAGTCTGAAAAGCCTCTAATTGAACTATCTGAATATGGAGTTGATAGAACAAGCCTCCAACTAACTCCAACTAATAAAATGATGAAGCTACTAAAAATACTGAAATAGAGTATATCCTCAATAGATAAAGACTCACTACTGAGTCTTCTGCTGCTATCTGAATCTGTGTAAGCGCGGTCAGGAACCTGAGCATCTGAATTTATGATATAAGACATCATAGTGTAAAAGAAAGTATGCGCCAATACATGGAATGTTATGGTATGCTAGATGAGGTAAGACTAAATGCAAGGGTTCATATTCATGGACAATAACTGACTGAATGATGTAGAATAACTGAATATGAGAGTACATGTATAACTGAAACTACTATAAATACTGAGTATGGAATACTATGCATATATGTGTATACTGTATTAGAGATTTTAATGAAGTTGAGTACTAATTTTTGATACTGAGTAACTGATATATAAGATTTTGATAAATGAATTACTTATAACTAAGTGATTTTTTCTGATAGTCCTGATTCTATAGAACAAAACTAAGTTCTATTCTGAGACTGAAACTGAAAATATGGGAGGTAATCATATAACTGACATGCCCCTTTTTCTAAACAGATTTGGGGTACAACCTATAACCCCACCTAAAAGGGTGTCAGTACCGAGCCACGAATAAAGACAAGCTAAAGAGTCACCCTCATCTGTCAGGTACCCTGAATGAGAACGGTGGTACCCTCAAATGACAGGTAAAACACCTCATTAAGCCTCAATTTGCAGGTTGTGTCTCAACCTATGTTGGCTACACTGTTCTTGAATGCAAGGACTGCTTCTAAGGATCACACCCTCTACTGGTAGGTGAGTCCCCATCCTTGGGTTCACTCGGGGCTAAATCCTACTCCCAACTAAATAGTTACTAATTACTACATTGAGCTGAACTAGACTAATACTAAGTTTGACTGAGTTCTATAACTGCCTGGGTACTTACCATTTGGGGACATGACTGAGACTATTCAGTATCTATTGTATTTCTAGGTAAACAACTAAATAGTCATGTACTAGATACCCCTAGTACTCGATAGCATGAATATAAAGCATAGCATGATCTTTAAAAGCATAACAAGGTCGACTAGTTCATAATTAATTCATAGACACATTTTATCAAACACTTGTAGGACATAAACTTGTACATATGGTAACATGTTATGATTTCACCATTTAATTCACATGGACATTCCATCAAACATATGGGGAGCACAACTCAATGCATATAATCATGGATAACATGTAAAAATTGTAACTACATGGGAATTACACAATCCAATATACATGCTATTTCAATTTCATGGAATCTACAATTAATCATGGATTGAAACTCAATTCATGTCATGAACATGAATAAAATCCAATTTTAAGCATGTAAATCATGAATCAATAATCTTGTAGATTTAAAAATTGATTCTTGGACTCTATGCGTGAAGGAAACTCATAGATGAACACCTAACATACTTGGGAAGATTAATTTTTGAAGGTTCTTGGAGGAATTCCTGAGTTTGTTCTTGATTTCTTGAAGTTAGGGTTTTGCCCTTGAAGAGAGAATGATTTATTTCTTGAGTAAGTAATGAAATAATGAGCAATTAATGCTCTTTAAGGGCTTAATTATGTGTTTAGGCTGACTGGGGTGAGGGTAAAAAAAGTTTAATGCCCTTAGAATTAAAACTCACAACTGATTAAGAATCTCAATTTTGTACGCTGGTGCGACACGGTGAAATCGCGCCAGGTCAGTAGAAACTGCACAAATGGGAACTGGAAGCTTGATGCGAGCAGAACAATCGCGGTACCCCACTATATGCAAATTTAACGCTTGGCGGGATGCGCCATGATCGCGGAGTCACACTTGAAAGTGACAATTGGGAAAGTGGCTGGTGGAGCAGCATGGTGGGAGCACGATTGCTCACTGGATTTTGAAAATTTCCATTTGCCCCCTCTCTTTGACGCTATGATGTACAAGGTGGTGATCTATTTTACAAAAATGGCTATAACTCTTCACCCGGGTATAAGATTTGGGCAAATTTTATATCGTTGGAAAGCTGACTGAATTTCTTACGCAATGGTAAACTCTAAAATGAAAAAAAACTGAGTGTTTTAAAAAATTTATATATGAATACTCATGTACTAAGAGTTAAATTAAGCTCAGGAAATACGAGGTATTGCAATATCTCCCCCTTGGGAACATTCATCCTCAAGTGAGACTGATTAAACTGTGAAATACTGATAGACAGAGTTTACACACTGAATATGCACAACTGAAACATGATTGCATGACTGAAATCACTGATAAGATGAGTTTTTATACTGAACATACATATCTGATGCATAAGTGCATGATTGAACTGATTCATAAATGCATGACTGAATATGCAATGGTAATGGATACCAAGTTTGCAACTGTAACTGAACATAGAACTGAGCAAAGCTATGGAAGAATGTTACCTCAAGATGAATCTGAGTTTGCGGAGAACAGGTGAGGATACTTTGTCCGCATATCTATTTTTGCTTCCCAAGTAGCTCCCTTAATAGATAGATTTCGCCAAAGAACTTTGACTAAGGGAACATTTTTGTTCCTCAGTCTGTGACTTTAACGATCGAGGATTTAGACTAGAACTTTTTTGAAAGATAGATCATTCTGAATATCTATGCCCTCGAAGGGAACTATGACTGCTGGGTACCCAATGCATTTCTTATGCAAGGAGACATGGAATACTGGGTGCACTGAAGCTAGATCTGAAGGCAACTCAAGATCATAAGCTACCTTTCCAAAATGACTGAGAATTCTATAGGGTCCGACATATCGGGGACTGAGCTTCCACTTTTGGCCGAACCTCTTCACTCCATTCATGGGAGAGATTTTTAAGTACAAAAAATTGTTGACCTCAAACTCAAGATCTTTTATCTTCACATCTGCATACGAGATCTGTCAGCTTTGGGATGCCAAAAGCCTTTCCCTGATCAACTAAACTTTCCCTAAGTTATCAAACACTAAGTCAGTCTCTACTACTATGGCCTCACCGACCTCGAACCAACCAATTAGAGATCTATATCTCCAACCATAAATAGCCTCAAAAGGAGCCATCTGAATACTGGAATGGTAGGTATTATTATATGCAAATTCGATCGAAGCCAAGTGGTCATCCCAACTACCCTTAAAATCAACCACACATTCTCTTAACATATCTTCTAGAGTCTAAATGGTCATTTCTTCTTGACCATTTGTCTGAGGATGAAAAGATGTACTAAGATGAACTTGGGTACCAAGACTCTTTTGGAATGCTTTCCAGAAGTGAAAGGTAAACTGGGTACCATTATCTGAGATGATGGATACTTGGACTCTGTGTAACTTGAACAACTCTCTGATATAGAGTTTGGTATAGTTCTCGGCTGAATAGAAAGTATGAACTGGCAAGAAATGAGCACATTTAGTGATCATGCTAATGATAACCCAACAAGAGTCATGATGATGACGAGTATAAGGCAAACCAATGATAAAGTCCATATCCATTTCTTCCTATTTCTATGTGGGAATACTGAACTCCTGCATGAACCCACTAGTCTTTTGGTTCTCAATCTTAACCTGCTGACAGGTAAAGCAGTTAGCTACAAACTCTACAATATCCCTCTTCATCCCATACCACCAATAGATCTCCCTCAAATCGTGGTACATCTTAGTCGCCCCTGGATAAATAGAGTAACGCGCTCCATGCAATTCAACAAGAAATCATTGCCTAAAGCCATCTACGCCTGGCATACATAATTGACCCTAAAAGCACAACACACCATCTTTCCCTTAGGATAAAACCTCTACTTTTTGATCTGTGATTAGCTCTTTTAGCTTAACAAGGCTGGGATCTCTATCCTATTTTTCCTTCACTTTTGAAACTAGAGATGATTCTGAACTATTCTGCACCCACACACTACCCTTTGTTGAATTGACTAAGCAGACACCTAGTCTGGCAAGATGATGAACTTCCTAAACTAACTTATTTTTATCATTCTCAACATGATCCACACTAGCTATAGACAACCTACTAAGACCATCAGCCACTACATTGGCTTTCCTGGATAGTACAGAATACTCATATCATAATTTTTCAACAACTCTAACCATCTTCTCTGATGTAAATTCAAATCTTTCTGAGAGAACACATACTACAAGCTTTTGTGATCTGTGAACACATCCACATGTACCCCATACAAAGAGTGCCTCTAAATCTTTAAGGCAAACACTACAACTTCTAACTCAAGATCATAGGTAGGGTAATTCTTCTCATAGGGATGAAGCTGTCTAGAGGCATAGGCTATGACCTTACCTCTCTGTATGTGGATACAACCTAAACCTAAAGTAGATGCATCACAGTACACAACAAACATATCTGAACCATCTGGTAATATTAGAACTGGGGCTATAGTGAGTCGAGTTTTCAACTCCTAAAAACTCTTTTCACAAGAATCTGACCACTAAAACTTGACTTTATTCTGAGTCAATCTGGACATAGGGGATGAAATAGATGAAAACCCTTCAATAAACAGACGGTAATAGCTAGTTAAACATAAGAAACTCCTAATATCTAATGTAGAGATGGGTCTACACCAGTTTCTCATCGCCTTGGTCTTTTAAGGATCAACTCTAATGCCATCACCGAAAATAATATGTCCAATGAATGCTACTGACCTTATTCAAAATTCACACTTACTGAATTTGGCAAAAAACTGATGGGCTCTGAGGCTCTGAAGTACAATTCTATGGTGATCTGTGTGATCATTCTCCCTATGTGAGTAAACAAGAATATCATCGATGAAGACTATAACGAACATGTCCAAGTACTGCTTGAACACTTAGTTCATCAAGTCCATGAAAGTTGATGGGGAATTAGTGATACCAAAGGACATGACTAGAAATTTGAAGTGACTATACCGGGTTTAGAAAGTTATTTTTAGAATATCGCATTCTCTAACCCTAAGCTGATGATAGCCAATCTAAGGTCTATCTTTGAAAATAACTGGCCCCTGAAGTAGGTTAAATAAGTCATCAATTCTAGGAAATGGGTATTTATTCTTGACTATGACTTTGTTCAACTGACAATAGTCTATACACATTCTGAAGTCAATTTCCTTTTAGGGAGGAACTCCAAGAAGATCTTTGGGAAACACGTCTGAGTACTCATTTACTATAGGAATTAGCTCAAGACTAGGACTCTCTGAACTAGAGTTTTTGACTAGAACAATATGATAGACACATCCCTTGTATATCATTCTTCTCGCTCTAAGGTATGAAATTAAATAACCCTTAAGCACTGTAGTACTACCTCTTCATTCAAGGACTTGTTCATTTGGAAAATGAAAATGGACAATTCTGGTTCTACAATCAACTGAGTCATAGCATGAATGGAGCCAATCCATGCTGACAATGACATTGAAATCTATTATTTCTAATTCTACTAAGTCTGCTAAAGTAACTTTCTGAGATATCATAATTTAACAGTTCCTGTATATCCACCAGGCTATGATAGGCTGACCCACTGGCATAGAGACTGAGAAAGGTTCTATTAAGATTTTGGGTTTGACTTTCAAATTGACTACTATGTAAGTAGTTACAAAATACAGAAAATATCCTAGATCAATTAAGGGATAAATATGTAAATAGAATATCTGTAACATACCAGTGACCACATTAGAAGAATTTTCCTGATCTTGTCTGGGTTGACGTGTATAAAGCCTATTTGGGCATTGTCCACTGGTGGCACTGGAAATGACACTCTGCTGATTTGGAGGGACTGGACTGAGTTGAAGGATGATTGTACTGACCTTAAGAACCTAACTGGTGAAAATCTCTAACTTTGTGGCCTGGATTGCCACACCCACAACAAACATCACTGCCAGCCCTATAGATACCCTAGTTGTTTTTGCCATATTTCAGACAAAAAGGATTTGTTCGAGCACTACTGACACTACCCTAAGATTTAGAGACTGGCGCCCTATCTTTGTTACTATTTCTAAACTTAGGTACTGGAGAACTGGCTGAGAAAGAAGCTAGAAATAAAGATTTTTGGCAAAACTGAGAACGGTTACCACCTTCTAACTTAGGCTAAGTAAAATTAATGCTACCTATTCTAGCTCTCTTGTTCTCCCTCTCTATCCTTATTCTTAGCCTCTTCTATCTGTTTAGGATGGACCATGATCTTGGATAGGTCGATCTCATTAATCAACATCGCAGTTCGACATTCCTTAACCATACTCTTTGACACCCCTTACATGAACTTGCTTATTTCGGACCTATTTTCTGCTACTACATGGGGAGTATACCTAGCTAACTGATTATATTTGAGGGAATACTCTTTCACACTCATATTTCCTTGCTTGAGATTGATGAACGCTAACACCTTGGCTTGTCTTAGCTCTAAGGAAAAAAATCTATTTAGGAAAGTAGTAGCAAACTCTTCCCACTCTCTGGGCCCTAAATCTATACCCCTGTCTACCTTCCACTGCTTAAACCATATATGAGCTATATTTATTCAACTAACTTAGCACTTTAATTGGAAGTCACTCCCATAATATCTGTGACTTTATGAACTTGATCGAGGAACTTCTATGGATCCTCTTTTAACTTGGATCTTGAGAATAAGGGTGGATTCATTCGAGTTAAGTCCCAAATCCTGGATACAGTAGTATTGGCTGCTGGGTTATCCTGAATAGCAGCTGGCCATTTATTCTAAGCTGCTACGGAATTGGCTAGAATTGTAAACACAAATCTAAATTCTGCATGGGAGACATGCTCGTCTAGGGGATCTCCCTGAACGGGCTGAGGTGCTGACTGGTTTCCTGTTGTTCTTTTGTTTAGTCTTTTTCAAAGGAATGTTCTATAAACAGAAGGATAAAGAGGATTATACTAAGAGTTTAACTTAATCTCATTCTCACTCCCATGATATAAATACTGAAAGAAGGGAAACTTTTCCTAAAAATGACTCATAGACTTTTGTCCATAAGTGTAGAGTGCTACACACACATGCACAAGACTTGACTAGATGCAGATTTTATACTCTCTAGGACTCAGTTGAACCTTAGGCTCTGATCACAAGCTAACACATGATAGGCACCTTCTATGAGCACTGAATAATAATACTATAATAATGCGGAACATAGGCTGAAATGCCATAAGGTTCATAATCTAAATACTATTAATAATGACATCTGACAATAGTTTCTAAAAACTGAATACTTTCTGAACTAATCTAGTCTAAAAAGCCTCTAACAAAACTGTCTGAATATGGAGTTGATGGGACAAGCCCCCAACTAAGTTCGACTACTAAAATGCTGAAGCTACTAAAAAGATTGAAATAAAGTATATCCTTGATAGATAAGGACTCACTACTAAATCTTTTGCTACTATCTGAATCTGTCTAAGTACGGTCAGGAACCTGAGCATCCGAACCTGTAATATGAGGCATCATAGCGCAAGAGAAATTTTATATCAATACATGGAATGTACTGGTATGATTGATTAGGTAATGGGCTAAATGTAAGGCTTCATATACATGAACAGTAACTATCTAAATGATATAGAGTAACTAAATATTAGAGTACATGGATAACTTAAACTACTATAATATTAGGTATGCAATACAGTGCGTATACGTGTATACTGTATTTAATCTTTTACTGAAGTTGAGTACTGATTTTTGATATCTGAGATTTTGATAATTGAATTACTGATAATTGAGTGACTATTTTTGATAGTCTTGATTCTGAACAACTGAGCGGAGTTCTACTCTGAGACTGAAACTGAAACTATTGTAGGTAATTATATAACCAATATGAACCTTTTTATAAATAGATTTGAGGTCCAACCTGTAACTCTATCTTAAATGGATTCAGTACCATGCCACGGGTAAAGACAAGCTAAGGAGTCACCCTTATTTGGTAGGTGCCATGAATAAGAATGATGGCACCCGCAACTGATAGGTAAAATACCTCATCAAGGCAGGTTGGTGTCTCAACCTATGATGGATATATAGTTTTGGAATGGAAGGACTACTTCTAAGGATCATGACCTTTACTGGTAGGTGATTGCCCATACTTGGGTTTATTTGGTGCTAAATCCTACTCCCAACTAAATAGACACTAATTACTATATTGAGCTGAACTACACTGATACTGATTTCACTGAGTTTTGTAAATGCCTAAGTACTACCCATTTTGGGACATGGCTGAGAATAGTATGTATTTACTATAGCTTTAGGTAAACAACTAGATTGTTGGGTATTAGATACCCCCAGAACTCCATAGCATGAAAATAAAGCATAGCATGATCTTGAAAAGCATAACAAGGTCCACTACTTCATAAATCATCCATAGAGGCATTTTATCAAACACTTGTAGGGAATAAACTTGTGCATATGCTAGCATATCATGATTTCACTATTTAATTCACATGGACATTCCATCAAACAAATGGGGAGCACAACTCAATGCACATAATCATGGACAACATGCAAACATTGTAACTATAACACCCAAACTTGCTAATTAACGGATCATAACATAGGAATTACACCATTCAATATACATGCTATTTTAATTTCATGGAATCGATAATTAATTATGGATTAAAACTCAATTAATTTCATGAACATAAATACAATCCAATTTCAAGCATGTAAATCATGAATCAGTAATCTTGTAGTTTTAAAATGTATTTTTGGACTCTATGGGTGAAAGGAACCCATAGATGAACACCTAACATACCTGGGAAGATTAATACTTGAAGTTTCTTGAAGGAATTCCTGAGTTTGTTCTAGATTTCTTGAAGTTAGGGTTTTTCCCTTTGAGAGAGATTGATTTATTTCTTGAGTAAGTAATGAAATAATGAGCAATTAGTGCTCTTTTAGGGCTTAATTTTGTGTTTAGGCTGACTGGGGTGAGGGGAAAAAACTTTAATGCCCTCAGAATTAAAACTCAAAATTGACTGCGAATCTTATTTTGTACGCTGGCGTGACATGGTGAAATTATGCCATCTCAGTGGAAATTGGACAATTGGGAACTTGAAGTTTGTCACAACATGGTACAATCGCGGTACCCCATTGTATGCAAATTTAACCCTTGGCACGAGGTGTCATGATCGTGGAGTCACACTCAAAAGTGACAATTGGGAAAGTAGCTGGTGGCGCGATGTGGTGGGATCACGACAGCTCATTAAATTTTGACAATTTCCATTTACACCCTCTCCGCAACGGGATGATGTACTAGGTGGTACTCTGTTTTGTAAAAATGGCTATAACTCTTCACCCGGGTATTGGATTTGGGTGAATTTTATATTGTTGGAAAGCT
This sequence comes from Capsicum baccatum var. pendulum, assembly GCA_030864225.1. Lineage (NCBI taxonomy): Eukaryota > Viridiplantae > Streptophyta > Magnoliopsida > Solanales > Solanaceae > Capsicum > Capsicum baccatum. The sequence continues at coordinate 46,427,459 of CM061557.1, forward strand.
GACTGAATTTCTTACGCAACGGTAAGCTCTAAACTAAAAAAAATTGAGTTTATAAATTTTTTTATATATGAATACTCATTTACTAAGAGTTAAATTAACCTAGGAAAGTACAGAGTATTACATTTGATCTCTCTATGTAACTCATGTCATGTCTCAACCTCCAAACTAGAAGTAATAATGTACCATAGTGATCCAATATTCGAAGTATCCAAGATCTATGTTATGTTTCTCATGAACCATAAATCTGTGTACCAAATCATTCTTGGTTCTAAGGAACTATATTTTCATATGTTACTGATTCATTTTATGTCGAGATTAGCCAAATAATAATGTTTTGCAAACTCATGACTATTTCAGCTCTTAAAATGAGAAGCGATAGCTTTGAGTCGAAGTTGTTGGCTTAATCATCAACTTCATGAATTCCAAACTTATGCTATACGACTCATGATGTAAGCTCTCATGTTTCTCACTGTGGTTGTTCTAATAACTCATGCTATGTTGAGTTTATGCATGAACAACACTCTAAAACATTCCTTAAAATATTTTGATCATGTGCCATAAAGCACATGCCAAGATCATGTGAATGTCAAGTTTCGTTATCTCATGATTTAAGCTTACACAATTTACTTGGTGATTCCATGAAGCGCTTCTTGAATGTCTACATATGTTTCATTAAGGAAAATAAAAATTTTAATGTGATATTACGTCCATTATTCTATACTTCTATATCTTTATCAAAATGCTACCCATCATTCGAGGACGAATGATTCCAAGGGGGAGATAATGTAATACCCCACACTTTTCAGGCTAGTATTCAAACCCTCGCTTCTATGCATATAGACCCAAACCCAATAATTCCTTTTTAATATGTATTTTATGATCAATTCTTTAGTGTGGGAATACCTTTGAATATGAGTTGAGGTCACAAACATCTCCTAACTCAAAGACAAGTTGAGAACGTTTCTATCGATTATGTTTTGGTGAATGCTTCAGCTTGTGTCAAATTTCAACAAACATTACTCCTTGTACATAATGAGTTACATGTTCTACTATATACTAAAAGAAAGATCTTTGAGTCCCATTTCCAACGCAACTGGTTTCACCTTAATCTGATATTGGAGTAGAAGGTTATGCTTATTTTACCTCAGTATGTCCATCTGTCAACAAGGTGACGACTTGAGGTGATAGGACATCAACTAAATGATGACTTATCAACCAAAGTCTTCATCCTTAACCACTATGTGACCAATTCCAGCTTCAAGTGATGACTTGAGGTGATAACCCATCACTCAAGTAACGACTTATCCACCCAAGTGAAGTGAAGACTTGAGTTGATATGTCATCAACTAGTTGATAAGTTATCAACTCAAGTCATCAAATAATTTTTTTTAAAATTTGTACGTATTTTCCGTAGGGGCATTTTCCCCACCCCAAATTTCTCCTACACGATTTAAAGCATCCAAAATAGGTTATAATCTATCTTTTATGAGTTTTAAAACTTGTTAAATCCTCTCCACTCTCATGAACATAATAAAATTAGAGTTTTCTCTAAGTTTAAGATTTCAAGAAAAGGGTCAAGATTGGGGTTCCAATATTTAAGTTAAACATCATAAGGTATGTGGGGTTTTCCCAAACTACATGGGCATAGTGAAATCTTTTTTAATAGTGTTTTGAATGTTAAGAAATCATGTATCCATGAAGGGTTTTAAATTACATTAAAAATCTTGCAGTATGAACTCTTTCAATGATATTAAGTTTGGGCCTTTAGGTCTTCCCCTAAATTTGATTTGTACTCATGTATAAGTGTGTATGCATTTTGAGTTTGAATATTGAATTGAGAACATGAATAATTATAATCACTCTCTTGTTATAAAGTCTTGTTTTCATATATTATGAATTATTCAATTGCATATTGGGAAGCATGATACAAATGTCATTACTATTATTTAAGACTTGATTTTGGTTATGAATTGAAGAGAGGATGTTTCTTGTTAATATAAAGAAAAGTGATGATTTAAAGAGTTGCATGCTTTGCTACAAAGTAATTGACCACCACATGTTTAAGAATTAAAAGAGAGAATCTTTGCATAAGTTTTCACGGATTTCATTATACAAATTCTTTATACTGTTTGAATAATTTGATGGTCCAAACATTATATTTTGAATGAAGAGATTGTAATATGATATTTTATGGCATAGAGATATGACTTGTAAGTCTTGGTATGACAATACCAAGAAGATGAATGCTATTGATTTCAAAGAATGCATGCCTTAAAGAGTTAAAAATGGGCTTAAATAGAGTTAGGTGGTTACCCGAAGAAGGCATTTAATTGCAAAGGATCATTTCTAGAAAACGTGTTCTGTCGATACTTGTTTATTATGTCCCCAAGAGGGGCCATACGCTAGCCTAGTGCCCTATGGTGTATTAGAGATAAAAACTCCAAACCTTGCAGAAAACTTGGATTGGAGGCTAGGCCACTGAGTTATGGGCATATTATATATAGCCCGTGGGATTGTAGAGTTGTAGGGTGTACCACCTAGCTCAGAAGTAAGATAAAGAGCGAGTTGTGGTTTCAAAGAAATGTTTCAAATTCTGTTAAGTATGCCTATGTGTTTTCATATATCGTATGTAAATTTTTTTTATGAAATGCTCTCACTTATGTTGTATAAAAGTATGTTATTTTGAATTTCTCCACGTACTAGTACATCTGTATTGATCCCCTATATTTCAGGATTTGAGACACAGTCCCGGGGTATGCTAAGCAGGAGATTGGTTTGTCTGAAGTTTGCAGTTGGTGACCTTGTTGATTTGACATTGTTATTTTATTTTGGTTCATGGTCTGACTGGGGACTTGTCCCATTTTTAGACAGATTGATATTTTCAGTTGTAGTAGAGATTTTACAGACGTATATTAGATGATTTGAGTTTTATTGAAATTATGTCTGCATTTCTTAGTTGAGATATTAAAGTGACCATGTTTCCATTTGTTTTCCACATTTCCTTACAGTATATGAATTACGCCGATGATTGCCAATTAGAGAAGGGCTCCTGGGCCTTCATGGTTAGGGATTCTTCTCGCGGCCTTGGCCTCAGCTCGATTCGTGACAGGTGAGCTCTTGGAGCTCGAGTCACCCGAATTCCTTCCATCTTTTTTATTCCGTATTAAGTATCCAAGATAGATGTATTAACTATTCTATACTTGGAGTTGTATTAATACTATTAGTTGCTCTTATACTAGCCCTACGAAGTTTTGGGATTTGTAGCTATATGATTTCTTATACTATCTAGAACCCTCGGGTTAGCAATTGGTGTTCTTTAAACTTCTCCCATGTTATACCTTTCTTACCAAATTAACCCATTGCATTAGCTTTGAGTTATGGTATTGGATTCCCTATGGGAATTGGTAGGTGTCATTATGACTTGTAAATTGGGTCATGACAAATTGGTGTCAGAGCCTGGATTTCACTGGTATTATTGGTACAAGAGCAAGTGTCTAGTAGAGTCCTTTTTAATAGGGTTATTCATGGTTTTGTTCAAAACCAAACCGAACCTCGAACCAAACCAAACCAATTAAAAAATCCAACATTTGGTTAGGTTTGGTTTTAAATTTTAAGAACCGATACTCAAATGGTTTGGTTTTGGTTTTACCCTAAAATAACCGATAAAATAATCAAACCAAACTGATAAAATTATATGTATATATAAATTATTTATATATTATTCATTATTAAATTTAGATATTTTTTACACTTTAAATTTGAATCATAAATTTAACTTTAGTTATACCACTTTTAGTCATATCTCTCCATCTAATTGACAGTACGTTATGGGGTTCGATATGATTTTCGCACATAGAATAGAAAATGATACTAATTATGAAAATTATCTTGTTGTCGATGGGATTTTCTTGGTGAGTTTAATTAGACTATAGATAATCACTAGTGTTGAACTTTATTTTTGGTCCCTATTAAGCAAAATAATTTTGTGTTTACCTTTTGGAAAGTTTATCATATCATTCTCTTATATGTAATTTCTAAATACTTTTTGTAGAAGCGTTCATATGGTGTTGTTCGTGGGTTTGCCTAAGTATAACGCTAAATTGACATCTTAGTTTAAAGGTTGAGGAACAACACTCAGTTGAGATATTATATGTTGGATTGAATTTTTCTTTAAGAAAAATTCCAACATTTATCATTAACTAAAATTAAAATAAAAAAAATCAAACCGAACTGAACTAAACCGACAAGAATCAAATCGACAGTTATGTTTTTGTTTTGGTTTGATGTGGGTTTAGAAATTTAAAAACCAACTAAGTTGGTTTGGTTATCGTTTTAACCAATAATCGACCCAAACTGACCCATGAACACCCCTACCTACTGATAGGAATATTGATGTTTGTTTCCTATATTTGGGAGGCTATGGGACATTCTTATGAGTTCTTCACTTTATTTACTTATATCGTTCTGAGAGTTTGAGTTTGTTCATAGAATATTCTCTTGACTGTACTCTTCTGTAGAAGGCTAGGACACGTGCTACCGCTATATGTGATCAGGGTCTCGAGACCGTGCCTAAGGATCCTACTCGTATTATTTAATGTGGACAACCCAAAGGTCATGAACAGCCTAGAGACGCATTCCTAGTTAGAGGCTAGGATAGGCTTCCTACCCCAAACTTTATTCCTGCACAAAAGCAAGAGATTCTTCAACCACAGCCAACAATGGATCAAAAATTAGCCTATGCTCCATTGGGGTTATTTCTTCAGAAGTGCTCTAAGATGTATTAGTCAGTTGTTGATTATTATTAGTGGCATGCCATTGGATTGTGCACAGTTTATGAATTAGAGTGGTATTGAGGTAGAGGAGTAGTTAGTAACTGTGACTCCAGGAGTTGAGATTTCTCTTGCACCTATAGTCACCTAGTGAGAAGTTGCTCGGCCTGCTATATCATCTAAGGAGTAGAAGATATTCGAAAGAGTCCTGAAATTTTCTTTGCCGATATTTTATGGTGATCCTAGAGATGATGCACATGAGGTCCTAACTGAGTATACAGATAGAATTCATGGTTTGGACCTTGTTGAGACTCATGGTAAGGATTACACTGCACATCAGTTAGAAATGTATGCTCATCACTGCTTGAGAAATTTTATGGATCCTAGACTACCTAGATTTCCACTTGACTCAATAATCTGAGATGTTCTTGGAAGAGTATATGACTCGCAACCTTAGAGATTAATTGAGGGATCAATTCCCCAGATTAAGGATCACTCTACAAAAATTATGGGGTATGAGATATTGCGCTTCTTTGTTAGATAGTTGAGGCTTTCCATCCTCATGTCTCCTTAGAGTAGGTTTTTTCAGTGTTCATCCTTTCAACCTCAGAGTCAGCCAAGTCGACTGATGATAGGCGTATTTACACGCCTAAAGTGATATAATCTACCCATATTTTAGCTAAGTTTTGAGGACAAAATACATAATTCATGCACTTTTAGTCCTCTTTCCTGTAAGTGAGCTAACAAATGTGATTAGCAAGTTTTCAGGTATAAATGATGAATATTTCAGCATTTTATGGATAACTTGATGCCAAAGGAAGCTTCATGAAAGAAGGAAAGCAGAGCTTGGACGCCTAGGGACTAAAAGTGATGCATGGAAAACCTATCCCGGGCAAAAACAGCATTTCCAAAGACTTTGGGGATCAGCAATAACTTAGTAGGATTGGGATAATGATGCAGTAACTTATTAGGATTAGGATAAGTACGCAGTAGCCTAGTAGGAATAGGATATGGGTATTATAAATACCCTATTTTGCTGAAGTTTTTCAGACTGCATACTTCTTCAATCAATTACTTTTTATTATTCATTCAACACTTTCAATTAATTTTTATTAATTTCTCTTCATCGACTTCTAAATTTTCACAACAAGAGAAACGCTACTTGCAAGGAATTCACGCCACAAGCACTACCAAAGCATACTTCACGTTAGACTCTTATTTTGGTATGATAATAATGTCTATTGTGATTTCCGTTGCATTCATGAGTAGCTAAACTTCTCTGTTGGGGTTATGGAAGCCTTATGAGACACTATCTATTGCTATGAGTTTGTGAATTCTTGACACGTATGCTTCTTATATCATTATTCTCTTCTTCTTAATCTAAATTCTTGTGGTTGCAAACATATAGAATACACCAGTATAGCATTAACTTGTTCGAAAGAAAAGTTACATGTCTGGAAAATAGATAATGTCAAGGTAATAGGGCACCAACCCCTGTTAAAAAGTTAGTGCCATAACTGGATTAACCTCTTGGAGATTCTGTACCATTAGATACGCTTTAAGCTCGAAAGAGTTAAAGTGAAATAATCCTTGATGGTCGAAAGACGCCTGGATTTACCATAGAATACGATTCTCTATAAGCGCATGCATGTCTGAATTCCGCATAACTCATAGTCAATAGATACATATAACTCATAAGGTGGACATAACCCTAACTCTCAATTCACGTTGATCAAAACCAACCAAGCAATCCATTTTACTCTTTTATTTTCTGTTCTTACGTTACTATTTTGATACTCTTAAATTCACGCTACAATCCCCCCCTTTTTTTTACGAAACTTTCACCAAAAGTCTAATAATCTTTGATTACTTAGTGACCAAGTATTCCCTGTGTGATTCGACATCCAACCCAGTTGGGTTCTATATTTGACAACGACCGCTTACACTCTTACGAGAGTTGTAGTTTGAGCATTATCAAATTTTGGCGCCGTTGACGGGGAATACGGTTGTCAAATAAGTTTGTGATAATTACTAGACCCTTTGGTCAAAGATTCTCGTACTTTACTTTTAGTTGTTGTTTTTGTTTTCTGCAGGTTTTTGTTCAGTGCATGCCAAATACTCGAAGTTCGGGACAACCATTATTACCCATAAATCCTGAACCACAACTTATTGGAAGGATGGATGCATAACGTGACATTGAGAGAAGGGCTGCTCAACAGGAGTAGGCTAGACTAGCTGCGTTGGCCGCTACCCAAGTACATCAACAGAATATTGATAACCCATGGAGAGCAGTAGATCCTGATGATGAGGACTTAGGTGATGATGAGCTACTAAACCCTAGGCGTGATGCTGAGGTGGCGACACCGGCAAATAGAAGAGATCGTCAAGCAAGATTTCGGCCTGAACGCCGAGCTATGCAGATTCCCTTTGATGATGATGATGACGATCTGGATGGAGATGGCGCCAAAGGAGCTATTATTCCTCCGCCATTGGCACCCGGAGCCAAGTTCAACATCACTAGCACCATGATTCAGTTGTTACAACTCAAGGGACTATTCGGTGGACTTGCAGGTGATGATCCAAATATGCATCTGGTCAACTTTATCTCTACATGCAAATTATTCGACAATCCAGGCGTTGGACAGAATGCAATTCGACTGTGTTTATTTCCATTGTCTCTATCTGGGGAGGCAACTCTATGGTTGAACGGGCTGACTCCTGATTCTATTACAAATTGGAGGCAATTGAAAGACGCTTTCCTAGAAAGATTCTTTCCGCCATCCAAGAGAGCACAATTGAGAGATGAAATCAGCAATTTTTGTCAGCTTCCAACTGAAGCCCTCCACGAAACATGGGAGAGATTCAAGAAGAAGCTTATGAGGTGCCAAACCATCACATGACCAATGTCCACTTGTTGGAGATACTATACAGATCCTTGAATTCAGTAACTAAACCAGTGGTGGATAATGCGACTGGAGGATCATTTGTGGACCTCACCTTTGTTCAGGCGAGTGATATGCTAGATTGGATGACAAAGCAAAGTAGAGCTTGGCATACCAGGGATTCTGAGGTAGCAAGCCTCACTTTGTCTATTGGCATGACTGCAGAACAAAGGAGAAGAGAAGAAGAACGTGATCAAGATATGGCGCACATGAAAAAACAGATGGATGTTCTTACAAAGCATCTATTATCAGGGAAGACCAAAAAAGTCAAAGCAGTTGCGTCAAAAGGAAGAGAGGAATCTGATTCTGAGGAAGAAGCCAACTACGTAAACAATCAGGGGGGTTTCCGAGGCAATGCCCAAGGAAACCAAGGTCGGAACTATTATGATAAATCTGGAAACAAGGACCGTGATCAAGGAACTTGGAAGAACAAGGCTGACAAGAGTGGTTTGTATGTTCCCCCAGGAAGACGTGACGCCACTGCATCTGGGTTTGGAAATATGTCCATGGAATTTATGATGGCTAAGCTGTTGAAAGGAGTGGAGGCAACCAGCACGGGAGTAACTGAGGTAATAAATGACTTGGCCTCAATGAAGCAATTGGTTGACACACATTCCACTTCAATAAGACAGCTGGAGCAACAATTGAGTCAAATTTCAGCTACATTAAATCAAAGAAAAGCTGACACCTTACCTAGCGACACAGTGCAAAACCCAAGGAACTATGGAACATGTATGACTATTACTACCAGGAGTGGTAAGGTGTTGGAAAATCTAGCCAAAGGTAGGCAAGTGGCCGATGATGTAGTAGATGTTGCCGAACCAGAGGACGCCAAAGAAGATGAAGAAGGCATCAATGACGTCATACCCCAATATCCACATCCCGAAAAGATCACCAATCCAAAGCAAGAGGAAAAGAAAGTCGTGGAGAAAACTATCCTCCTTCCACCACCACCTTTTCCGCAGAGATTGAAGAAGAAGGCGGATGATACAAGGTTCAATAAATTCATGACGATGTTAAAACAGCTGACCGTTAATGTTCCATTGGTTGAGGCGCTGGAACAGATGCCTGGGTACGCTAAATTCATGAAGGACCTTTTAACAAAGAAGCGGGCAGTAAGCTATGAGACGACAGATAATATTCATCATTGCAGTGCAATTGCCACAAGGTCCTTAGTACAGAAAAAGGCAGACCCTGGTGCTTTCACTATTCCTTGCACGGTTGGATCTATGAATTTCGCTAAGGCATTGTGCGATTTGGGAGCAAGCATCAATTTTATGCCACTATCCGTCTACAGAAAGTTGGGGTTGGGTGACCCTACACCAACCAATATGCGGCTCGTGATGGTAGATAGGTTAGTAAAACGACCTGTTGGTATCTTAAATGATGTGTTGGTGAAGGTTTCCACCTTCATCTTTCCTGCAGACTTTGTTATTCTGGATTACGAGGTGGATTCTGAAGTTCCCATAACCTTGGGACGCCCTTTCCTCGCAACTGGAAGTGTGCTTATTAACATGAGAGCTAATGAGCTTTTATTTTGGTTGAATGACGAAGTGGTCTGTTTTGATGTATGCAAAGCAATGAAGAAGCCCGAAGATATGGATGTGTTCTCTGTAGATGACGTTAATTATAAGGATGACAAAGAATTATCTGTAAAGAAGCAGCTTACTGTTGAGTCACTATCTGATGAGCTGCTGAATTTCGAGCGTGAGGAGGCTCAAGAACATGAAGAAAATATGTATGCTCTAATAGAAATAGGGTCCTATTCTCATACTCCTAAGCAGGAGGACCTTGATCTTAAGAATCAACCATCACCAACAGCAAAGACTTCCATTGAAGAGCCCCCAGTGCTAGAATCGAAAGAGCTCCCCAATTATCTAAGGTATGCATTCTTGGGAAGTGGAAATACACTTCCTGTGAGTATGGTGGATGATTTAATTGAAAAGCACGTAGAGGCTCTCATCTCTGCTCTGAAGAGATACAAGAGAGCTATGGGTTGGACTATTGATGATATAATTGGTATCCCGCCAGGGATATGTATGCACAAGGGTCATCTCGAAGAAGATTGCATTCCTACAAGTAAGCCTTATTGTCGTCTGAATCCATTCAGAAAATGATCCACCATCTATCTCGATGAAGTCTAAGTAATCGAGATTGCTATGTCGTTCCGCGACAATAAATCAAGCGCTTGATGGGAGGCAACCCATCGTTTTTAATTGTTTTTATTGTTTTTGTTTTCCTAGGATTTTGTCGAGCCACGACCAAAACTAAGGCGCTTGATGGGAGGCAACCCATCGTTCTAATCGTTTTTGTTGTTTTTGAGTAAATGTAGGTGCAAGAGGTGTAAAGGAGGAGATTGGTTTCAAATTTTGATTTGGAAGTATTGCATGTTGAAGGTGGTAAGTTAGGAATGAAGAAACAAAAGGCCACGAACAAGGCAAGGCCTATGTAAATCTAGGCCACGAACAAGGCAAGGCCTATGCTATGGCCTAAGCTCTCGGATTCTACAATGCCATGGCATAGGCGCCGCCTATGCTCAACAATGCCATAGCATAGGCGCCGCCTATGCAAAAACCTTTTGTCTCTGAATCTAGTATGCCATGGCATAGGCGCCGCCTATGCCTAACAATGCCATAGCATAGGCGCCGCCTATGCTCAACAATGCTTTGCAAAAGGCGCCGCCTATGCCTAGCATAGGCAAAGCATTAGGCGCCGCCTATGGTCACTTTTGGTCTCCAAATCCGATTCCAAATGGGTAAAAACCTGACCCAAGCTTGTCCTATAAATAGAACCTTAGTCTTAGAACAAAAATGCATTGCAAGCTCAACCTAAGCGCCGCCTACCTCTCCAAATTCTCTCAAAAATTTTCTTTTTGCTCTTTTAACTTTGAAAGAACATCTTCCGAGGCCATTAACCAAGTAAGTACTTCTTTGCTCTTCTTTTATATTTCGTAAGTACTACACTACTACGCCTATAATAAATTGTTAAATCTTGAAGTAGTGTTGGTGATTTGAATATGGTTGATTTGTTGTGATATAACTAAGTGAGTGAAAGGATACGTCTTGACTTGTTTCCAACATGAATTTGATTTTGATACACTGTCATACTTTTGCGGAATTGACATGGTCAAGAAAATTGCATAATCTTGTAACTTGAAAGCTTTAATGTTCGAATGACTAGTTCATTGAGATGAAAAATCATGGTTAACTACAAACATGAGATGTTGATTATTTCTATGCCATAACTTGATACAATCTCTATGTAGTAGTCTTGTTCAAAAGGGTACATCAATCCAAACATGAAAGTATTGTCAAGATTACTTGAGATAGAATCGAAAAGGATAGTTAAGATGACAAGAAAAGTATGACTGTACTGATTATATTGTTGGAACATAACACCTAAATGTATATCGATGAAGTCTGAGTAATCGACAACGTTCACTTAACTAGTTTGTGCCAACAAACTAAGTGTGGGGTGGTGCCACTACTAATTGTTTGTCGATTGTATCTACCGAGATGAAGCTAACATGATTATCATTTTTAATCTCAGGTACAATGGCACCAAAAAGTCGACCAGGAAAGGAAAAAGAAACCACCTCACAGAAAGGCCAGAAAAGGGGACGAAAAGAGCAAGATGAATCCTCCTCGCTACAAATACCGCGATGCACTTTTGGGAATAATTGGTCTACAAATTGAGAAAACTCTGAGGATGATGACTCTGATGATGATTCCGACGCAGGGGGTATGACCCCAGACATAGAGGAGGTGTCCGACTAATCAGGTTTTTTGTATTTATTTTCCACTGAGGGCAGTGTGTCCCGTCTAAGTGTGGGGTGCTGGTATTTGTAGGCTATACTTCTTTCTCTACATTTGCTTATTTATGTTTATTTGTTTGTTTGTTTTATTTGTTTAGTAGTCAAATTTTTTTAAAATTTTTTTGTTAAACTTTGCATGAAATTATTTTGATAGGCAGCATGGCATTGTGAAAAGAGTCTGTGATATAATCATTACTATTGAGACATTTAGGCTCTAAATGTGACTCACTGTGTGATAGTTGTGTGGTTTAATTCCTTCACCTGTTGGGTCAAGAGTCTACACTACTTCCAAAAAAGTCGACCATGTGCCTTGTGTGTGTGAGGTGATAGTATATTCTATGTTTGTAGCTGATGCTATAACTTGCCCGGTGTGTGTGTAAAGTGAAATAAAGAGTGTGAGTTTAGGAGATGATTTAGGCATTTCTTTGGTAGCCTATTATTGTTTACCTTCTTTTTATCTACCCATGGACATCATCCTAGATAACCCCCTTTGAGCCTTAAGCCTATTTTCGTTGACAGCCTCATATGTAAGCCCAATCCATTTTTTTCAAGACCATAATTTGATCCAAATTCCTAAGTGCTTTAAAATTGTAAAGTCATGTGACAAAATAAGAGGAAATTGGGTGAGAGTAGTGCCTTAAAGTGAATTGGTACTTGAATTCGTTATGAAAAAGAATGGTTATCATAGAGGTGTGTTATAAAAAAAAAAAAGAGAAGAGAGAAAAATGAAAAGGAAAATAAAAAGTTAATTCTGTTCAAAATTGAATAACAAAAGGGGTGAGAAGGGGTGGTAGATTAAAAGAAAGTAGAAAGGTTGTTTGAAAGAAAGTGTTAATGGCATAATGTGATGTATTAAAGCGCTTAGGAACATAGTCACTATTTCGGGCCAAAATAGTCCTACCCGTCCCCTAGCCTACATTACAACCTGTAAAAGACCTATTTGATCCTAAGCTTAGCATTCTGATATTTAGTAGAGCATTACACTAAGGGCAAGCCTATGGTCATTAGTTGCAACATATGAATTCTTTGTGAGAGTGAGAGCAAGGAAAATCTTATACCCATGTTTCGAAAAATGAAATACTTGTGAGTGATTATGGGTGATATATTGTGAGACACACATGGTTGATGAGTTTTGGATAGTTGTGTATGATTCTTTGTGCCTTAACTTCTTGAATACAAATTAACCACCACCATGAGTCTATATTAGAGGTTGAATTGTTTCTAGTAGTGATTAGAAAACTACTTTTTGTTAATAATTGCTATGCCTGTCTGGATGAATATTTTGTGCTGTTACTATGAAACCCTAAGTAGATGTTTAGAAGGACATGATATTTTGTTCGAGGGCGAACAAAGCTTTAAGTGTGGGGTGCTGATGATAGGCGTATTTACACGCCTAAAGTGCTATAATCTACCCATATTTTAGCTAAGTTTTGAGGACAAAATACATAATTCATGCACTTTTAGTCCTTTTTCCTGTAAGTGAGCTAACAAACGTGATTAGCAAGTTTTCAGGTATAAATGATGAAGATTTCAGCATTTTAGGGATAACTTGACGCCAAAGGAAGCTTCATGAAAGAAGGAAAGCAGAGTTTGGACGCCTAGGGAATAAAAGTGATGCATGGAAAACCTGTCCCGGGCAAAAACAACATTTCCAAAGACTTTGGGGATCAGCAGTAACTTAGTAGGATTAGGATAATGATGCAGTAACTTATTAGGATTAAGATAAGTATGCAGTAGCCTAGTAGGAATAGGATATGGGTATTATAAATACCCTATTTTGCTGAAGTTTTTCAGAATGCATACTTCTTCAATCAATTACTTTTTATTATTCATTCAACACTTTCAATTCAGTCTCTTTCAATTAATTCTTATTACTTTCCCTTCATCGACTTCTAAATTTTCACAACAAGAGAAACACTACTTGCAAGTTATTCACTCCATAAGCACTACCAAAGCATACTTCACGTTAGACTCTTATTTTGGTATGATAATAATGTCTATTGTGATTTCCGTTGCACTCATGAGTAGCTAAACTTCTCTGTTGGGGTTATGAAAGCCTTATGAGACACTATCTATTGCTATGAGTTTGTGAATTCTTGACACGTATGCTGCTTATATCATTATTCTCTTCATCTTAATCTAAATTCTTGTGGTTGCAAACATATAGAATACGCCAGTATAGCATTAACTTGTTCAAAAGAAAAGTTACACGTCTGGAAAAGAGATAATGTCAAGGTAATAGGGCACCAACCCCTGTTAAAAAGTTAGTGCCGTAACTGGATTAACCTCTTGGAGATTCTGTACCATTAGATATGCTTTAAGCTCGCAAGAGTTAAAGTGAAATAATCCTTGATGGTCGAAAGACGCCTAGATTTACCATAGAATACGATTCTCTATAAGCGCATGCATGTCTAAATTCCGCATAACTCATAGTCAATAGATACGTATAACTCATAAGGTGGACATAACCCTAACTCTCAATTCTCATTGATCAAAACCAACCAAGCAATCTGTTTTACTCTTTTATTTTCCGTTCTTACGTTACTATTTTGATACTCTTAAATTCACGCTACAATCCCCCCCTTTTTTTTACGGAACTTTCACCAAAAGTCTAATAATCTTTGCTTACTTAGTGACCAAGTATTCCCTGTGGGATTCGACACCCAACTCAGTTAGGTTCTATATTTGACAACGACTGCTTACACTCCTACGAGAGCTATAGTTTGAGCGTTATCATCGACCTATTTTTATATCTCGTTAGATTACTGACCGAGGTCAGTCTAGTTCTAGAAGATAGCCCTATTAAGGGAAGGGGTTAGTCTTTAAAGGGTTTATTTTTTGGTCTGTCTAAATGTTGTGATCATTTTGGGTTAGCCAAATCCATTGATTCTAGCTCTGCTCAGATTTCTTAATTTACCTGTGGGCTTCTTGGTCATTATTTATGAGATTTCCCTAGTAATGGGGAGATGGTTAGTTCAGCTTAGAGTACTTCTCAGTGAGAGAAGTTCACCCTCCTCAGTAAGAGGTAGTTCTCATAATCATGGGGGTAGTTTCTAGGGTTCTCGTGGTGGTCCTCAGATAGTTAGGATAAAAGGTCGGTTAGGTGTCCAGTAAAGTGGCAGGCATGGTTACTTATATGAAGTACCTTGGATACTATATATACAGGTGTAATTTTGATCTTCCTCTAGTTGGCCCTTGCTTTATTAGATCCAAAATCCACTTATTCTTAATATATCTACTTACTATGCTCCAAGATTTAAGTTGTCTATTGATTTATTATCCATGTCTTTACTCATATCTACTCTTGTAAGTTATTCTTTAGTATTGTATTGGTGTATTCTGATCAGATGCTGTGACTGTTAGTGATGTTCGTACTTAAGTGGACCAATTATACTAATTATGGTGGATTTTTGTGTGATTTTAGTCATGGCCTGATTATCCAACTATCATGCAGTCATGGACTATTTTTCCTAGATTGTTTCCTTTGGTATGCTTGGTGTACCCTATGTCGTGTGTAAGAGAGAGGTTATCCATGAGCCAAAAAGGATTATATCTTATATATGTGCTACGAGACTTATTTCTAGGGGTTGCTAGTGTTATTTAACTTATGTTATGAGGCTAGTGTTGAGAGTCCATCCCTTGAATCTGTCGTTATTGTTTGTAAGTTTCCTGATATATTCCCCACCAACTAGCTTGGTATTCCCCTTGTCAGGAAGATTGACTTTTCTATAGACCTCGAGCTTAGTGATTTGACTTTCAAGTCTTTGTATGATGATACCAAACAGATGAATGCCAGAACAGACTAAAATATAGATTTTACTAAGATTTTTAGAATTTGATTTTAGAAAGTTGCATGTTTAGAATAGACTGAAAATGGGCTTAAAGAGAGTTAGGTATTTACTCGAAGAAAGTATGAGTTGAAAGACTCAATGCTAGAAGCCGTGATTTGCCGACACGGTGTTATGGTACCATTCTTTGTGATCTTGTGTACCTTGATTCATGTTATCCGAAATTGGGATAATGGTTAGGAGCCCTGTTTTGTGATCTTGTACACTAATATGACATGTTAATTTGATTGCGGATTTTGGCACTCTACTGTGTGATCTTTCGTGCCCCCCTTATTGATACTCCAATCCTGGCGGCAAACTTGGATTAAGGGTTTGGCCACCGAGTCAAGGGTGGATTCCATATAACCCATGGAATTACAGATTGTAGGGTGTACCACCTAGATCAGAAGTAAAACAAAGAAACGAATTGCATATACAGAATTGTTTTAAGATTATTTGAAATCGCCTATGTGTTTTAAATTATGGCATGCATAGTGTTTTACAAATTTCTCTCACTTATGTTGTATGAAAAAATATATTATTTTGGATTGCTCTACGTACCAGGACATCTGTATTGACCCCCTATATTTTAGGATTCTGAGATACAGTCCTGGGGTCCCGTTAAGCAGTAGATTGACTTGTTAGAAGTTTGCAGCTGGTGAGCCTCCCTTACTTCGAATGTCCTGGTTATGAAACATGTCATTGTTATTTTATTTTGATTCATGGTTCGACTGGGGGCCTTGTCCCAGATTTCAGACAGATGTCATTTTCAGTTGTTAGAGATTTTGTAGACTCATCTAGGTGTTTGGAATGTTGTATGAACTCATTTTTCTAATTGTTTAGTTAAAGAAAAATATAGTGACCATGTTTCCGTATTTTGTTGTTTTTTCGGCTAATTTATTATATTGTATGAATGTTGTGCATGATTACCAATTGAGAAAGGGCACCCAGGCCTTCATGGTTTGGCATGCTCATTACGGTCAGGGCCCCGACTCGTATTGTGACATTAATATTGAGCATCAGAAGCCTAGTATGTCTATGCAGGAGTTCAGTATTCCCACTTGGAAGTGGTAGAAAGTGAACATGGACTTCGTGATGGGTTTGCCTCGTAATCGTCATCAGCATGATTCGATTTGGATCATCATGGATAGGATGACCAAATCAACCTATTTTTTGCCAGTCCATACCTATTATTAAACTAAGGATTATGCTAAGCTCTATGTTAGGGAGTTGGTTAGATCATACGAAATTCCATTGTCTATCATTTTAATAGAGGTACGCAGTTCATCGCTCCCTTTTGGAAAGCCTTCCAAAAGGGTCTTGGTACCCAAGTTCACCTCAGTATAGCCTTCCCCTATCAGACAGATGGTCAAGCAGAAAGGACCATTCAGACTCTAGAAGATATTCTAAGAGCGTGTGTCGTCGACATTAAGTGTAGTTCAGATAACCACTTTTCTTTTATTGAGTTCACGTATAGTAATAACTATCACTCTAGTATTCAGACGGATCCATTTGAGGCTCTTTATTGGTGGAAATATAGATCTACCATTGGTTGGTTCAAAGTAAGTGAGGCCATACTAGTAGCGCCTGAGTTGGTATTTGATGCCTTAGAAAAGGTTCAGTTGATCAGGGAGAGGATTAAGACCGCTCAGTGCCTACAAAAATCATATGCAGAAGAGAGGAGAAAGGATATTGAATTTAAGATTGGAGATTTTTTGTATTTGAAAATCTCTCCCATGAAAGGAGTGAAGAGATTTGGCAAAAAGGGGAAACTTAGTCCCCGATATATCGGTCCTTACAGAATTCTCAGCCATTTTGAAAATGTAGCTTACGAGCTTGAGTTGCCTTCAAACTTAGCTTTAGTACACCCATTGTTTCACGTGTCCTTTCTAAAGAAGTGAATAGGTGACCTAGAAGTGGTAGTCCCTATAGAGATTATAGATTTTCAGAACAGTCTCTCTTATAAGGAGGTCCCTGTCGAAATCCATGACTAGTAGATTCGTAGATTGAGGAATAAAGAAGTTCCTTTAGTGAGAGTTGTTTGACGAAATTAGTCCGTTGAGGGAGCTACTTGGGAATCAAAAGCATATATGTGGACTAAGTATCCTCACCTTTAATGCCTCGAAAGACGGATCCTAGAGCATCACACGGTGCTTGA
The DNA here is from genome assembly GCA_030864225.1 of Capsicum baccatum var. pendulum. Classification (NCBI taxonomy): domain Eukaryota; kingdom Viridiplantae; phylum Streptophyta; class Magnoliopsida; order Solanales; family Solanaceae; genus Capsicum; species Capsicum baccatum. Next base: position 46,444,969 of record CM061557.1, read on the forward strand.
GGCTACGAGTTGCCCCAAGCTAACCCTTTGATCCATTTTCATTTAGTTCAACACAAATTAATGGGGTTTCCATAAATAACCCTCAAATATCAACAGAGTAATCATCATCCAAGAATAAAAGAATTTCAGAAAGATAACAAAATACGACTTATTAGTCAACTCCCAACATCTATACTAGTCTGACAAGCCTCTAAGAAAATCAATAAAACTAGCGAGCCATTGAGACATGCCCCAACTGATTCATACTCAGTTATCAAATGTAAACAATTCCATGAAACCAACATCAGACATCATGTCCTCGGAACATGAGGACTCACCACAACCGAGGATGTAGAACAGCGTGCCCGAAAAATCACTGTCGAACCTGTAACTGAGCACTTGAACCTATATTCCGAGAAAATGCAGCCCACATCCGAAGATGTGGGTTAGTACCATGGAAAGGAACCGAGTATATGGGGGTGTATGCAGTTTTATAAACATCATCATCATAAATATTTATAAGAAATATGCAGGATGTATGAAAAACTCTCATAGCCCGAAGAAAATCATCATAATCATGAGAGGATGAAATAAGTATAATAACATATGTGAGTCATCATAAAATTTGTCAATCACTTTCAGTTCATCAAGAATATCAATTCTCATAATGTAAATATCATTTAAATGTTTCGAAAGAATAACTTTCAAAATTCCACTTTCAAATCACTTCACCGTTCACCATAGACACAAGGAAACACATACACATTGGGAGATCCTATAAGCGACATAAACCATGTGAGCTACATGGAGTCCAACGTACAACCCACATTGGGGAGAGCCGTCCTATCCTTGCCATCAGAGTAGGACTATCGATATCAAATACACACAAACTAGTGATCAGTATATAAATCAGCTTTAGGCTCACTCCTATGGGGGCACGTAGTTCTAGGGATGTAAGGTCGCTTTATACCTCTTGCTCGGTGTTAAAGATTTCTCCCGGACTTAGCTCAGATCATTTCAAAGAAAATCCACAACAAAATAATTTCTGTAATATATAAATATACATCAAAAGCCATCATGCTTTCCATCTATCAAAATCAACCATGTTGTGGATTTCTTTCACACTCGAGTTCAAAACAACTCCATTAAGACCAAAAGGTCAAATCATTCAAAATATCTTAAATATTCAACGTCAACGTGCTTATAACATACACTTTCTCAAAAAAATACAATTTCCAATAGGGATTCACGACCCAAATATCAAAATCATGATAAATATCGTTCAAGATTCATGCTTTATATCTCCACACATGTAAATTCATCTTTCAAAATCATAAACATCAAGAATTCATAATAATCATCATAAGATATGGGTTCATGCTTCAAATTCATAAAAATCATGCCTTTGTAAAGAAAATTACTTTTGGGCACAAGATCGAAAAGGAGTTCTTGTTGAAAAATCTCACATACCTTGAATGATGAACTTTAGATCGATACTCATTTTTGAGATGTTAATCGTGGCTTTGAATGATGGTTCTTAGAGTTATTGAACTAGAAACTTGGAATCTTGAATAAATTTGCAGGATTAATGGTGAACTTTGGAGGTTCTTGAAGTAGGATGTAGGAGTTTAGGGTTTTCTTTTTGAGGGAATTTGATGAAATATCACTATTATTCATGGTTCTATCGGAATGTTCATAACTCGTCGCTTAGGTGTCCGTTTTGGATGATCCACATATCGTTGAAAAGATTATTCGATACTCTACGCAATGGTGGGTCATAATCTAAGACATTCCACATGGAAAATTTATAATTCATTCTAGAATATAGAACCCAACACATTTACGCATAAAATTTCAACGAAAAATTTCCCGGGGTATTACATCATCCCCCCTTAGAAACATTCATCCTTAAATGATGTTAGACATACCAAGATTAGATAGAGAATAGAGCATACAGCTCAAACCATTCATTAGACTCATCACCACATCGTTTCTCACTTCGAATGTAACATAGAATGCATAAATTCAAGAAACTACAACTGAACATATAATAAATGACAGCTGAACTACTACAACTTTTATCAAAAGTGCTTGATTTAGGAAAGAATGGTACCTTGGTCTTGATCGGAGTTCGCGGAAAATAGGTGCGGGTACTTAGATCGCATATCCGCCTCAGCTTCCCAAGTTACACCCTCAACAGATTGGTTTAGCCACAACACCTTGACCAAGGGAACTTCTTTGTTCTTTAATCTTCGGACACTGAAATCAAGATTCTCAACCGGAATCTCATCAAAATAATGATTTTCTTGAATGTCAGCACTCACAGAAGAATCCACTACCACAACATCGATAATATGCTTTCTAAGCATGGAGACATGGAATATTGGATGAACAGAGGACAACTCGAAAGGCAAATCGACCTCATAAGCTACCTTATCAACACGACTAAGAATTTTTGAAGGACCATAATAACAGGGACTAAGCTTCCCCTTCGTTCCGAATCTGTTCACCCCCCTCATGGGTGAAATTTTCAGATACACTAGGTCACCAACTTCAAACTCAAGGTCTCTCCTTCTAACATCCGCATATGACTTCTGACAACTCTGTGCAGTTTTCAACCTTTCCTTAATCAAGTTAACTTTTTCCATAGCCTCAAATACTGAATAAGGACCACTCACAACCGCTTCACCCACCTCAAACCAACCTATGGGTGGTCTACACTTCCTCCTCTATAAGGCTTCAAACGTAGCCATGCCAATACTAGAGTGGAAACTATTATTGTAAGCAAACTCTATCCACGGTAAGTGATCATCCCAACTTCCCTTAAAGTCAAGTGCACAAGCTCTCAACATATCCTCTAAGGTCTAGATGGTCTGCTCAGCCTAACCAATGGTCTACAGATAAAAATCAGAACTCAAATGCACTTGGTTACCAAGACCCTTCTGAAAAGCTTTCCAAAATTGCGAAGTGAACTGAGTGCCCCTATCCAAAATGATAGAAAAGGGAACTCCATGCAGTCTGACTAGCTCTCGGATATACAATCTAGCATAATCCTCAGCAGTATATGAAGTATGAACAGGAAAGAAATGAGCAGACTTAGTCAATCTATCAACCACAACCCAAATGGAATCATGATGGCGTCGGGAAGGAGGTAAACCAATCACGAAGTCCATATTTATCTCTTTTCACTTCCACGTGGGAATACTAAACTCTTGCATCATACCACCAGGTCTTTGGTGTTCAACCATAACCTGTTGGTATGTTGCACAGTTAGCTATAAATGCTGATATATCTTTCTTCATGCCACTCCACTAATAGATTTCACGTAAGTCTCAGTACATCTTGGTGGCACCAGGATGAATAGAATATCGCGCCTCATGCGCTTCAGCCATTATCCTCTATCTCAGATCATCAACACTCGGGACACACAATCTACCCTGCAATCTCAACACACCATCTCCCCCTTGGGAGAAAACCTCTACTTTTTGGTCCTTGACTGACTCCTTCAGTCTGACCAAACTAGCGTCTAAGTATTGCTTTTCCTTCACTTCCAAAACTAAGGAGGATTTGGAACTACTCTGAACCCCTATACTACCTTCAGCAGAGTCAAAAAACCTAACCCCCAATCTAGCCAAATGAGGTACATCACGAGCCAACTCTTTCTTACCTACTACCACATGCGAAACACTACCCATGGAAACTCTACTTAGGGCATCCGCCACAACATTGGCCTTTATCGGATGGTACAACACACTCATATCATAGTTCGATAACAATTCTAACCATCATCTCTCCTTAATATTATTTGCGTTAATCTATTGGGCATGAGTCATCAGTCTAGAAAGATTCATCTCACTATTCAGCATAGCAGGCCTACACTCCTTAACCATATAACTGGACACTCCAGTCACAAACTTACTCATACTAGCCTGATTATCATCCACTAAGTCAAGAGCATACTTTGCCAACTGATTGAAATTTAGATAGTACTCCCTAACAGTCATAGAGCCCTGTCGCAGGTTCATAAACTCTTCCACCGTTGCCTCCCTCATCTCCAAAGGGAAAAACTTATTCAGGAATGCATCCTGGAACTCTTGCCAAGTTGTAGGGACAACTCCCTCACCTCTACCTTTTCTCCAAGAAACAACCCAGTCATAAGAGAGGCCTTTCAACCTATACGCAGCCAACTCCACACTATGTTCCATAGATACATGCATCACCTGAGTAATCTTCTGCACCTCCTCTAAAAACAACTGTGGATCCTCATCAGACTTGGACCCATAGAATTCTGGTGGATTCATCCGCCTGAAGTCACAGATCCTGGTAGCAGCTGAATCACCTCTCTGCTGCTGTGGAGCCGGGGCCGGGTTGGCCTGAACATTTGCAGTAACAGCTTGGGCTAGCGCCTGAAAGGCTACCCAAAATTCAGCATGAGACACGTTTTCATTCAATGGGTCAGCGGGTTGAGGTTGCTGACCATCATTATTTCTTCTCACTCAACGTGGAAGCATATTTCTAAAAGAGAAGAGCACGAATCAATAGTAGAGAGAGAGACACTTTAAGCACGATAGACTTCTGAAAGAAAGAATCACACTTTTTCCTAAAACATCTTGTAGCCTCTTGCTCATACATGTGGTGCGGAACACACCGATGATCAAGAATCTACTTAACACGGCATGTCAGATTCCCTAGGACACCTTAAAACCTTAGGCTTTGATACCAAGTTTGTAACACCCCAAAAAAGGGGTCCCAGAGCATCACACGGTGCTTGAGGCTATGAGTAGCCCCAAGCTAACCCTTTGAGCCATTTTCATTCAGTTCTACAAAAATCAATGGTATATAGTATCTCACCCAGATCATTATGTACAAGGAGTTATGATCGTTTGAAGTTGACCCAAAAATTCGCTTTTGATAGGCTAAAGTAGATCGACCATAACTTTTTGCTTCGATAGACAAATTGGATGAAATCAATTTCATTGGAAAGAGGACTCGCAGAGATTTCCGTTGATATATAGTAGATTACCCAGATCATTATGTACAAGGATTTATGATCATTTATAGTTGGAGAAAAAATACGCTAGACCTCAGTACTTTTTCCTGCACGTTTAACTATTCACTACTATTCACGGTTCGATCGAAATGTTCATAACTCGTCGCTCGGGTGTCCGTTTTGGATGATCCACATATCGTTGGAAAGATTATTCAAAACTCTATGCAATGGTGGGTCATAATATAAGACATTCTATACGAAAAATTTATAATTCATTCTAGAAGATAAAACCCAACACGCTTACGCATAAAATTTCAATGAAAAATTTCCCGGGGTATTACATCACCTCTTCTCCAAAACCTCAGACTCAGCTCAAGGTAACAACATTTCTTTCATTTACTCAGTTCTATGCTCAGATTTTATTTACAAATTTGGTATCTATTACCATTGTATATCATCCCCATTACAGTCATGCATTCATTAATCAGTTCAGATATGTAATCATGCTTTAGTTCTTCATATTCAGTATGTAAACTGAGTCTATCAGTATTCTCAGCTTAGTTAGTCTCATTCAAGGAGGAACATTCTCAAGAGGGAGTACTGTAAGACCCCTTAAAAGTCCTAGTCTTATTCGGTCCTATATAGTATGAAAAGAGGTCCCAAACATAGAAGATTTTAGCTAAGTATTGTTACTTAGACTTATTTTTGGCCTTGATATTTTAATGATGGTTATTTACAGCCCTTACGACCTTAAAATGTCGATTCTTATATTGATTCATGATCAGGAATGTCGATAGGTGTTCTTGGACAAGTTTTGAAAATTTCAAACATCGTTAGAAGCATGTTTGGACAACCAAAATAGTGTGTCGATGTAATCTCAACGTGACGCATCTCCCATCACATGGATGGTATCATTAGCCTTTAGTACCCATGTAGTTTCTAGTGAGCTAACACAAACTCAATGCAGTGCGGCACCAACCGCGTTGACCACATCATTGCGGCGCATTGGTCTGCGCATCGCTGGCATATTTTTCAGTAATTAAATCTGCATCCAGAGGGGTATTTAGGTTAATTTCCCTAACTGTATTCATCCCTAAAATACAGGATTAAACTATCTTTAGGGAAATATCACTCACTTTCTCTCAATTTCTCTCAAGAACAAAACCCTAGGTCATTCAATTTCAAGTCCTAGGCTCAAGAAATCACCAATAACTTTTAGAGAATTAACAGACACGGTATGTTAGGTGTTCATCCTTGGGTTTCCTTCTGCCCTTGGAGTTTAAGAACCCCTTAACTACAACTTTATGATTTTATGATTTACACGTTAGCATTTGATTGTGTTCATGTATGTATGGATGTTTGGGGTTTCGATCATTGATTAATTTGAAGATTCATGAAAATCAAGATAATATGCATGTTGAATTATGTGATCCTTATGTTAAACCTTCTAATTACAAGTTGAGTATTGTATTCCTGATGCTTATGTGATGACCATTATAATGTGCATTAGTTATGCTCCCCAAGTGTTTGATAAATGCTGATGTGAACTGAATAGTGATATCATGACAAGTTAGCATATGTTCCCATTCATGTACAAGTTGATGTCTCTCAAGTGTTTGACAAAATGTCTAAGCGAATGCATTGTTAACAAGCAATTGTTGTTATGCTTCCAAGATTATGCCATGTTTCACAATTGATGCTATCGAGTCCTGGGGGTATTCAATACCCAACAATCTAGCTATTTACCTAGAACTAAAGTAGCTACAGAGTAGTCTCAATCATGTCATGAATAGTAGTTCTCAATCAGTTACAAAGCTCAGTGAACACAGTCCATTTAAGTCAGTTAATACGATCAATAATAGTGCAGTCAAGCCAAGTACAACCTAGTGATCAGTTCAGTTTCTATTAAGTTGGGAGTAGGATTCAACACTGAGTGAACCCAGGGATAGGGGCATTCCTGCCAATAGAGGGTTAGACCCTTACTATCAGTCCCTCCATTACAAAACTACGTAGCCTGCGTAGGATAAGATGTCCTCATTCCAGACTAGGGTTGACACAACCATATATATATATAATTCATGAATCTTCCTACTAGACTAGGGTTGACCCAGCATTATTAGTATCCCTTGGAAATGTTCTAACACCCTTCTAACTAGGGTCACAGGTTGGACCCCAACTTAGTTTATAATCGGAGTATGTCGGTTAGATTAATACTATCATAGTTATAGTTTCAATTTAAGACTCACTATAGAACTCAGTTTAGTTCTACAGAATCAGGACTGTCAGAAATAGTCACCCAGTTAGCAGTAATACAGTTATTAGTAATCTCAGATATCAGTCTCTCAGTTATCAGAACACATTATTTATTTTCAGTATGATCTCAGATACGATATATATATATATATATGTATATATGTAGATGCACTATATTGTATAATCTGCATTTATAGTAGTTTTAGTTATACATATACTCACATTCAGTTATATTCATATCATTCAGTCAGTTATTATCTCATGCATACAAACCCACATACATCAGCCCACCTCACTTAGCATACTAGTACATTCTGTGTACTGATGCATACTCTTTCTTTATGCTATGACGTCTCATATCATAGGTTCGGACGCGTCCTGACTGTACTTACCAGCTCAGACTATCAGCAATAGATATAGTGGTGAGTCCTTATAATTCGAGGATAGAATTTATTTATTTAGGGTTAGTTGGAGGCTTGTCCCATCAACTCCCTATTCAGACAGTTAGAGGCTTTTGGACTAGACTAGTTTCAGATAGTATTTTGTTTTCAGATGTTTTTATCAGTTGCTATATTTATCAGTATTCAACATAACTTCTACATTATGTCGGTTCAACATAACTTCTGCATTATTTTAGTATTATTATTTAGGGTTCACAACAAGTACAAGTCATGGGTTACCTTGTGGTCCTTCGGGGTCGTAAGCACCGTGTGACGTCCGGGATATAGACTCAGGGCGTTACAATAGAAACACCTAATAATGACATGATACGTACAAAATTCATTTTTTACGAACCCAAAAAAAAGAACCTTCAACAATTTCCTTCTGGTTTAGATCACAGAAAAAATTCAAGTTTAAATCTTAATCGTTTTACTACTCAATCCATGAAGAGATGCAGGCCGATGAAGTCTCCTCTAGGTCAAATTCCATTTGTGGTGAATCATGTTGATTGTAGTTGTGATGCTACTTCAAAAATCCCTTTAAAGAAGGCTCGCAGAAGGCCTGTGTGCTCTAGAAAGAAGGAAGAGCAAGTTTTAGGTATATATTATGCTCATTATTGCTTAAATTATATGTCTATTTCTAATCTAGGAAGGTTTTTATTTATCTATTGATAACGCACAAAAATTAATTAATATACATCGATAATATAAAGAATTTAACTTGTATACATTGGTATTAGAAGAAACCTCTCTACCGCCTAAGCAAGTTGGGGAAAAGGTTATAGACAAATATTTTGTTGTTGTTGTTTGTTGTTATACATTGGTAATGTAATGAATTTACTAGTGACTCATGCGGATTTTGATGTTTTCCCTTCTGATGTTGTGTATTTCTCCTACCCTAGGGGTGAATCAGACAAATTCTGATGCTACTCCTTCAGGATATCCCTCTCGGTTAGGATTTTATCCCACTCCAGTGGTGAAAAAGGTAGATTTTGGTGCTTCTCCTTTGGAGAACCCCTCCAATTTGGGCATCTCTTCTATTCAAGTGGTAAATCAGACAGATTCTAGTGCTTAACCTTCAGAAAATCTTGCTACAAAAGCTTGTGGGAGGCCTCTAGGCTCTGGAATGAAGCAACACCCAGAAACTTTAGGTATAAATTGAATTTCTTATTTAGTTAATCTAAATTGGAAAGAATTTTACTTATATAGTTTGATGGCATGAAAATTTTAACCTTTATACTTTGATATCGAAGATAACCTCTTTCCTCCAAAAGTATGGTTGAGAACTTCATACAGTTATATTGGGTATTTTTTTTTGTGTTTGTTGTATTACACTAATGACATAAATATTTAGTGATAAATCATTTAGGTTTTAGAGCATTTGCATTAGAATACTCAGCTAAGAAGGTCCGTGATAGGTCCCCGTGCTCCGAAAAGAAGAAGCAACCAGAAGCTATAGGTATATGTATGTTTTATTATTGTTTCATTTTGGTATGTAGCTTCTGATTTATCAACTTATATACATGGATAACGTGAAGAAATTTATGTTATGAACGGATATATATAGTTAACATGACATTTTCAATATATATATATATATATATATATATATATATATATATATTTGAAAAATACAGAAGCTAAATTTCTGTATTACTCTCCTATGTCGCCTATCAGAATCACCGGTTGATTAAATTAGGGGCCCAATATATTAAATTAATTTTATTTTAAAAGTTTAAAGTTTAGTTATTGGGCTATATTATAGTATTTTTTTTACTAAAAAGGTACTATCAATTGCAATCCTCATAGTAAAAGGGTGAAAGAAAATATTTACAGATTATGATTAAAGTTTACATAGTTCGAATCATGAGAAGTTATAAGAGTCAAATAATTGACATTCTTTATCAGTGCTTAATTATTAAGCACATGTATCATAGTAACATTGGGTTTCTTGATGGATGGCCGATATAGTCGAATTTGGATCAATGGATCACATAATTACCCTGGACATCGAAGAGATAAAATATATCTTACTTGATCTTTGGAAAAAAAACATATATTTTTCACAAAATGATTTACAAAACTCTGCCTACTCTATCTCTCAAATGCACTAGTTTGCATATTTTGTATTATATATTGTTGCTCTGTAATATGCTCGAATTTTAAATTTCTTACAATAGAAAAATGATGAAATTTGTTTACTTCTGTATTAATTTTTTGTCAGCTTTGCTTGTTTGCCTTTTGAGTTGTTACACCAATAATTAATGGATTGACAAGTATTCTAGGATGAGATAAAATAAACCAAAATACTCGAACAAGTTTTATATTTTTAACTTGGAAATTGAAAATTTCACTTTTTTTGTTAATAAGGTAACATTTTTGTCCTTCATGAGCTAAATAAGATATTGTGGTCACCAAAAAAATTGAAAGAAAGATGTCTTTTAAGTCTTGAATAAAGGATTAGTGATATTGACCAACTTAAACGGTCAAACATCATTAGAAAACTTGATTAAGTTAATTATTGACTTGATTAATATTTTCATAACTTTCTAATCTTTTCAAAAATACAAATCAACTGACACCCTCTTCAATCCAAATCAACCAGCCTCTCTCCTCTTTCTCGAGAGACAACTTCTCTCAACTCTCTCCCAACCAACAGTTCTGCAAAATTCTTTCTTCAATCCCGGACGACTTCAACCTCCGGCAAAAAATAGTCGGGGGAGTTCCCCTTTGACTTTCAATAGTCAATCGATGTGAAGACTTCTCCACCGACAACAACTTCGAGTTCTTAGTCGTCCCATTTTCTTTTTCATAGGTAAAAAATTATAAAGAAACAGAGGATCTTGAGTCAACTACTCTTCTAGTATTGAAATGTGGATTGAATAAAACCCTAATTTCTGGCATTTCTTCTTCTTATTGTCTACTGTTGATTTGGATTTGTTGGTGATTTTTGTTCACAGTTGATATTCTTAGTATGTGTTTGGGGGGGGGGGGTGTTACTGGGTTGATTTGTTATTTGTCTTGGTAAAAATGGTGTTGCAACAGATGAAACAGATGAAGACATCTGATGCAATAGATCAAAACATCAGATACAAATAGATGAAAACATCTAATGCAACAGATTATAATTAGATGCAACTATTTACTTTTTCATTCTAATAGTTCAGTGATCTTTATTTGTCGTCTCCAACGATTTACTTATCCATTCTAATAGGTCAGTTATATGTTGAAACAGATAACATACCTGGTACAACAGATCAGTGATCTGTTTTTATTATTTCCAATGGATTACTCATCCATTGCAATAGTTTATTTATATATTGCAACAAATAACATACCTGGTGCAACAGATTAGTGATCTATTTTTATTATTTTCAATGGTTTACTCATTCATTGAAATAGGCCAGTTATATGTTGCAGTTGATAACATACCCAGTGCAATAGATGTATGATCTGTTGAAACTGTTATTTTACCTTTGTGCATGTTAGATTTACTGTTATTCTTTTTTAATTGTGCATTAATCAATTATAATCTACTTTATGTTTCTGTTAATTTAAGATAATATGGCTCCCTAAAAGAAAAGAAACCGAATCAAGTCTAAGTAAAGGAACAAGTCCAGCAACTTGGCTACATCCACCACTCTATGAACTTACTTTACAAGCGTTATCTCAATCAGGAGTGGAAGATAATGAACATGGGGAGGAGAAATGTCTCAAAAGAGATGATCCAAATGACAATAGCCCTTCCGTCAAAGAGTTGGTCAAAACCTTCAGTATTGATCATTATCCTATGAGAATGTAGTGCGATGGTGCCATAAATTTAACTGATGATTTCGTGGTTATCTCAGCCGTGGGAAAATCTTTTGATGCCTTCAGAAAAATACTTTGAGAACAAAAATTGGATGCTTATTTTAGGGAAAGTTGCTTTAAACAATATCTTGATTTTCCGGAGGACAAGAATGCTAGTTTCCAAATAAAAATGGTATAAGATCTTCTTAAGTGTAGGTTTATATATGAAAATAAAGACAAGATAGATGAGGTGTGGATAAATTACTATGGCATGCCTGTTTGTTTTGGTTGGAAGCATTTTGCCATAGTTACCGGACTAAATTGTTTTCCTCCTTCTCCTTCTCAAGTTATAGCTACTCTAACCCAAAAAATAGAACCCTGCACACCCAAAAAAGGCAAAAGAAAGTCGAGTGATTGTGAGGACCTGGTGTCCATTGTTGGTCCAAGCTTCAAAAACAAAAATTTAATAGAAGCGTTGAAAGGTAAAGGACTCTCAAAGAAGCACAAAAAATTATTATGCTTGGTTTGGTTTGTACACAATATTCTTTGGGCAAGAGACGTTAACAACAACATAAGCCCCGGTTTAATAAATCTCTTCGAGGATCTTGAGGCATTTAACAGCTATCCTTGGGGTTATGAAAGCTTCAAAATCACTATCCAATATTTTTTGACTCCGTTAATGCCAAAGTCAGTCAACTTATATGGCTTTTCATGAGCCTGTATGGTAAATATTTCTTTTAGCATGATATGATTTATTATTTTTTTATTCAATAATGCTTTTGATTTATTAGCGTTATGTTATAAGCTTGGACATTTGAATCCATTCCTTATTTGAGATAACAAGTGAACTACCGGGAAGAAGTTTTCTATCCAAGAATCCTGAGATGGTTGTCAGCTAAAATCGATAAAAATGTAAAATTTCTTGATCTTTTCAATCTCCCCAAGGAACAAGTAAGTCCAATTCTAATCAAGTTTTTATTTTAATTAATAAATATTTTAAATGATTTCATCATCATTCTAATATATGTACCAATTTATTTTAGATTGTCCATCCGTGGCTTATTCCGACCAACCAAGGGTTGAAGATGCCATTTTTTCTTACTTTACGGTCTGTGCAAACTTTACCGGACCCTAAGGTCGTTGATGGAATAAAATTAGAATTGTTTGGAGCAACATCCATTACAAGAAAAATAATTTTAGAGGGGGGCTTGTTGTTGTTGACGATGGTAGTCGTAGTGTTGTTGTTGTTGGGGCTAATGATGCTCCTCTTACCATTTTTGAAACAACAAGCCATTATGATTATGACCATACTGGTTGTACAGATTTTTCTCTAGATTTTTCCACACCTAGCAAATATTCTATATGCAAATGTCAAGACTGCAAGGTGAAACGCAATAGAGTGATTAATGTTATTAATGCACTAACTGCTTCTTTAAAATAAATGAGATCTAAGAAGGGTGTCATTCAATTAAAGAGGATTTCATATCCATTCACTCCACTAGAGATCAGAGAAGATAAGAGAAGAATAAAAGATACTTCCATGGCATCATCAAGCATCGAAAAAAGTAAAATTGCAATGCCTCTGTCTTTGTCTTGCACCAATGTTCAGTGTACAAAGGCCACAGGAGAGTAGCATGAGTTGAAGAAGGTGAATGTACATCATCTATTCCAACAAACAAAAAAACAGACACATATCTATTTCAACAGATGATACATCTGCTGAAAATTATCAAACAAATATATACATCTGGTGCAACTATTGTCTAACCTGTTACATCATATGCTTTATCTATTGTAACAGATGAGTCTTCTATTGTAACAGATGGGTCATGTGTTTGAAATTATCATACCTCTCCGATTTACCTGTTCAAATTTGTCCCAAGAGATGATCAATCTATTCCAACATAAGGCTCATCTATTGCAACAGATGGACAATCTATTATATATCTGTAATTAGCATTGACAATTCTAGCATTCCAGGTGGATGTCACAGTAGAAGCCACTGCTGAAGAGCATAATATCACATTTGATAATCCATCAACTAGTTCCAAAGAAGAAGAAAAAGTAGAGCAGTTTGAGAGAACGGATGAATTATCCATTTGAATGGTTCAACATCTCGGACGAGGCTCCAAAAAGACTAACACACTTGGTTAATGACTATTAAGAATGGATTGCCAATGGGCTATTAAAGCATCATACCGGAAGGTACATAAATTAATTTTTAAAGATATTGGTTTATACTATTCTTGTTGTATGAACATGACATTAACACATATAAGTCATCATGTAGAAAATAAAATGATGAACGCTACAAAGTGAACGAATTGAGTTTTGATTTTGACATGTTCGACTTTGTTGTTGCACATCTTGGAACGAAGAATTGGTTCTATTTGATGTCTAACCCCAAACTTTCTGGAATGATGAGGTTTAAATGTCATACATATTACTATTAATTGATACTTTATTTAATTGTATCTGCGTATTAATTTTTTTTATAATGTAATCTGAAATGTTTGATAATATCTGTAGTACATCGATGTTATTTTTTACTACCTCTGAAAGAAGGTCAAATTGTAAATACAAGAATAATATAGATACATGACAAGCAATTATTTGTACAAAGTTTACATCAATAATGCCTATGATGGTATTGTCAACAATAGCCAGTAGTTTCCTGAAATGAGGAATCTTAATCAACATTATCATAGGTTTTATCATTCTGGCAGGCTTACCTTTGCATTTGGTTGATGATGTGTACATCTCAATCAATTGTGGAGATGAATTCCATTGAGTGATGGCTGTCGTCGTTCTAAAAGAGAGGCGCATCCGAGTTTATGACTCGATGTCGCAAAGGAGACATTCCAGGCCATCGTCTGAGATATAAAAGTTGACCAAAATATTTCCTACTTACCTTGATATGAGTAGCTTTTTGGACCAAAAGGTTCGTACTGATTGGTCGACGATTGAAGCATACCGAGATAAAATGGGTAATCCATTTGATGTACAATATGTTGAAGGAATTTCTCAACAAACCATTGGTAGCCTGTAAGTATTAGTATCATGATTTAGTTTCATTTCATAAATTTCACAACGCTTACATGAACTGCAACGATGGATTACAAGAATCAAATGATGGACTTGATGCTGGATTTCTTGATACTCGATTACTACGTAAAAGATATGCTACTCTTTTATGGAAATATGGAAAAGCAAAAACTCAGAAGCCGTACACAAGCCACATTAAAGATCCTTGATGACCAAAGACAAATTTTGTAGCATCGGATGAAGAAAACCTTGTTCATACTTATTAGATCTGTATATCTTGAGTCCGTCAATGTAATAACCTATCCTTCTTGGTTAAACTTGATGATTTATATGTAGAGTAGATCATTTGTACCCACAATATTTTTTTATATTTATTTTTTTGTTGAGTTATTTCATGTAATTTCTGATGGCTTCGATTTATTTTATGTTGTCTATGAATATAATTTAATCCTTAGTTTTGAACATATTAATTGAAATGGAATACTAGATTCAAATATCACAAGAGATAATACATCTGCTGCAACAAACATATCTTATCAAATAGATTTAGACATATGTTGCAATATGAGATGCAACACGTATGTCATCTGCTTGAAATTATATAATAGGTCATCCTACTTTTTTTACTTGCTCTAACAGATTACCGATTAGTTGCAATAGATAGAATATAATGTTTCAACAAATTGTATATCTGTTGCGACAGACAGAGTGGGAACATCTTCATAATGCAACATATGACCAACCTATTCCAACAGATAATTAATCTTCACAACTGGTAATATATATGTCACAATAGTTACTATATCTGTTACAACAGATACAATATCTTTTACAACAGATATACAATCTGTTGCATTATAAAAGTTCAACTTTCATCAGATAGAGAATTATTGCCACTACATGTAAAGTAAAGTGGTTTGAGATAAAAAATTATTATCTTATTCATCTCCGTCTTTATACATATTCTTCATTATACACGGGCTCCAACCATTTGGTTAGGTCATCTACTGGAAATTATATAACAGGCCTTCCTACTTTCTTGATTTATTCTAACAGATTACCTATCAGTTGTAACAGATAGATTATATGTTACAACAAATTGTAAATCTGTTGTGATAGACAGACTGAGAAACATCTGCATAATACAACAGATAACCAACCTATTCAAACAGATAATCAATCTATCATAACAGGTATTATATTTGTTACAACATATATAAAATCTACTGCATTATAAAAATTCAACTTGGCCAGACATAAAAATTATTGCTACTACATGTAAAGTGAAGTGACTTGAAATGAAAAATTGTTATCGTGTTCATTTTTGTCTTTGTACATATTTTTATTTATACATGGGCTCCAACCATTTAATTAGTAGCCCATAATCCCAAGCCCATTTCATTTTTTCCACAACAGCGTCGAACAAATCGGTCATTTCTATGTCGGTCAGCAAACACTCGATGTATGCAAGCGAATACGGCCCGCACGCTGCACTGATTTTATTTTTTGGGAGCTGGATGTTATTATTTCGACCTTCAAAATCCCATTATTCCTTCGTCAAGACTTCAGTCGGCAGGTAAGTTTCATGTGGGCTAAAAACTTGTCCTCGCTAAAGACAGGTAAGTTGCAGTCATAAACCTTAATATTTCCCTAGTAGAGTAGTGTCTCACTGTGAGAAAATGTTTGACATCCACGTTCATGACTGCAAAGATTCTCTTTTCCTTGGTCCAGCTTTTACCGTGTTGATGTAACGCCCTAATTTTCAATAATTGGAACGTGGCATGGTGCTTATGATTCCGAAGGACCACAAGCTAACCATCTTCTGATATCTGTACCTTTTCACTACATAATATAATAAAATACATGCGAATAACTAGAGGAATCTTTCCCTAAGGTTCAAAATATCTAAAATACATAATTCTGCAAACTAAATACTTATACAACTGTCTGAAAAGCCTCAAACTGTCTGAACTATGGACATGATGGGACATGTACCCAACTAACTCCGTCAAATAAAATTAACTAAACATAATAATATACTGAAATAGTAATCATCCTCAGAATATGAGGACTCACTGCTAGATACTGAACTGCCAAACAAAATGATAACACCATAGTGCAAATGCATCAGTACATTGGAATGTACCGAGTATGTAAATGAGGTAAGTCTATCTTCAATGGATCGTTCATGAATGTAATTTAACTGAATGATATGCAAGAGCTGGATTAGCATACATTAAAGAATCTGAAATTACTGAACATACTATGCGTACTGTCACTGAGCATATTCGGACTAACTCTGGTAACTGACACTGAATATAGTAAGATTCTAAAATTTCTAAAAACACTAAGATTACGAGTATCTGGAGCTTCTTAAATTGATATCAACCCTATCTAACAGGTTGTATCTGAATCTACTAATAATAAGAATAATTGACAGAATCTGAGATCAACCCTATCTAGCAGGTAGTCTCTGAATCTGTGGATAATAATACTACTTGATAACTAATTTTAAGATTGTCCCATCTAGCAGCGGATCTTTAAATTTGCAAATAATCATACTTGATGGCCTATATCTAACGATCTTGAATTCTATACTTTGAACTGAGCTCTTTCTTAAAGTCTAAGACTGATTCTGAAACTAAGATTGTGGAAAGTATTCATCTAACCGACATGCCCCCTCTATCTAAGTCGAGGTCCAACCTGTACCTCATTTGGAAGGTTGTCAGTACTGCACCACTGGTAAAGACAACTTTATGTGACCCTTATCTATCAGGTACTCAAACAAGAATGGTGGATCCCTCATCTAACTGGTTAATCCACCATATCTACCCTCAACTATTAGGTATGATGTCTCAACCTACACTGGAAACGTAGTTCTAGAGTGCAAGGATTCCTGCTAAGAATCATACCCTTTACTGGTAGGTGAGTTCCTATCCTTGAGCTCACTCGGTGCTGAATCCTACTCCCAACTGAAAGACACTTAACTGATTCTCAACTGAGCTTAGACTGAGCTGAATTTGCTATTAATCACACTACTTGACTTATCTGACTGAGTTTGCTTGATTCCGTTTCTGATGGAATACTACTAAATTCTATTTTCTATCTCAATTCTATAGAGTTACGGATATTACTGAACTTTACTAAAGCCTTTACTAAATACTGAATATTGTTGAGGTCTGAACTGAGTACTGATCTTGATTAGACTGAAAACCGAGATTACAAACTTTTTTTACTATTCTATCATAGACTGAATTTTACTAATCATAGCACGACTGAGATTATCTTGAGACTGACTCGGATCTAGGTACACAACTATATTTTTCGGCTACAAGTACTCCCAAGACTCGATAGAAGAAAACTGACGCAACATAACTTTCTTGATTATAGGACTAAAGTCCAAAATTCATAATATCATAAGTTGGGGATTTCATACTACATATGGTTCTTGTAATCTTAACATGAGAGGGAATGCATATACATCACATCATGAGTTCTTCAATCTAGTTTCACAAATATCCCATCAATAATGATAATACACAAGAATATCATGACCATTCAATAAAAACATCTTCAATACAATACAATAGCATGGAAATCATTTCTAAAATAAGTATAGAACATGGGATTGTCATTTAGGTCCTATTGAGTCATAAAGGCATGATTTCTAGTCTCTTAGACATTTTGACAAACACCTTGCATGCACAACTTAGGCATAGGTGAAATCATCAAAATTACACATCACAATAACCCATTTTACATGTTTCCAATTCATATACTACCATGGTTTCATACACACAAAGATTCCATCTTGGGAATCATCCAACGCCAACAACATGATCATCAACATTCAACAACATCAACATCAATATCAACATCCCACAACATAAACATCATAACTATCACATACTAGGGCCAAGGCTTGAGTCCTGTAATCAACATATGAATTTAATCTCAACAACAACAAGAACTTCAATTTCAAACTACTGAAGTCATGAAAACTCAAAAAAAACAAAATCTTTGAATTTAAGAAAAAGGGTTCTTGAGCTTCTTGGGTGAAAGGGACCCAAGAATCAACACTTGCATACCTCAAATTTATGAATTTGGATGACTCTTGATTCTGGAAATCTATACGTAAGATTGATAGGTGATCCTTATAGCTCTCGCAATGGGGATTCCGAATCTTAAATTATCTTTGAATTTCTACGGTTGAATTTTGGAATATCTTGAATCTTTGTCTTGGAGTTGGGGGGGTTGTTTTTGAGAAAATTATAAAAAAGCAATGTATTTTGGATGGAAGTAGGCTGAATTTCGTGTTAAGGGTATATATAGAGGTGGAAGATAACCAAAATTCCCCTAAGGAAACAATTAAGGTCACATCTGTCCCTAGGTTACTGGTTTGATATGTTGAAGTAAACTGGCCATTACTCTTTACTCCGATTTTCAAATTGGATGAAACTAATTGCATTGGAAATAATACTCAAAGATATTTTATTTGATATACAACATCTCTCAAAGTTCATTATATACAGGGAGTTATGATTGTTTGAATTTGACCATAAAATGCTTAAAACTGGGCAAAAATGCTCTAGCTAGGGCGGCGCCCTTCTTAGACTAGGGTCTAAATGAGGTTGTGCGGCCCTGTATCCTTTTGATACTGGTTAGGAAAAGAATATATGACCTTAGTCAACTCCAAAAATTCTGAAACTCACCCAGGATGAACTATGACCTTGCTCCATTGCAACGCAACTTGAAAATCAAAATTTGGAAGTAGGGAAGGTCACGAAATAATTGATCAAAGTTAGCAAGCTTATGGAATAAAGAAAGTTTCAACACTTGGCCAAATTTTTAAGTGCTAAGCTTCTCTTGGTAAGATTAAAAAGGCATTTAATGACTCGAAAAATTTATGGGGTATGACATTATCTCCCCCTTGGGAACATTCATCCTCGAATGTCGCTTGATAAGCTAAGAGTACTGATCAACTGAACTTTCTTAAGGGACGAGGACATCTGAAACATATCTATACAATGGGAACTGTTGACATACTTAATCTTCTACTTGAATATGCATAGCTTATGCATATAATACCAAACTGGAACTATTGACAAACTGAATTCTTATACGAAATATACATATCTAATACATGGATCTATGACTGAGTTATTCTCATATACGCATGAATGAATATACTGATAGACTGAACTTCTTCTGCTGAACATTCATGTCTAATGCATGAATACTCGACTGAACTGATTCTCAATCAAATGCTTGAATGAATATGCAATGATAACTGGTACTACTTTTTGAGCGACATCTAAACATGAAAGTGTATGGTTCTATATGACATAAAGGCATCAGAATACTATGGGGTATCTCCCCCTTGGGACATTATGTCACTCTATGAACGGTTACTTCGCTTATATATTGGGTGATGCATAAGACATATACAAACTAGATCATAATAGAATCTTGAGGGTTTGAAACTAATGCATGATATATGATTTTAACTGAACTCGCAACTACTAGCATACTTAATCTCAAAGGGGAGAAAAGGATTTAACAACGCAAATCATAAAGAAAAAGGGCCATACCTTACCTGAATCTATGTCAGGGAAACTTTCATGATCATGGCTAGCCTAAAGTGCATACAATCTGTTATGAGATAAAGGACGACTACGCTGACTTCGGGGACTTGGCTTAGGGTAGTCTCATACTTTGTGACCTGGATCGCTACATCCAAAACACACATCACTATCGGCTCTACATACTCCCTTATGATTCTTACCATATTCTTCACACAGCGGGTAAGTAATACCCCTGCTATCACTACCCTAGGCTTTGGAGCGTGGTGCACTAGCTGAGGATGGAGCTGGGACTAAAAAATTCTGACTATGGTGAGAACATTTACCATCCTGTGACCCTGCTTTGGAGAAATTATTACTGACTATTCTAGCTTTCTTATTAGACCTCTCTCTTTTCTTCATCTTATCTAACTCAATCTGCTGAGTATGTGTCATTAATCTCGCAAATTCATCTCTTGATTAAGCATAGTAGACCTACACTCCTTAAGGACGTACCCCAACACACTAGTCACGAATTTACTCGTACTCGCTCTAGGGTCAGCAATCAACTCAGGGGCATACTTAGCTAGTTGGTTGAACTTAAGTCAATACTCCGTCACTGCGATAGATACTTGTCTATGATACATAAATTTTTCTACCTTGGATTTTCTCATATCTAGGGGGAAAAACTTATCTAAAAAGGCACCCTAAAATACTTTCCAGGTCATGGGAGCATTATTCTTCCCTCTACCCTTCCTCCACTCTACAACCTAATCATAAGCAATGTCTTTCAGCCGATAGGAGGCTAATTCTACACTTTCTTCCTCAGACATATGCATAACTTAGGTGATTTTATTCACCTCTTCTAGAAACAACTACGGGTCCTCGTCTACCTTAGACCTAATGAAATCAGGAGAATTCATCCTTATAAAGTCACAAAGTCTAGCTGTGGCTACATCACCACCTTGCTGACGTGGAGCAGCAGTCTGACTATTGGACCGAACAGAAGCAGTCACAGCTTTGGCCAATGTCTAAAAAATATCCCAAAATTCGGCATGAGATACAGTCTCATTATGAGGATCTACTAGCTTAGGGGCTGACTAGTTCCCTATTCTCTTCTAAGGAGGCATGTTCTGCAAATGGAAGAGGAACAAGGATTAGGATAAAAGTTCAACTCGAGCTTTTACTCATTGGAATGACTTTAATACTGAAAGAAGGGAAACTGTTCCTAAAAACACCTTATAGCCTCCGGTACATAAATGTGGCGCACAACACACCCATGTACTAGACTCTACTAGATGCGTCTTTTCAGACTTCCTAGGACACCTATTGAACCTTAGGCTCTGATACCAAGTTTGTAATGCCCCAATTTTCTGTAACCGGAATATCACACGATGCTTATGATCCCGAAGGACCATAAGCTAACCATCTTCTAATATCTGTACCTGCTTACTTCATAATATAATAAAATACATGCAGACTAAATACTTATACAACTGTCTGAAATACCTCAAACTATCTGAACTGTGGAGTTGATGGGACATGTCCCCAACTAACTCTGTCTAATATAATTATCTAAATATAATAATATACAAAAATAGTAATCATCCTCGGAATATGAGGACTTACTACTGGATACTGAGCTACTACTGCTGATCTGGAACTTGTGTTTCTGAATCTATGGCGTCAAACAAAATTATAACACCATAGTGTAAATGCATCAGTACATTGGAATGTACTATGTTAATGAGGCAAGGCTAACTACAAGGGATTATGCATGAACGTAATTTAACTGCATGATATGCGAGAGCTGGATTAGAATACATAAAAGAATCTAAAATTACTGAACATACTGCGCGTACTGTCACTGAGCATACTCGTACTAACTCTTGTAACTGATATTGAACATACTGAGATTCCAAAATTTTTGAACATACTAAGATTACGAGTATCTGGAGCTTCTAAAATCGATAGCAACCATATTTAATAGGTTTTCTCAGAATCTACTATTTATAAGAATGATTGACTAAATTTGAGATCAACCCTATCTAGCAGGTAGTCTTTGAATCTGTGGATAATAATACTATTTGATAACTGATTTTAAGATCAGCCTATCTAGCAGCGATCTTTGAATTTGTAAATAATTATACTTGATGGCCTGTATCTAACAACCTTGAATTCTATACACTATACTGAGCTCTTTCTTGAAGTCTGAGACTAATTCTGAAATTGAGACTGTGAGAAGTATTCATCTAACCGACATGCCCCATCTAGCTAAGTCGGGGTCCAACCTGTACCCTAGTTGTAGGGTGTCAGTATTGCACCACTGGTAAAGACAACTTTATGTTACCCTCATCGATTAGGTACTCAAATGAGAATAGTGGAGCCCTCATCTAACCGGTCAAGCAACCTCATCTACCCTTAACTATTAGGTATGATGTCTTAACCTATGCTGGCAACGTAGTTCTGGAGTGCAAGGATTGCTGCTAAGAATCACACCCTCTACTGGTAGGTGAGTTTCCATCCTTTAGCTCACTCGGTACTGAATCCTACTCCCAACGGAAAGACACTTAAATGATTCTTAACTGATCTTAGACTGAGCTGAATCTATTATTGATCACATTACTTGACTTACCTGACTGAGTTTGCTTGATTCCGTTTCTGATGGAATACTACTGAATTCTATTTTCTGTCTGAATTTTATAGAGTTACATATGTTACTGAACTTTACTAAAGGCTTGACTAAATACTGAATATTGCTAAGGTCTGAACTGAGTACTGAGCTTGATTAGACTGAAAACTGAGATTACAATATTTTTTAATTGATTTGTCACTATCTGAATTTTACTGATCATAGAACGACTGACATTATCTTGAGACTGACTCGGCTCTAGGCACGCAGCTATATTTTTCAGGTACAATTATTACCAGGACTTGATAGAAGGAAACTGACACAACATGACTTTCTTGATTATAGGACTAATGTCCAAAATTCATAATATCATAAGTTAGGGATTTCATACTACATATGGTTCTTGTAATCTTAACATGAGAGGGAATACATATACATCACATCATGAGTTCTTCAATCTAGTTTCACGAACATCCCATCAACAATCATAATACATAACAATATCATGGAAATTCCATAAAAACATCTTCAATACAATACAATAGCATGGAAATCATTTCTAAAATAAGTATAGAACATAGGATTGTCATTTAGGTCCTATTGGGTCATAAAGGCATCATTTCTAGTCTCTTAGACATTTTAACAAACACCTTGCATGCACAACTTAGGCATAGGTTTAATCATTAAAATTACACATCACAATAACCCAATTTACATGTTTCCAATTCATATACTACCATGGTTTCATACACACAAAGATTCCATCTTGGGAATCATCCAACGCCAACAACATGATCATCAACATTCAACAACATAAACATCAACATCAACATCCCACAACATAAACATCATAATTATCACATACTAGGGCCAAGACTTGAGTCTTATAATCAACATATGAATTTAATCTCAACAAAAACAAGAACTTCAATTTAAAACCACTTAAATCATGAAAAATCACAAAAATAAAATCTTTGAATTTAAGAAAAAAGGTTCTTGAGCTTCTTGGGTGAAAGGAACCAAAGAATCAACACTTGCATACATTAAATTTATGAATTTGGATGACTCTTGATTCCGAAACTCTGTACGTAAGATTGATAGGTTCTCCTTGTAGCTCTCGCAATGGGGATTTCAAATCTTAAATTATCTTTGAATTTCAATGGTTGAATTTTAGAAGAGCTTGAATCTTTATATTGGAGTTGGGGGGGTTGTTCTTGAGAAAAATATGAAAAAACAATGTATTTTGGATGGAAGTAGGATGAATTTCGTGTTAAGGGTATATATAGAGGTGGAGGATGATCAAAATTCCCCTAAGGAAACAATTAAGGTCACATTTGTCCCTCGGTTACTGGTTTGATATGCTGAAGTAAATTGGCCATAACTTTTTACTCCGATGTTTAAATTGGATGAAACCAATTGCATTGGAAATAAGACTCAAAGATATTTCATTTGATTTATAGAAGATCTTACATTTAATTATATACATGGAGTTATGATTGTTTGAACTTGACCCTTAAATGCTGAAAACTGGGCAAAAAGTCTCTAGCCAGGGTGGCTCCCTGCTTAGACTGGGGGTCTAAATGAGGCTGCACAACCCTGTAGCCTTTTGCTACTGGTTCAAAAAATCAAAAAACACCTTAGGAAACTTCAAAAATTCTGAAACTCACCCGGGATGCACTACGATCTTGCTCTATCATAATGCAACTTGAAAATCAAAATTTAGAGGTCGAGAAGGTCACGAAATAATTGATCGAAGTTAGCAAGCTTATGGAATGAAGAAATTTTCAACACTTATCCATATTTCTAAGTGCTAAGATTCTCTTGTTTAGATTAAAAAGGCATTTAATGTCTCAAAAAAGTTATGGGGTATTACAGTGGATATGGCCTCTTTCATCTAATATATGTAATTTCTTCTTCATCCCATTGGAAAGTAGAAACTAACTTATCAAATCCCAAGCCACCAAAATCAGATAGCTTATGGATATTATCGTAACTATCCTTGAAATTGTTGTAGAAGTTGAGGTCCATTATCCTATTGGCAGCATCATAAGAATCCGGGTACGCTAATTGTCTGCCGCTCATGAGGCAGAGAATTTCATCAACATACTGTGGTATAAGAAGACAATTTTTGAAAAGGTTTGTAATTGTAAAGAATAAAAATATAGAGGAAAAAATCTCTTCCAGAGGGCTCACTGAATCAATTCACAAATATCTCATCCAACACAACTTACGTAATAGATGTGCATTATGTTGAAATAGAATACCAAGTTGTTGCACCAGATTACACATCTGCTGCATAGATTCTTCTTCATAGAGTTGATTAGAAGGCTAGGTTAGCAAAAGTAAACTTATATTGGTGTCAAACCACTCACACATATTTGTCATATTTGAGTAGTCTTTGGCGGCAAATTAATAAATGGTGTATTCTTTTCGAATCTTCGTCTTGCCATTTATGATTTCTTGCAGTTTCTTCTCCTTATCCTTGCCAAGCGCCGCGAATACGTCCACCTTCTTCAGCTGCCCCAAAACTTCAACAACTCTTGGAGGGGGAGGATTTACAATTTTTGTTTTTTTAAGAATGGACAGAATTTGTCTAATTTTTCTTCTCTTCCTCCTAACCACCACTGTAGAAGTGCATGGCTCCCTCACCTTCTTGAATGCTATGACACCCCTCCTGGATTTCAATTTCTCGGTATCTTCAGCAATAGCCTCTAGCTTTTTAAGGAGTTTATCCTTTCTGTCCTTGTACACTTTGTATTTGAAATAAGAACATGAGGGTGAAGAGAAGTGAGGGGACCACTATAAGTGTGGGAAGGACTAGTGTAGGGGTGAGAGGGACTTGAGCAAATGGTGTTTTTAAACATATTTATTTTTTACTGAGCACTAATATGCTCATAATCATGACTAGTAGTAGCAGCAGCTTCAGTATGGCTTCCACTATCATCAACAACTTCACCAGCAACACCCCAGAAGAAGCACATGGATTGTTGCAGTTTGAGGTTGGTCGTGAAATGCTTCAACATTAGGTTGACCTTGCCTAACTGCTCTTCTTATGGATGTTGCTCCAGCCAATTTCTTCTTTAATAACTCCATTGTTGGTTCTTCTTTTGTATGAATAAAACTAGAGAAAGAAAAGAAGTCATCCCCAGCTCATCAACGCTAGGAATGATCCAAGGATGCACAACCTATAAAAAAATATAGAAGGCATTTAAATCATATAATAATAATTTACAATCAGTTGGGTTACATAGATGTTAACATAGCCAACTTATGCAACAGATAATCTAGCTGCCGCAACAGCTAATTTGTATGTTGCAACAGATTGAAAATATGTTGCATCAAATTACACATCTGTTGCATAATTTGCAGTAAATAGGCAATCTATTGAGTCGGGTTTAGAGAACCAGAGCAACAAATGGTTAATCTTGTGTGAAATATTGATCATCTATTGCAATAGATTACCCATCTGTTGCACTAGTTGTAGTTGACAGGTAATTTGTTGCAACAGACGATCCATCTGTCACAAGAGCTGGAACATCTATTGCAATAACTTTCTTTGAGACAAATTATTTTAGTTAAAAGAAGACGTACTACATCATCCGAATAGTTAAAGACATCAGTCTCCTTAATATATTTTTTGCTGCCCTTTGTTGCAGCCAACCACCTAAGGATCCTTGGATGAGAAACCTTATCCTGGTAATCCTTGAACTACTTTTGGAGGGGAGTAATGGCTTCATATGCCTAATCCTAAAAGATATAAATAGGAAGCAAGAAACAAAAGTCATAATAACTATATTCAATATAAATTAATGGATAAGTAAGAATAGTGATCAATTTTACCATTAAAGTCCAAAGTATAATGTGATCATTTTTGGGGAGAGCTTTGTTAGTAAATATTTGACAGTCAAGTAGTAGCTGTCATATCCCCAGGGATAATCGTTGAATTTTCAAAAATCATCAGCAAGCACCAACAAATCATGTTCTATAACTTTTCTGATATCTTTTGCCAATAAAATAGAATGGACAAACCAAACTAAGCACAATTTCTCCCTGTAGTGCTTTGGTATGTTTTTATTCTCAAAATCTGCCATCAAATCCTCCTCTTTGTAGCTAGGTCCAACAATGCCCAAAAATCCATCTTTTTTACCTTGTATTTGTTGGACCCTTTGGTGGGTGTTTCCTTGATGAGAGATTCTTCTGGACGATCAAATCTCAAGTCCGTCACTATGTAAAACTCTTTCAATCCAAAACAAACCGGCATGCCATAATAGTTGATCCAGACATCATCTATTTTTTTTCTCCCCTCCTTTGAATCTTTATCATCCTCCGCATACTTGATCCTACGCTTGAGAAGGTCATATACCAAGCTCATTGGTAAACGAAGAGTGAGGTCATCAGAGTAGATGGGTAATATGTTGAGTTGGGTTCAGACAACCAGATCAACAGATGGTTAATCTGTTGTGAAATATGGATCATCTGTTGCAATAGATTACCCATCTATTGCACCAATTGTAGTTGATGGGTAATCTAATGAAGCAGATGACCTATTTGTCACAACAGATGGAACATCTATTTCAATATCTTTCTTTGAGGAAAATTAGTTTAATTAAAAGAGGACGTACTACATCATCTGGAGGGTTAAAGATATCAGCCTCCTTAATATAGTTTGTACTGCCCTTTTTTGCAGCCAACCACCTAAGGATCCTTGGATAAGAAACCTTATCTTGGTAATCCTTGAACTGCTTTTGGAGGGGAGGAATGACTTCATATGCCCAAGCCTAAAAGACATAAATAGGAAGCAAGAACAAAAGTCATAATAACTATATTTAATATAAATTAATGGATGAGTAAAAATAGTGATCAATTTTACCATTAAAGCCTAGGGAAAGCAGTATAATGTGATCGTCTTTGGGGAGAGCTTTGTCATTAAATATTTGACAGTCAAGTAGTAGCTTTCATATCCCCAGGAATAATTATTGAATTTTCCAAAATCATCAACAAGTGCCAACAAATCGTGTTGTATGACTTTCCTGACGTCTCTTGACAATAAAATGGAATGGAAAAATCAAACTAAGCACAATTTATTCCTGTAGTGCTTTATTATGTTTTTATTCTCGAGAATTGCCATCAAATCCTCCTCTTTGTAGCTAGGTCCAACAATAACCAAGAACCCATATTTTTTTACCTTACGTTTGTTAGACCTTTTGGTGTGTGTTTTGTTGATGGGAGGTTCTTCTGGATGATCGCATCTCAAGCCCATCACTATGTAAAACTCTTTCAATCCAAAAGAAACTGGCATGCCACAATTGTTGATCCAGACATCTTCCATCTTTTTTCTTCCCTCCTTCAAATCTTTATCATTCCCCAAATACTTGTTCCAGTGCTTCAGAAGGTCATATACCATGCTTATTGGGAAATGGCGAGTGCGGTCCTCAGACAGCTCGAGAAAGCATGCAAAATAGCTCTTCTTAAAAAGTTCATCTATGTTTTCATTCTTCATAATACTCCTAAATTTATAAAAAGGTTTCCCCAACTGACATTTAAGTACAAGATCACCAAATACTGCATTAGGGTTATTCATCGACATTGCAACTTAAAACTTGTCAATACTAATGGTTTTGACAAAATCATGTTGGGATTTCAATATTATTTCATGTCCCATTGGTAAGAAGGATTTATAACTTTCCCCATCTTCATTGTTTTGGATATTCCTCCGAATCTATCTTTACTCTAGACTTTTTTGTTTGGTGATCAGAAGTTGATCCACTTTCTCCACTTTTAGTTTCTTTTCTTTTGGGACACATCTTTTAACGACAAATAATAGCAAAACAAAACATACATTGCATTTGATTTCTGCATAATTTAAAAAAAAGGTAAGACAAATTTCAATAAATTATTCTACGCCACATTACCTAAAGAATACTCCAACGGATAACCCATCAGTTGGATGAGATGGGAAATCTGTTTGAAGACCTATTTAATATCTCCCAACAGATATTCAACCTATTACAATAGATGGACCACCACCATCACAACCAATTCCACTAACAATGGCACCAAGATCACCACCAATGCCACCAATACCAACACCAAGACCACCGACACTACCACTAAAAACACAAATACTAACAAAACCAACAACAACCACCAACAACACCCCAAACACCATCCAACAATAACACGACAGTCAACAAATCACTGAGACAAAAACTAGGGTTTTCTTGGGTGTTTTCTACTTTTTTGCATCAAAACACAAAATTGTTAACCCATTCTCGAAGATAATACAACCAAAAGTCCTTTTTTCATCATTAACTAAAAATCTCTAATTTTTAAAATAAAGAACTAATTTAGAACTCTTTTCTAACTCTGTTACCTGTGAAGATAGAAAAAATGATAGATACAAGTGGGAATGAAGTCGAAAATAACAGCTATATAGTCAAAAATAGGAATAAAGATTCTTTCGGATCTAAACTGATCCATATCTTAGATTCCTCGACTGAAATTATTATTTTGATACCCTTTTGACATTAACATATGGTTCACTATTGCACTTTTATTCTCGTCTTCTTCTTTGAAAGTTAATTATATTTATTTTTCTATTTAATTACCATTTCCCCATATCATATTTATTTAAAAAATTTGAAGGAACTTTTAAGTGTTGAATAAACAAATCGAGAATTTTCATTGCAATATGCGAAAAAAGTCATCTATTGGGAGAAGTTTAAAAGCCTTATTGACAACATCATTTTTTTGTATGTATTTTGTTTGTTTCTTTGTTGTTGATGCTATTATTGATATAGTTGGTGGGTTTGGCATTGTTGGAACTTGTGGTGTGGTGTTGTTGATGGTGTTGGAACATAGGATGTTGCTTATTTATTGTTGATGGTATTGTTAATGGTGTTAGAACAAATGTTATTATTTTTTTTTAGTTGTTGATGTTTTTTATTTGTTGTTTCTTTGTAGTTTATGTTGTTATTGATATTGAAATAGACGGAGCAACTGTTGGAACAAATGAAACCACCAGTAAGGTTGGTTTGATGTATTCCAACAGACTCCATATCTGTTGCAACAGACTACATATCTATTGCAGCAGACTGCACATCTATTGCATCAGACTCCACATTTGATAAAACAGACTCCTCATCTGATGCAATAGACTCCTCATCTAATGCAACAAACTATATATTTGTTGCAACAGATAGATAATATTCTTTCTGTGACGTTAATATTTTTCCTCCTCTTTGTAGATATAAGGAATTGAAAGTTGATCAACCTTTTCCAGACCATCACAAGAGGCTCCAGTAAATATGGGTTCGTAGAAATAAGCTATATGTAGATGGAACCACTTCATATGTGGGAGGTATGTATTACTGATAATGTTATCATGGAAACGCACATAAATTACACTGATTTTGTGAATGCTATTTTTACCATTTAGTCATAGATCATTCTAATAAGATATCTGTAATATTATAGTTAAGTTTGGTAGGTCCAAACTGATAAGGCTAAGGGACCATGAATATGGTTCTGATACCCTGTTAAGATTTAATGTTGATTGTTGCTCATGTTTATGTGTCAAGAATTGTGAAGGGATCTAGTTTTGATGTCATTATAAAGATATTAAATAGCGATTGAACTAACTTTTAGGGTGCATTGGACTCTGAGAAGTCCTTTGAAGCCTAGCACTACATCTAACAAGAATGGAAAACCAATATAGTTATTGACCTAGCAAAAATTTTTATTGTTGGGTTGCTTGGGGTGATGATTATACGCTAGAATTTGTGGTAGGAGAATGCCTTTAAGGGAAAATGGGTGGTTGGTGAAAGACTATATCATCTGAAAGCTAATTGAAGAAGAGTCATAGGGTAGAAAGGAATTTCTAGTGGATCTGACCGATGAAACTGTCTTAAGACAAAAGAAATATGTATCAAGTGCAAATATGAAATTTTATCCAGTAAGGAAACATCCATCCGTAGTCTCTTTACAAAAATAGTGCAGATGGAAAATTTGCTAGGAAACTACGACTAGGTAGCGTGGTCGGGATTATCACCTAGATAGAAATTAGGAGAAGACTAAGAAAGCAGCTTTACGGGCATCAAAGGCTGAAATGATGTACATTAAGTCTAAAAAACTTAGGTCAACAACAACTATATTTAAAATAATGAATCTAAGCGAAAGAGACAATTTCTGAATTTTAAATTGTATCCCATGCCTTATTGTTTGTGGTTCCGATCAGGTCAACTACTGCTGACCTGATCGGAACCACAAATGAGATTAAAAGGCCGATTGAGTGTCATTACTTCCTTAGTAATATGGTTATAATTAATTGTGTTTTCTAGCCATTGCATGCTTTCAACATTTCTTGGAAAAGATCAGAGGCTTTCTGTAGTATGGGAATTTCAATAATTTTTAAGTTTTACTCCAGCTTGCTGATTTGGTATTCAAGCTTGTCGTTGCCATCTTTGAAGTTGGTATAGAGTTTCTGATCACCTGTGAGCTTGATTCGAAATACTATCTTCAAAGTTGTGGCATTGTTTAAGTTCTTCAAAACACTTTCTTCGAAAGCCTTAAAGGATACATGAAAGGTCGCTGTGTAAGTTTTAAGGTCAAAATGTGTTGATGCACGGTGTAGATGTGGTCCCAATAGTTGAATAGGACACTTTTATCGAGTGTTGCTCAACCACCCTTCAAGGGATTTGATAAATAAATAAGCAAGGAGTTAGTAGCATTTGATGTAAACTGACTCTACCAAGCCTATCAAATGTTACATAACTCCAGGCTCATTATCCTATCAAAAAACATTGCCCGAGTTGATGGAAAAATCAAATGAGCTCAATATCTTAGCCTTTCTGCTTATCGCTCTTCTCTAATTATTGATGACAAGATATTATCCATCCAAAAGTACATACCACCAGCAGAAATGCTTGCCACAACAAAAGTATTTAGAAGGGATGACTAGTAATCTCTCAAAACTAAGTTATATTGATAGACTATTAGTCATGCCTTCTAAATAATTTCTCTCTGGCAAGAATGTCTGCTGATGATAAGATATATACCATGAAAAAGTCTACACCATCAACAAAAATGCTTTGCCACAGCGAAAGTCTTTAGAAGGCATGACTAGTAATCTCTCAAGACAGAAAAATTGCTACTCCTCGGTCTTGCACTATTGAGAAATGTACAAAGTACATAGGAGAACAACATATGAGTTAAAAAAACTGATAAGATAAAAAGGGGAGGAATATGAAGGACAAACTGAATGCATATTCCTCCCCTTTTTATCTTCTCACTTTTTTCAACTCACATATTATTTTTATATGGCCTTTGTACATTGATCAATAGTGCACAACAGAGGAGTTGCATATTTTCTGTCTTGACGTATTACTAGTCATGCCTTCTAAAGACTTTCACTGTGGCAAGCATTTCTACTGACGGTGGAGAATTTTGCATGGCAGATATCTTGTCATCTCCAGAGATTCTTGCTAGTCCAAAATTCTTTAGAAGGCATGAATAATAGTCTCTCAATATCACTTGGTTTTGAGAGATTACTAGTCATGCCTGCTAAAGTCTTTCGTTGTGACAAGTATTTCTACTGACGGTGTAGACTTTTGTATAGTAGATATCTTGTCATTAATAATTGGAGAAGAGCGATCAATATAAAGGCTAAGAGATTGAGCTCATTTGATTTTTCCACCAACTCAGGTAAAGTTTTTTGATAGGGTAATGAGGCTGGAGTTACGTAACATTTGATAGTCTTGGTAGATTCAGTTTAGATCAAATGTTACTAACTCCTTGATTATTCATTTATCAAATACCTTGAAGGGTAGTTGAGAAACGCTCAATAGAAGTGCTCTATTCAACTGTTGGGACCACATCTTCACTATGCATCAACACATTTTGACCTAAAACCACACACAACGACCCTTCATGTAGCCTTTAAGGCTTTTGAAGAATGTTTTTTAAAGGGCTTCTACAATGCCATAACTTTGAAGGTAGTGTCCCTGGTCAAGATCACAAGAGATCAAGAAATCTATACCAACTTCAAAGATGGAAATGAAAAGCTTGAATACCAAATCAGCAAGCCAGAGAAAAGCTTAAAAATTATCGAAATTCACATACTACAACAAGACTCTAATCTTCTCCAAGAAACGTTGAAAGCATGCTAAGGCTAGAAAACACAATCAATTATAACTATATTGCTAAGGAAGTAATGATACTCAATATGCCTTTTAATCACATTTGTTGTTCCGATCTAGTCAACAATAGTGAAAAAGACGGCATAGGATACAATTTTAAAATCGGAAATTGTCGCCTTCACTTAGATTCCTTATTTTAAATGTAGTTGTTGTTGGCCTAAGTTTTCTAGAATTGCTACATCATTTCAACCCTCGATTCCCGTGAGGAGGCTTTCTTGGTCTTCTCCTAATTTCTATCTAGGTGATAATACCGACCATGCTACCTATGCTCATCTTCCTACCAACGTTTCCATCTGCACTATTTTTCTTTTAGAGAGACTACAGATGGATGTTTCATTACCAGACAAAATTTCATATTTGCACTTGATAAATATTTCTCATGCTTTAGGCTAGATTCTCTAGAATTTCCATGCTACCCTATGCCTCTTCTTCAATTAGGTTTTAGATGATATAGTCTTCCATCAACTCTCCTTTCCCTTAAAGGTATTCTTCTTCGACTCTTTCTGTCTTATATTCGTCTTCTAGATTAACACTTCTATATAAATTTGGGCCAGGGGAATTTCTATTTTTTTTAATTCTTGTTTGATGTAGTGCGAGGTTTCGAAGGTGTTCTCAAAGTCCAATGCACACTTAAATTTAAGTCCAATCGCTATTGGTTCTCTATAATGACATCAAATATTGATCCCTTCTAAGAACTTGACGCGCATAAACACGAGCAACAAACGTCAGTAATTTGTTACACGGTATCTGCACCATCTATATAAGGCCCTCGTCCTTATAAATTTGAACCCATCAAACTTAACTGTACAATGCAAGATCTTGTTTGAATCATCAGTTCCTAATTGGTTAAAATCTGCATTCACAAAAATATTATACTTTATGTGTGTTGTCCTGGTGACCTTGTTAGTAATACTTCTAAACTCCCACACATATGATAGTAGATCCATCTTCACTCACCTTATTCTTCCTAGCCCATTTATGGCTTAAATTGAATAAACAGATGACTAGCAAAGTACAATAGATGCTACATTTGTTGGAAAAGCAAACTGATATATCCATCTGTTGCAACAGATTGTCAATATGTTGTAAGTTATCTGACAGATGAAATATATTTTGCAAGAGATTACCCATCTGTTAGATTTATTTTAAATAATTTTTCTTTTCTTTCCGAAATATAATAAAAAAGATAAAATGTTGTATTTATATCCATTTTTTTAATTTACATATTCAAAAAGTCACCAGTTTTATTTAATTAAGGGATATGAACAATCGTGGAATTTTGTTTGACTAAGTCACTTATTCCAATTCAATCATTAATAAATAGGTCCCTCCGGCCTCCTTTTCTTACCCTCACTCATTTATTCTACTACACTTACAATTCCAATATGGATGATCCAGATTCGTACAAGAATATTCATATCCAGTCCTTACAGGAACTTCAAAGATAGTTTGATGAACTCCAGAAGGATTTGTCCGACTTCAGAGCAAGGTTGAGGAGGACCCTGCTGCCGCCGAATGAAAATTGTCTGGTTAACAATAATAATAGTAATAATAATAATAATAGTATTGATAGTAATAGAGTAGTAATAATAATTAGGTTATGTTTTTTGTTTCTTTTAGCGTATGTATTTTTTTTTTTATATCGGATCTACCTATAAGAGATTCAAAAATCTATGTATATGTTCAGTTTGGTTAGATTTGGTCGACTTTAAATTTTTAATTCTTATTTAATATTTAATTATCATTCTATTTATTTCCTATTCTTAATATGTCGATGGTTGGAGGTACGGATTGAGCACCTGTACTAACAGAGGGTGGTGAAAAGTCATGATTCTCCTAAAAATGGTTCATTAATAAATAATAAGGAACTAAATTATATACACAATTTATAACCATAAAAGAAAGATTATTTAATTTTTTAAAAAGTCACAACATTGGATTAATTAAGTTATATAATGATTTTTAAGAAAAAGGTGAATAGTCGTGACTGTGACTTTTTGTCTAAACACATTCAACAAACAAAAGCAAACAACATTGCTGATGCATCAAATGCCTCATCTATTGCGACCGATGAATCAATTGTTAGAAGAAATAAAAAAAGCTCCTAAAATAGATGGTTGATTTGTTGCAATAGATGGGTTATCTGATGCATAGATGGGTTATCTGATGCAACAGATATAGAATTTTTTTCTTTAACTCAATAAAAAAAATGGTTATTATTTTATTAAAGAAACGGTTATTGAAAACCAGTTGTCTTTGATTTTCAAATTGAGAAAAAGGTTATTTAAATTTAAGAACTAATTAATAATAATAAGCTGAAAAGTCATGACTTGTAACAATAATAAAAA
This sequence comes from Capsicum baccatum var. pendulum, assembly GCA_030864225.1. Lineage (NCBI taxonomy): Eukaryota > Viridiplantae > Streptophyta > Magnoliopsida > Solanales > Solanaceae > Capsicum > Capsicum baccatum. The sequence goes on from CM061557.1 coordinate 46,480,202, forward strand.
AACTCACCAGCTTGATTTAATTAAGTCATTTCTTTTCACATAAAACAATAAGAAAATAAATGCTAAACACAATTTAAACAGTAAAAAACTCACCAAAAATATTTTTGCTTTAAATATATTTTATTAATTTATATAATAAAAATGTCAGAAAATTTGGATTAATGATATGATGATAATTTTTTTTAAAAAAAGATAGATTATATATTGCAACAGATAGATTATCTAATAGAATAGGTTATCTATTGTTGCAACGGATGATATATGTGTTGTCACAGATATGTTATCTGATGCAACAGATATATAATATGTTGCAATGTAAAAACTATTCCTGGAAAGAACTAATTATTATTAATAATAACATTAAAAGTCATGACTTATCACAATATTGCTTACTTTAATTAAGTCATAACTTTTTACAGTAATCGAGAATGTCATTAATAAATAGAGGTGAACAATTGCGCTTTTAAATCTGTTTTATTAATTTATATAATTAAAAAGTCAGAAAATTTGGATGTCATGATGATAATTTAAAAAAAAAGATATGTAGATTATATGTTGAAAAAAATATATTATCTGATGCAACAGGTTATATATTTGTTGCAACAGATGATATATCTATTGTCACAGATGAGTTATCTGATGCAACAAATATATTATCTGTTGTCACAACTCAATATAAAAACGGTTCATGGAAAGAACTAATTATTAATAATAATAAGCTGAAAAGTCATGATTTATCACAATATTGCTTAGTTTAATTAAGTCATAAATTTTCACAGTAAGCAAGAAATGTTATTAATAAATAGAGGTAAACAGTTGCGACTTTTTGCCTAACACATTCAAGTTCAATCATCTATAAATAGGTCCCTCCTTAATCAATCGGTCATTTACTACACTCTATTTATTCCTTGCTCTTATTACACCTTCAACTAATTTCTCTTCAAGGACTTGATAGCTTTCTCCTGTCTTTGGTAAATTTTTTCCTTGATGTTTGTGTAAATTTACGTTGTATTAAGCATTCAAATTCTTTCTTTTCTTTACATTTTTTTTAAGTGTGTGTTTTGTCAACTTATGCATTTTCTAGAGATGGCTGATCTAGTATGGGATGTCGCTATTTTACGAGATGCCATGCGGAAACTGTAGAAGGAGGTTCATGACCTGTAGTGGGAGTTGGCCACCGTTAGAGTAAGGATGCTGCAGGAGATTCGCAGGCTGAGGAGGGAGCTGCTGCTGTCGGTTTAAGATTGGCCGGCTGGCCAAAGAAATAATAATGATGATAATAATAATTACGCTTTTGTTTTCTTTTACCTATGTATTTTATTTTTTTGTTTAATAAAAATATTTATGTTTGATACATTTGACGTTTTAATTCTTATTTAATTTTCATGTTGTCTATTACTTTTCCTTAACAAATGACATGTCTACAATTAAGGAATAATTTGAATCCAGTATCAATAGCAAGTGATTAACATATGTGTTGAGTTATCTGTTGGGTTTTTGACATGACTTGTAATTTGTTATTCGAAATAGATTATTCACCTGTTGCAACAGAATAATTATCTGTTACAACAGATAAATATTCTTTTGTAACAGATATATATTTTATTGCAACAAATTACTTTTCTATTAGAACAGATAACTAATCTGGTGCAATAGATTATTTATATGTTGAAACAGATTACTAATTTGGTGCAACAGATCATTAATTTGTTAAAACATATAACTAATCTGGTGCAATCTATTGCAACAGAATACCCATTTATTCGATTCATATTACGGGCACCTAGAACCATAAAAATGAATCCAACATGAGTATATTGTTTCAATAGAATATTTATCTAGTGCCACAGATGATGGATCTGTTTAAACAGATTGCTCTTATGTTGCATTCATGTTTGCGTGCTAGCTATTGTTGAAAAAACAGCACACTAGTAGTTACCCAGATGACAAATTTGACTAAAAAGCATAATTTGACTTACCAAAGTATTCTTTCAAGAAAATGCCAAAGTTAAAAGTGATGTTCGAAACAAAATTTAACATAAGAAATTGGTCAAAGAGCAGTAGTTGCGGTAACAACAACAACAACAATGGTCAACAAGAAGAATATGAAGATGATAATGATGTATAAGATGATGATAATGAACCAGAAGTTGATGAATAAAGCAACAACAATAATGAACAAATATCGTGAGAGAGAGAAAATAACAACGGATGAGAAGAGAGAGAAACAAGTCTTTTTACCCTTCGTTTTCCGTTATATTAACTAACATTTAGATCAAAGTGTAAATTTAAGAACTTGTGGGTTATTTTGAAATTTCTCAAACTTTCTTAACCCGTAATTAAGTAATTGTCACCCCCACTCAATTATTAAGACTTGTGTGACCTACACCTTGTTTTAAAACTTTTTTTATCACCTGTAGCCCGAAGCCCTTGGTCACTACATATCAAAAATTAGAGTTTCGTTTATGTGTACCATTCAATGATCATTCTTCGTTTTCCTTTAATTTGCTTAGGCTTGATACTAGTCCTTATGTTTTCTTTTTAGCTGCACTTGAATTTTTCATTGGCTTCCTTATATTTTAAGAAACCTGTGCTATTTTTCATATCAAGCATTTTAACGAATTACTTGTAGGATGCACTTTTAGCTTTTAGATCAGAGATTGTCAGAGTTGGCATAGTATCTTGGTGATTAAGTTACTAGATTAAACTTAGATGGGCAATTAAATCAGCTTTTGGCGATAATTTGCTTTTGAAAAAGTATCCATCAACCTAGTTGGAGGAAAGTGATTAGGCATGACATGAAATAGTTACAGCTTACAGAGGACATGACCCTTAAAAGAAAGATGTGGGGGATGTAAATTAGAGTAGAGGGTTGGTGGGTAAGAGTGCGTCCTTACTAGTAGGAAGGAGTTCTTTTTTTATAGATGTACCTGTAGTCGTAGTGTTATGTATGTGTCTTGAAGATTCTTGTTCATGTGTTTTAGTGATATTTGTGATGTTTGGATAGACAATTCATAGCATCACTCTACAAGTGTCTTGTTTCTTTTATTATTAAGCGGTGTGTTACTCAGTTTTGTTGTTTGCTTTTATATTTTTGCTTATTATACTGTGAGGTATATAAAAAACAACCTGTCTATTTCAACTGAGGTAGTGGTAGGAACTGCACATACTTTACCCTCTGCAGACTCCGCGTTGTGGGAATAAACGGGGTATATTAATGTTGTTGTATTAAACGTAAATGGGCTATGAAATTAGAATTTGGTGATAAACTATTTTAAAAAATCTATCTACCTATTTTGTACTTTCTAAGGGCTGTAGAATATACAGATTATGACAATTGTTATTTATTGCATTCAATTAATGCATTACGTAGACTTTTGTTAATCTGATTTCAGTTGTATTTACTTTTCTGCTTTTAGTTATATTTTATTAATACACACCTGTTATTAGTTGTGTGAGTCTTCAAATTTCCATAGAGGTAAAACTTACACGGACTTGGTGTATACACCAAGTCAATACATGCATATCATGTGTTTGATTTTAAAGTTCATGTTATTTAATCATGATTAATCAATATGTATTTTACTTAATTTAATTACATAGCCATTGGTAAAGAACATTAGTTTGATTTACACACCGGGTGCGTGTAAGTTTTTACCGGTAGAACCATATGTTCTGTAAAATTTCTAATAAAATTTCCAGCATAATTCCTTTTTTATCTCTTCATCAACAGCCACAAATTCTTGCATTTGCATCCCCCTCATGTAACTATTTGTTCCTAAGCCTATTTTATCTCTCTTCTCTTGCTGGTACCTATGATTTGGTACTTTAAACATCTTCGAGAAGCCTTCTCACTCCCTTATGCTAATACCATCTCCATTCTTCAATTATAGTGCTTAATGTGCCTTGGGCATGGTCTATGAAAGTGAAGTAGAGTTGGGGCCATTTAACTATGTATAGTGATGTCATGTCCTTTTTTAATGAAACATTATTTGAGATGTTGGTAAAAATAGATTTTGATTGGTTGATCTGATAAAAAGGTTGGTGTTTTTTTTTTTACACAATGCAAATTTTGAGTTTGCCAAAATGAATTCACGTCATATTATTTATTTTTGTAGGGGGCGGGGGGTTTGGTTGATATAAAATTAATTTAGGAGAAAGATTAATGAGTTGTGTTGGCTGGTGAGGAAAAAGTAGTGAATCGCGACAATTTTTTTTTTTTTTTTGGGGTGGGGGGGTGGGGGGGGGGTGAGGGGTCACACAACTCCCGTTCTAAAAAAGACAATATGTGTAATGTAACTCATATAAAATATTGATATCTTAGCCATAATCAAACTTCTTGATTAAGGCTGATTAATTTGAAGTCTTAGTCTTGTGATAATTTGCTAGACTTTACTAAATGATTGTTGTTACCTTTGTCACAGGACATTGAATGTAAAATAATATTTTTATTGGAGAAAGTATCATTGCCAGTTTTTTGTCTATATGGAATTAAAGGTTGTTGGCTACCTGCTCAAGAGGGGAAGTAACACAGCCAGTTTGTGATGTATGTGGAATTAGAGGTTGTTGGCTACCTGCCCAAGAGGAGAAAGTATCACGACCAGTTTGTTATTTATGCGAAACTAGAGGTTGTTGGCTATTCAAGAAATTTGATCTTTTGGCGTTTGTTAGATGTACTAGTCTATAGTCACATGTATTGCATGTGCATCCATGTTAATTAGTACAATTTTAAAATTTATTTTAGGATTTTATTTAATATTTTTAAATTTTCTTTAAAATATGAGAATTTTAACAGTTGAAAGTTTCTATATTGTAATTGCCACCGTTCATCTTTTCATTCAAATTTTAGGATTTTTTTCCTATACTATTTAGGGTTCACCATCTTAGTTATTTTTAACTATTATTTTCCTATTTATTTAGTAGTTCAGTTCTTCTTTATTGACCATTGCAATTTCACTCACAGCTTTGGCTAGTATAAATATTTTAAATTCTCAATATAAGTTACTATTTATAGGCTAGCTTAATTTATATTCACGCGTTAAGTTTTGTAGGTTAACAAATAGTTGCTGTTTTTAGACTTTAATTATTAGAAAGCCCAAAAATCTCTTCGAGTTTAATTCTTTAGACTTTTATTTATCTTTAGCAACCTATTTAAACTCCCCTACTAACAACAAATGATGTAGTTTTTCTGGTGCAACTTCTCTTCATTTTCCTTCTGTTTTCAGGAGCAGAAGCTAATTTATGTAGATATAATTGTTTACCAGAAAGTAAATAGAATAAATAAAGCGGAATGGCCAGGTGGATTATATAGTGAAGCACTAGATTAATTTTGTTTACATTGTTCTCATGTATTATGATTCTATTACTGTAATTTTATAAATGAGTAATGAGAACTTTTTGTTTATTTGTTCACCTTCTCTGCTTTACTTGCCTGTCTGGGGGGTTCCTTTAGTTCCACAACCAACTCAATCCCTGGATAGTTGATATATGTGTGGTTCAGGTATCAGATTATAGAGTGTTTGTCATGTGACATTACATTTTCAGAAAATACTTTTTTTAATGAATTGTTTCCATTTATTACTCTAAATTTAAATAAATGTATTATTTGTATAAGTTGATTACTTAGTTTCGTAGAGTTCAAATTTTGAGTTCGTGTCAACTATAAATAGATTGTATATCTCAATGCAAATCTTGTAGGATGGTAGAACATTCGGTTCACCAATTCTTTTTCGAAAATGTGCTCATATCCACCAGACTAGTATTGGATTATGTGTGTGGTGACTTACATAAATTTGGATGGAAATGATAGATCAATTTGATGAATATTGATCCTATATTGATCCTATTCTATCGATATTTATTGTTATTAGAAAACTCTTTTTAATCCCCATTTAAACTTGATTTTAATTATTAATAGTTTTGTCTTTTATTTAGTTAACAATTGTGTAGAATAGTACACGACTAGTTTCCTTATTACTCCAAACATTTAGCATTCTCTTACACATTGTTGATGGATTTTAACTTCGCTTGTGCAGCCTCCGTAGTTCTCATAAATATTAAAATCTATGACATATATTAGTGGGCATAAAATGAAGAAAATGATCATTATAGTTTGTAAATCACATAATCCGAGGACGCTCCATAATCCATAAGGCAAATTTTCTTCATTATCTCCTACTTATTATTACTTTAACACCTCCAATAATTTAGAGATGACCAGATTATGGCTTTATATGCATTTTTGTATTTACCAACCAGATACATGAACTAAAAGTGTTTATGAACTAAGTAGTGTATATATACATACATACATATATATATATACATACATATATATATATATACATACATATATATATATACATACATACATACATATATATATACATACATACATATATATATGAGTTTAGAAAATAACGGAATATGAATTAAAAATGTTTGCTATGAATAACCCATATGACAAGGAATCAAATTAGAAAAGTTTTTCTAAATACATCTTATAGCCTGTCGAAGATAAATACGAATATCAACGTACTAATCTGCGAGACTCTACTCCACATCCTGCTCTTACACTTGTGAGACAGGTGGAGCTCTAATACAAATTTGTCATGACCCAAAAGATGATATCATGATAGCAGCTATCTCGACCTAATCTTAGTAAAGAAGCTAGACACCTCCCACGACCTAATCTTAGTAAATAAGCCAGACACCCAAAAGGAAAGAGTGTCAAATAATAAAGGAAATAAGTTTGACAACACTCCTTGAATGAAGTCGGGTCACACATATATATAAATAGGTAGGAGACTAAAAGAAATATCATAAACTCCCCAACATCAGGTGTCATAAATGTAGAGCATCTATGTACAACATTTGTAATAATAAAAATACAAGTATCTATCTCTAAAAACAAGACATATAGATAGATAAAAGGAGCTCCAGAGTTTACTTAAAATACCTAGAGCATGCCAGTACCTCAATCACAAATTCTGATACGCACAAAATCAACTATAGCTTCTCTTACTCATACTAGGATCTACATCAAAAGGGAACAACTCAACATGCTAAACTTATATTCCATTCTTTTTTGTGCAAATGGTGAGAATTTGGCTTATAGATGCTAGGGACGTTGAGCTACCACCCAATGTGGGAGCGTCGATCAGAGGGAGATGAAGGAGTCGGTCTCAGCCCAGAGGTCAAGGACGGGTAAGAGGAGCAACCCCAGCTAGAGTATATGCTAGGGAAGCCTAACCTGTTCTTTAGGTTAAGTATGCAGAGAATAATTATGAAATAGGGGGTAGAGCCAGCTCAATTCCTCTAGGGTTTAATTGACACTATAAGGCTATAAGACCGATTGATTCAACTCTTGAGTTATTTGGATGGTATTCTTTTGACTGTACTAGGTATTTCTTAGACTATGAGTGGTTTTTTACCGTTTATACCAACTTCTGCTTATTTTTTCCCACTACAGGGGTATAACCATCTTCTTATACCTTTATGTATGGATTTTCTGCCTACTAGACATACTGTTTCTCTAATTGCTTCGGTACTATGATGTCTTTTAATGATTAGTTGTGCGATCACTACAAGAAATCTGGTTTTTAGTGGTGAAAAAATTCGCCACTAAATAACGAAATATCGCCACTAAATATCTTTGGCAGCGACAACTATGACATTGGTAGTACTTCCGAAATTAAAACTTATTTGCGATGACAAATCTAGGTCGCCACAATAAAAAGATAATTATGACGAGTTTTATCGCCACAAAAGGTAGATAATTTCATTGCAAATTGTATTTTGACAAAACACATATGGGTTAAGTCGCCACTGATATAGTAGCATTAGCAGCGACTTTGCCGCTGCAAAACCATCATCATTTGTGACGACTTATTTCTTGCCACAAAAACCATGCTATTAGCTGTGACGACTTATGGATTGGCACAAAAACACCATTATCTGTGACAACTTATTTCTCTCCACAAAAACATTCCTATTATCTGTGACTACTTACGTGTTGTCACAAAATCACTATCATCTGTGACAATTGTTTCCTCGCCACAAAAACCTTTATATTAGTAGCAACTTTTATCGCTGCAAAATTAATATCACTAGTGACCACACATTTATATTAGTAGCAATCAATGTCGTGCCTATACCTTTAAATATTAGTGGCGACTCTTATATCTTGTTGCTAAAAATAAACTTATAATAGCAAAATTCATTGCCTCATATCTACTTAATCATTAGTGGCAAGTCTCAATTTGCCACTAGATTAAATTTTGTGCTCAAATAAAAATACTGTTTTCATCAACCAAAGAATTGAATTTATTCAATACCTATATTAGACAAAATTGAAAACAAATTTAAGAACTACATATAATATTAGCGATTAAAAGAAACCCATAGTATTTAACAAAATCATTCTCCGACTACAAGTACTTCACTTACTAAGAAGTCAACGATACATACATTAATAATATAATGATATATAGTACTTCAGTTTTACCATATTCATACATATGATCAAAAATCAAACATGCATTCTACGTGTTCATGCTCCTCCTTGGTCAACCCATTGTTTAAGAACACCCCTTCTATTAAAACACACCAAGTCACTTTATGATTATAGAAAAAAAAGTGCATATTTATACTGAATGAACTAAAATGAAGTGGTGAAGATTTCATTAACGAGGTGGCAAGTTCACCCTTAAAATGATTAATTCAAACTTCACCCCTTAAAAGAGTTAAAGTGTATGTAAATCTTGTCCTACCTTGTAGAGGTAGAGATGTTGTTTTTGAATCTACTATATATATACATATATTATAGTTTTGACCATGTATAAATAATGTATTTTCGCCGAGGGAGATTCGGGTGAACCCCCTTGTCCCTCCTAGCTGAACCCCTGCTCTGTAGCCTATGTCAATTCGCTATCGAAGCTCAAAGCCTCAAACTAACCATATATAAAGCGAGAATAACATAAAGGTTGTGAAAACTGGTCTCATTGTATAGAGATAAGAACCACATTCATTCAAATATATGTCAATTTCCAATCTAATATCTCAATAGATTGTAAATATTTTATACCAGAAAATGATCCTTCCAAATTCAAACAAACCTGCTACAATCAGTACATTCCAACTTTTGAAGATATAGTAGCAAGAAAAGGTGGTCACCCCTGAATATGATCCAAGAAAAGGTGGTCAATGCATTGAAGCCAGTGGCTAGCGACCAGCGGCTAGCGGCTAGCAACCAGGAAAATGTATCCCAGGAAAACATCAATCACAGGAAGTTACACTGACAAACAATCATTCTTTGTTTTCTTTCTTTGGTTATATTTCCAAAATTTCGTCCACTGTCCTTAGCCTTTTTTCACATTTTCATTTGCAAATAATTAATTTGTATTTGTGACTTGCAAATAAAAGAAAGTCAAAGTGATTATGGTTCTTTTCTAGGACAATAAGTTGGACAAGAAAGTACCTGTTGCATTCCAGCCATGAGAGCAACCATTTTTTCTTGAAACATTTTTTCTACTTCTTCTTTCATGTGTTCATGCTCCTCGTCCAGTTTCTTTTGCAAATCCTGATCGATATCTCTTTGTTCACGCTCTTCTTACAACTTTCTTTCCATGTAAAGTTGCGTCTCTTGATGCATACTTTGTATCGCTGAAAACACGTTAGCCTCTATGTTTGCCTATTGTGTTTGATTCATTTTAGTAGTCTTGTTACCATATCATTTTCCCCAAACATATCCCAATTTCTCACTAAGAACTAAAGTTAAAATCTCATCTCCGGTCATACGAAGCTCGATCTCTTCGGACTGTTGTTCAACAACAAGTTGCTGGAGTTGTCCCTATAATAATACATAACCATTTACAACCATTGGTTAATATATCAAGCATAACTTATAGTACATCAGAAAGGTTATATGACAATGATTTCAAAAAATTATATGAATTTTTTAGATTGTGGATCCAGCCATACACGTTCTCCATTAACATTCTTACGTGTGTGTTGGATCTCCTAGATTTTATCTGGTGTCTCTTTTTCTCCTGTTAGAGGATTTCTCTACAATATCAAAAGTAAACATATGTTTATATAACCATAAGATTATATAGAATGATATAAATAAGTATATGTAATAATAATGGAATAAATATGATGTATCTTAACCGTAGATTCCTTTACTTCTGCAAATGATCTTGTACCACAACAATGTTTAGTTATTTGTTTTTCTCTATTTCTTTTGTTTCTCTCGCTGACGACCTGCACTTAAGTGAACAGATTAGGAAATATCGAATCAATCAAGCAATCAATCAATCATACACGTCATGATCCTACTACAAAATAACTTCTATTTCCAACAAAGTAGACTTCTATTTCCAACAAACCAAAATTTCACAATCCACGTTTCAAAGCATTTGTGCAGATACAAGTCAGTCTATAAGATAGAAACATCAAGTTGTAGGTTCACCATTCTGCATTTGAAATATGCTAGTCTAAGAAACTGCAGCAAAGGTACTATTACTTGTCTTGCCGATGACCAAAAATACTTGATATGATAAGAAAAACATCCAGGTTTGAGGGTGTATGGAAGTTATATTTAAAGGTACAGAAATATATTTTCTCAAAACAAATTTCAATTATGTGTTCGTTACCTTGAATTTATCACTGCCAAAATGTTCCACTAGGTGCTTCCAGTCATCCAACTCAACATCATCCGGAAGATGCGACAATCTATCTTTATCATTGTTATAGCTTGAGTAGATAACATGTAATCGATCTTTCCATGATCTAAAAAGTTGTTGCATAGTGCTTATCACAAAACCTTTCAAATTATGCTCTGGTAGCCCATTTCAAACTTCAAATTTATCCTGCACATTTGTTAAACAAATAGAAACTGAGAAATATTGTTTGGTCTTAAAAAATAATATTAAAATACTATTTGGTCTGCAAGATTCACATCCAAGAACACAACCTGAGAAGTCAACTTCCAATAACATAACCTGAGAACACAACATGTCATGGCTGCAGACAATTAAGGTTTGCAAATGCTATACCAGGTCACCCCTGCAAGATACGGGTAAGATTTCTCCACACAGTAATGTAGATTGCCCGAAAAGAAGCATTCATCATCACAACCCATTTTTTGGCGATTTGTGAAGATCATGTCACTTGTTATCCTCATTATTAACTAAAAAGAGATTTTATCCAAAAAAAATATTTTCAATAATACAAAGAAATGTTAACTAGTCAATCGAACACACAACACAGTTTACTAAAGCTCACAAACCATGCAAGCTGCTTTCCACATAGAATGTGAACAGTAATAGCCAAGTAAGATGCTTTCCACGTTCAGATTTTGCTTTTTTATGAACATAAAAGAGAAAGAAACTAACATGTCATGGTTGCAGAAAAAGTATTTTCAATAATACAAAGACACCATAAGTAGTCAACCAAACACATAACACTATTTATTGAAGCTCACAAAACATACAAGATGCTTTCCATAAAGAATATGATACAGTAATAGCCATACAAGAGAATGAAACCAATACAATATTAAGAGTCATTACCTTGACCCTATACCACATTGCTTCTCCATGTTTTAGAACTATGTTCTGCCAACTTCCATCTCTAAATGTGACAGTGGTTCTCATGATCCAACCACAGTAATTAACAATGTCTCTATCTCCAGAACCCACGGCTCTATCAATGTCATCTGGGATCATTATTTTAATTTTTCCTCCATGTTTAAACTTGAAATCCACGGTTTTGGATTTGTATTTCCCTCTTCCTTTTTTTATTAATGTGGGAAACTGCAAATCAAAAAAATATATTATTATAAAATGAAACTTATATTTAGATTGATCCAGCAAAGTGAAATAACCTGCACCAGTTTCATCCTCTACACTAAGGCGTACTCTTTCATCTAGATTTCTTGATGATTGTGTCTCTGGGGATGTCCTTTGAATATGTCCTCTTTGTATTTTCTATGTTTGCAGAGGTCCTTCGCTTGGATTAGATGATTTTCCTGTCTCTAAAGAAGTCCCAACAACTCCTATTGGTTGTATTTGTGACTGAGATATTGTATCAGAACTTAAATATTCTCGAAAACTGCCACGGCCGCATTCACGTCCCGCACCTCCTCGTCTACTTCTACCTCGTCCTGTTCCTCTCATTTTCTGTAATATTAGGTTAAAAAGGAGTTGTGTATCAAAACCGCAAATTAAACATGACAAAATATATATTTACTGCCGAGAAAATTATCAATTTATAAAATAAAAATTTAAATCAAACAATTTAAAAATATCAAACGGTTTGTTGAACTTTATAAATTTATTGTTTCTACTTAAAAACACTAATTTCATTGATAAATAAAAGTTGCAAGCATAATAATACCAAATACAAGGTAGCATAATAAAAACACAAATTACAAGATGTCGTTCTATTTAGAACACAAAACACCAGATGCTAGCCTAATATAATAACTTCGCAAAACAAGATGTCAGCCTAATAAGAGCACAAAATATCACAAAAAAGTTCAAAATCATAGAAACTAAGAAATAAAGTACAATAGCCAGCACATCGCCAGGCCTGTCAACATGATAATTTACTCTTAAAGAATATTATTAAACTACTGTTTGTTCTACAGGATTTACTTCCAAGCACACGACCTGTGAAGTCAACTCCCAACAGTACCTACGTTTTTCTTCAATTAATTAATTTTCTAATTGAACATCAACCTTCTTCTCCATAATATTTTTTAATCATATGTCTAAAATTCTTGAAGTTATTAATGTGGATCTATCATCCTTAGAAAATAAGGAGGCATGTTTATCATTCTTGGAAAATTCAAGGCTCATATTTAGCTTTTTTATGAACATGAAAGAGAAAGAAACCAACATGTCATGGCTGCAGACATGGTTTGAAATGAATGCTATACCAGGTCACCCCCAAGACATGAGAAAGTTTTCTTCACACTGTTATGTTGATTTTCCAGAAAGCAACATTCATCATCCTAGCCTATTTTAAGGTGATTTATGAAGATCACGTCACTTGTTATCCTCATTGATTACTTAATAAAGATTTTATCCATAAAAAGTATTTTCAACCATACAAAGACATCGTAACTAGTCAACCGAACACACATACAATTTAGTGAAGCTCACAAACCATGCAAGATGATTTCCATAGAGAATATGATAAAGTTATAACAAACAGAAACTAATCACAAATGTAATGTTCTAGATAAACTAAAAAATAAAGTATACAATTTGAGTTTAAATTATTATAGTTTCCTATACGCAAGTGCAAGGGAAAAAATCAAGCACGCACTCATTAAAATTTTGAAGCGTACGAGCAAGTTAATATAGTGATTAGTCTAGAAGTATAGGGACGACGAGAAAAAATACTAGTGTGACAATTATAGTACAATGACTGTGGATATCAATGGTATAGTTAGAGTTGCACCGGAAGCTATAGAAGTTCTAGTCTCAGGGATTGTGCCTCCAACCTTTGAACCAAAGGAAACTGCCTATCCCTCCACTAAACCAAGAGTCATGATCTATAGACCTCCTAAAAAATGATCAGCAAGTTTGAGGGGCCGTCAGTGTATTTGGTCATAGCAAAAAGACTTGAAGCTCAGATAAGTGATTAACCCAGGTAATGAATTCTGACACTGCCATGACTGGAAAACCGATAAAATGGGTTGCCCCTCAAAGATACAAGATTGAAACAACAATGCCATGTTCTATATTCTCAATAACAATCAATCATCACAGCCCTATTATTTTCATTCCATTCTATTGTTATATGGTTCTATTGTTGCTTTGCCAACGCAGCCTTTGAGAAATACAGTGTAACAGCCAACACATCGTCAAGACTCCAAGAACACAACCAGTGAAGTTAACTCCCAATAGTAACTATGATTTCTTCTATTAATTAATTTTCTAATTGAACTCTGACCTTCTTCTCCGTAATATATTTTAGTCAAATGTCACGGGTAAGATTTCTACATAAGGTAATGTAGATTTCCCGAAAAGAAGCATTCTTCATGACAACCCATTTTCAGGTGATTTGTCAAGATCTCATCACTTCTTATGACTTATCCTCATTAATAAATAAATACAGATTTTATCCAAAAAAAGTATTTTCAACCATACAAAGACACCGTAACTAGTCAACCGAACACATACCACAATTTACAAAAGCTCACAGACCATACAAGATAACTTCAACAGAGCATATGATACAGTAATAGTCAAACAAACAGAAACTAATCACAAATGTAATGTTCTGGACAAACTAAAAAATGAAGTATACAATGTGATTTTAAATTAATATAGTTTCCCATACGCAGGTGCAGGAGAAGAAGAATCAAACATGTAATCATTAACATTTTGAAGAGTACGAGCAAATTAGTGTAGTGATTAGGCTAGCAGTACAGGGATGACAAGAAACAATACTGGTGTGACAATTATAGTGCAGTGAATAAGGATATCAGTGTTGTAGTTAGAGTTGCACCGGAAGCCATAAAAGTTTGAGTCTCAGGGATCGTGCCTCCATACTTAGAACCAAAGGCAACTGGCTACCCCTCCACCAAACCTAGAGTCATGATCTATAGACCTCCTAAAAATGATTAGAAAGTTTGAGGGGCCGTCAATGTATTTAGTCATAGCAGAAAGACTTGAGGCTCAGATAAGTGATTAACCCAGACAATGAGTTTTCTGACACTGCCATGACTGCATACCCGATAATACAGGTTGCCCCGCCAAGATACAGTCCTGAAACAACAATACCAGGTTCTATATTTTCAATAACAATAAATCATCACAACCCTATCTTTTTCTTTCCATTCCATTGTTATATGGTTTTGTTGTTGCTTTGACAACGCAGCCTCTGAGAAATAGAGTATAACAGTCAACACATCGTCAGGACTCTTAATGCGATAATTAACTCTTAAAGAATATTATTAAAATACTATTTGGTATTTAAGATTCACTTCCAAGCGCACAACCTGTGAAGTCAACTCCCAACAGTACCTATGTTTTCTTCTGTTAATTAATTTTCTAATAGAACATTGGCCTTCTTCTCTATAATATTTTTTAGTCATATGTCTGAAATTCTTGAAGTTATTAATGTGGATCTATCATCCTTAGAGAATAAGGAAGAATATTTATCATTCTTGGAAAATTCAAGGCTCAGATTTTGCTTTTTTATGAACATGAAAGAGAAAGAAACCAACATGTCATGGCTGCAGACAATGTTTGCAAATGAATGCTATACCAGGTCTCCCCCCAAGACACGAGTAATATTTCTCCACCCAGTTATTTTAAGGTGACTTGCGAAGATCACGTCTCTTATTATCCTCATTGATAAGTTAATACAGATTTTATCCCAAAAAATGTATTTTTCAACCATATAAAGATATTGTAACTGGTCAATCAAATACACAACACAACCTTCTGATTTGGAGTTAGATGCGCTACCATTACGCTATGGACGACAAAAGAAAGAATTTGAGACTCGGGTAAAATAAGAGAATGAACATAGTACCATGGCTGCAAATCATATCGATGTTATAAGACAAACTGCAAGAAGAGGAGCAATTGTATCTTAACTACTTTTTACGTACAATCAAGATTACTCGTCTATAACAAAGACTACGAAATTGGGTGACCAACGATAACAAAAATCCAATGTTTGGGGCATGATCCCTGAGACAAGAACTTCTATGGCTTTTGGTGTAACTCTAACTACAACACTGATATCCTCATTCACTACACTAATTGTCTCATCAGTTTTTGCCTCCTCATCTATGTACTGCAAGACTAGTAACCTATTAAAAATTAAATAATAAACTTTTCTCTGCAATAATTATTGAATAAACATTCCCAATCTACATACATGCAATTAGAATAATAATACCAAAAGGTCTACAAATTCAAAAACTAAACTTTCAGCTTACCCAAATAAAGATAATGATAACTGACTGACAATTTTTAAAACCAAAAATTAACAAAATACAAAAAATGAATTAGTGAGAAACATAAATTGTACCTTCGGCTCTAACTCAAGAATTTTGAACTCGATTCCTTCGTCCTTCGCCTGTACAAAATTTTGTTCCTACAGATTTTCAAATAGATTAAAGAAATTGCACATGGAATCTAAAAAATTACATATATACCCAAAAGGGTTTTGACCACATACCTTGGAGCACAAACTTTGATAACCTTATTTGAGAAAAAATAAAAATTTTTAGGAAAGAGATATCCAGTTCATGCAAAAAATTGAGTTAATAGAATTGCATGTGAAAATAAAAAATGCATATACACAAAGAAATCAATTTGAGAAATAACTTTAGAAAACACTATTTCAGTAAAGAGGAAATTTTTTAGGCATTTCATCTAACAAATTAAACTAACCCATTTAAGAAATTTGAGATTTGAGCAAAGTTTTAACCAACAAACCTAAAAAATTTCAGCTAACCAATGTAGAAAATTTTGTTTCTTCAATGGGTTTGAGATCTTCCTTGAGAAAAATGATGAAATGGTTCAACAGAGAGATGATGAAGGTTAGAAAAGACGATGAAGGTTAGCTTGAGCTTCAGAAGAGAAAGATGCTAAAAGAGAAAAGAAATTTTCTTTCTTTTTTAATTAACTGAAAAGTATATGCATACTAGAAGTTTTCTATTCTTAAATTTTTAAAAAATAAAATAAATTACCTTTAGTGGCAACATTGTCTCCACAATATTAATTCACAGACGATATTTTATTAGTTGATGCTATAAAAATTGGAGCAAAAATTTTATTATTAGCAGGAACAGAAATTTTTATTATAGTGACAACTATTAGAGGCAACAAAAATTATCCAACGCTAAAATATGATGTATTGTAGCGATAATAAATGTCGCTACTAAATGATATATTTTTGTAGCAACAATTTGAGTCACCACTAATTGTCACCACTAGAAATCAGATTTCTTGTAGTGGATTAGATAGGATTCTTATGAGTTTTTGAATGATTGCCAAAATTAGTCACATAATCTTAGATCTCTTGAGTCTTTCATAGTTTCTTACATAACCTATTAGTTGATTGATATATCCAGACATTAGCATAGGTCTATTTCTAGTTGTGGACCATTGGATTTGCTTGACATAACATGGACTCATTATTATGAGGTTTTATGGAGAAGGTTGTGCAATACAATTTATGGAATCAGATAAAAGATGAGTTTGATCACCCGAGGTAGGGTTCCATGTCTATTACTGTGTATGTGGCATGTTTCCATGCTCTATCCAAATATTAAGCCATCGGTATCTCAATTGAGTCAGAGAGAATATGAAAGTCCAATTAGGGGTTATAGGTCCCTTACCATTTGGTTACTACCAAAATGATAATTTCAGGGACTTTTTAAAGTATTATAGAGCAGTATAATTTGGTAAAGTGTATTGCCCAGGCTACTCAAGAAAGCAGCAAGAAGGTACTCTGGTAGGTGTGTTTAGTTTATGCGTCTCCTATGGTTTGGATTTCTCAAGCAAAGGTTTCTATGGTTATCATGGTAGGCCAGTTCAAACCACTTTACATGTATCAAGTAGTAGGTTCTTAGTGGATATAACTCAAGGTAGCGAGGTGTTAAGTCATGTTAGTGGAGGTTAGCTCTAGCTTTAGTTATTTGGGTCAGGATACTGGTTCTAGGTTATCTATGCCCCTTCATATTGAGTCAAGCAATAAAAGATGCTATATTTGTGAGGAGGTTGGTCATTTGACCAAGGATTGCATAGACATATGTTTGGTCCTATATTCCTTACTTCTATATCTGAAGTTAGAGGTTATTTGTAACACCCCGTACTTAATTACGTGCATTAGCCATTGTTATATGTGTTGGAGTATATGTATTGATCCTAAGTTAGGTATATATGAGTATTGATTATTTTGAGATGGTTTCAAGTGTATAGTTTGATTATATGTGTATAGGAATCGACCTTATTTATACCGGAATATTTCCGTCGATGTTTCCATACGAAGGTTATTGAATAAGCTTTCCGAAGATATAAAGATTTTCAAAAACGGATAAGTTTCGGATATAAGCGAGCACGTTCGAAACTATAAAACGGTGGGATGTGAACAGTAAAATTGCAGGAAAATTTCCAGTTTTTGGGTCAACTTTGAACGATCATAACTCCCTCAATATAATGAACTGGGCAAGCTACCACATATAAAAAGAAAGATATTTGAGTATTATTTCTAATGAAATTAGTTTCATCCAAATACAACATCTGAGTAAGGAGTTATACTCGTTCTACTTCAGCCTCTCAAAACAGATTTTTGTGAACAGTAATTAGCAGGAAAATACTGAGGCCTGCCAGTTTTTTGGGTCAACTTTAAACGATCATAACTCCCTCAATATAATGAACTGGGAGAGCTACCATATATAAAAAGAAATATCCTTGAGTCTTCTTTCCAATGCAATTGCTTTCATCCAATTTCAACATCTGCGTAAGGAGTTATATGCGTTTTACTTCAGCCTCTCAAAACAGATTTTTAGGGTCAACTTCAAACGATCATAACTCCTTATACAGGACGAACTGGGTGGCCTAATTTATATGAAATGAAATAACTTTGAATTATCTTTACAATGATACCAATTTCACCCAAATCCGATATCGGAGCAAAGAGTTATGGTCTATCTACTTCAGCTTGTCAAAACAGTCCACCGGAGGACATATTTGACATTATTTAAATTTTAAGGGCACTTTGGTCATTTTCTATGGTATTATGGACGGGAATATGTGTATATATACATGTATATGAGTTCAAAAACTCATATTCATCATCAATTATAGGAAAGAACAAACCCTAGCCTAATTTTCAACTCTAATTATCTTGTGATTAACCGTGGAAAGTCCAAATTGATTCCGTAGTTGTGTTCATCGTCTCAAGGGCTTCGAGAAGCACCCCTTATTTGTGCCAACAGGACTTCAAAACCCAAAGGGCCATTCTATGGTAAGGATGTAAATTATGTTGGTGTTATTTATATGGATATGTATATATATATATATATGCATGTGAGCATAAGAAGTATGTTATTTGATTGTTGTTGAAAGATGATTGGAAATGATGTTGGATCATTCTTGTGCATGGTTGGATTATGTTGAATTGTGAAGGGATGATGTGATATTGATGATATGGTATTGAAATGATGATTATATATATATATATACACATAAACCTATTGTTCAAGTTGGTTTTTGGAATGCTTTGCAAATATTGGTTGTATGGAATTATGGAAGAGAATTGTGGTGTTGGGTTGCTAATACTAGATGCCAAATATTTCATTGTAGATAAGTGATTTGTAAAGGCGGGAAGTTGTGTTGAATTGGTATCCGAATCTACAACGAGGTATGTAAAGCATACTCTAACGATGTTCTTTGGCATGAAAACACCAATGTTCCATCAAGTAAGATTCCGAGGTTATCCAAACACATGTATTGTTCTACATTACCAATGAAGTTGTTTCCATTCTATAAAGTGTCAAAATGTTTCATTGATATACCAAGAGGCTCCTATTTCATTGTTGTGATATTGATGATTCTGAAACATACTGTTGATGTACCAATGAGTCCTTATTACATCGTTATTGTATAGAAGGTCTATTACTTGATTCCTATTGATGTATCATTGTTCCAAAGGTACTATATTATCATGAACACTAATGTAATAATCTCAAAAGCTTTTGAACTAAGTTATTGGAAAAATCTCTTATGTGTTACTTGATATACGTGTGGGTGGTATCCCAGGGGCATAAGCCTAGCATGGGTCGATCCCAATTGATATGTACTGGGGGCAGCCTAATGGTCACAGTACGATACAGTATTGATTATTGTTAGGTGGTTGGAGGTTCGGGAGGAGGAGGTAATGGCGAATAATAATTGTAAAGAATGAAATGAACGAATGTATACCGTTCCACAAATGTGTTTGTATTCAAGAACCCAATTCAGATTAATAATAATGTACATGATCCTAAAAGTGTTTATGAAGTGTGGTTCACTTCTATTATGATTTATTCACATGTGTATGATTTTCTTGATCCCCCATATCACATATGATTATTTACAACTTTACATACTCAGTACATATTTCGTACTGACGTCCCTCACGGGGGACCTGCATTTCATGCTGCAGGATCAGGTACTTTAGCTCATTCACAGCATAGATAGGAGCCAGGTCATACAACTGTTGTTGGTGAGCTCCAGTTTGCTTCGGAGCTTTCCGAGTCGATTTCTTATGTTTTGTTATTGTACAGGAGTCATGTGTGGGCGGGGGTTCGTCCCGACCCTAGTTATGTCATGTATATCCTAGAGGCTTTGTAGACATAAAGAAGGGTAAAGTCATGGAAGTTTATATAGTAATGTTATATTCGTATATGGGGTGGCCCTGACGGCCAAGTATTATATATATGTATATATATTTGTGCGTGTTGTGCTGATACAGGTAATTAGACCCTTTTATATGCAGCGAAGTGCTGCCCAAATTTTTGGTGACATGTAAGTGAAAGTACAGGTATTTGAACGGGTTCTCCTGGGCCTTCTCGGCTTCGGGTGCCAGTCCGGCCCGATGGGATTTTGGGCCGTGACAAAAGTGGTATCAGAGCGGTTTGTCCTAGTGAGTCTACAAAGCCGTGTCTACGTAGAGTCTTGTTTATCGGTGTGTTGTGCACCACATCTATAAACAGGAGGCTATGGACTTTTAGGAATTGTTTCTTTTCTTTATGTCTTAGATCGTGCGATAGAGCTTATATTGTATATGAAGTCATAGTTGACCACTGAATCAGTTTGTTTCTCTTATTATAGTAATGATGCCGGTTACCAGAAGCAAGAATACCGGTAAGCAAGTAGATGTGGCTGCCGGAGAGGGGACTAGTAAGTCACCCACTATACCAGCTAATCAAAGTGAGGCTCCAGCTGAGCATGCATTAGAAACTTCCCCCAGTCCAGAAGAAATAAGGGGGAGGAGAACTATATCCCCAGAGCCACCTATTAATGTTGTTGATCAAGATCTTAGAAATGCAGTGCAACTTTTGACTCGTATAGTTGCTGGGCAAGTCCAAGGGCAAGCCATTCCTGTCGTGGGTTCTAGCAGTACTTATAGGGCGGCTAGTCTTCAGACGCAAGATTTTCTTAAGATGGATCCGCCTACTTTTACCGGATCCGATCTTAACGAAGATCCGCAGGACTTTATTGATCAAATCCAAAGGGCCCTAGAGGTGATGCATGTATCGGGCAGAGAGACAGTGGAGTTAGCCGCGTATAGATTCAAAGGTGAGGCTATATATTGGTATGAAGACTGGAAACGGTCGAGGGGCATTGATGCACCCCCAGCTACTTGGAAAGAGTTCAAAGAGGCATTTATTGATCATTATCTTCCATATGAGACTCGTCAGGCCCGTGCGGATTAGTTCTTAAATCTTCGGCAGGGTAATACAAGTGTGAGGGAGTATAGTCTTCGATTTAATTCCTTGTCCAGATATGCTCCTAATGTTATAGCTACTATGGATGACAGAGTTCATCGGTATGTGAACGGATTGGATCCGTATTTGGTTAGGGATTGTACTATTGCTGCACTGAATAAAGATATGGATATAGCTAGGATCCAAGCATTTGCACAGAAAATGGAAGATCAGAGGCAGAGAAGAATAACGCAGGAATTTGAAAGCAGATCTTCTAAGAGGTCCAGATCTACAGGGCAGTTTATGGCTCCACAGGGAGGTTTTAGACCTCAATTTTCTGCTAGACCACCTAGGCCATTATTTTCTTATTCTGCAGCTAGTTCTCCACCACAGCATTAGGGGTTCAGAGGCAGTCAAATTGGTCAAAGAAGTGAGGGTCATAGTTCGCGATCAGTGGGTTATCTTGGGCAAGGGAATATGATCCAACTGAGACATCCTCGAGAGCCATGCAATAAATGTGGAAGGAATCATATGGGCGCATGTCGAATGGGAACAAATGTTTGTTATTGGTGCGGTATGACGGGGCATATGATGAGAGAATGCCCACGAAGGGGCGCAGGTGGTGTAGCACGACCTTCGGGATCAGATGTTGCATCATCATCACCGGTATCTTATTCTGGTAGAGGCGCATTACCCATGGGTCACGCTAGAAACGAAACAAGAGTCGCCAGTTCCAGCGGGACTCAGAATCGCACTTATGCTTTAGCGGATCGACAGAATCTAGAGGCTTCCCCAGATGTGGTTACGGGTACGTTGTCCATATTTTCATTTGATGTATATGCTCTAATTGATCCCGGTTCTACATTATCGTATGTTACTCCTTTGGTTGCTGGAAAGTTCAAAAGAACCCCCGAATTGTTAGATAAGACGTTGGAAGTGTCTACCCCGGTTGGGGAATCTATTATTGCTAGAAGGGTTTATAAAGATTGTGTAGTATCTGTGTGTGGTCGAGACACGATGGCCAATCTCGTGGAACTAGAAATGGTAGATTTTGATGTTATAATGGGTATGGATTGGTTGGCGTCTTGTTATGCCAAAATTGACTGTTGTACAAAAAAGATGTATTTACATTTTCCGAATGAAGCAGTTATTGAATGGCAAGGTAAGATTGGCGCACCAAAAGGTAGATTTATTTCTTATTTCAAAGCAAGAAAAATGATTTCCAAGGGATACCTATATCATTTAGTTAGAATAAGGGATACAGAAGCGGAGCCACCAACTCTTCATGTTGTTCCGGTGGTAAATGAATTTCCTGATTTATTTCCTGAAGATCTTCTAGGTTTGCCTCCTGAACGAGAAGTAGAGTTTGGTATTGATGTAATTCCAGGCACCCAACCAATCTCCATTCCTCCATATAGAATGGCCCCAGCAGAATTGCGAGAATTGAAAGAGCAATTGAAAGATTTGCTTGAGAAGGGATTCATAAGGCCTAGTATGTCCCCCTGGGGAGCACCAGTGATATTTGTGCGCAAAAAGGATGGCTTGCTGAGGATGTGTATTGATTATCGGCAATTGAATAAGGTGACTATTAAGAATAAATATCCTCTCCCAAGAATTGATGATTTATTTGATCAGTTACAGGGCGCCAAGTGCTTTTCTAAGATTGATTTGAGGTCAGGTTACCACCAAGTGAGGGTCAAAGAAAAAGATATACCCAAAACAGCTTTCCGAACAAGGTATGGTCATTATGAGTTTCTAGTTATGTCATTTGGGCTAACAAATGCACCTGCAGCTTTTATGGATTTGATGAATAGGGTGTTTAAGCCATTCCTGGATGTATTTGTGATAATTTTTATAGATGATATTCTAGTTTATTCTAGATCAGAAGAGGACCATGCCAATCACTTACGACAGACATTGCAGACTCTTCGTGATTGTAAGCTTTATGCAAAGTTCTCTAAATGTGAGTTTTGGTTAAAGTCGGTGGCATTTTTGGGTCATATTGTATCTAGTGAAGGGATAAAGGTTGATGCTCAAAAGATAGAAGCCGTGAAGAACTGGACAAGGCCCACAACGCCGACGGAGATTCGTAGTTTTCTAGGGTTGGCCGGTTATTATAGGAGGTTTGTTAAAGACTTTTCTTCCATTTCATCACCCTTAACCAAGCTAACGCATAAAGCATCCAAGTTCCAATGGAATGATACGTGTGAGGAGAGTTTCCAAGAATTGAAAAATAAGTTGACTTCTACACCTGTGTTGGTACTTCCAGAAGGTACAGAAGGGTATACAGTGTATTGTGATGCTTCTAGAATTGGTTTAGGATGTGTATTGATGCAACATGGTAAAGTAATAGCATATGCTTCTAGACAATTGCGGCCACATGAGAAAAATTATCCTACACACGATCTTGAGCTGGCAGCGGTTATCTTTGCTTTAAAAATATGGCGCCACTATTTATATGGGGTTCATGTTGATATATATACTGATCACAAGAGCTTACAATATCTTTTCAGTCAGAAGGATCTAAATCTGAGGCAGCGAAGGTGGATGGAACTATTAAAAGATTATGATGTCGATATTTTGTATCATCAAGGGAAAGCGAATATAGTAGCTGATGCGTTAAGTCGTAAGGCTATGATGATGCCTATAGAAAGGCAAGGGATGGTTAAAGATCTTCACCAGTTAGATAGTTTGGGAGTTCGCCTTCTTGAAACTCCGGACAAAGAGCTTATCGTACATAATGCTGCAGAATCTTCATTAGTAGCTGAAGTGAAAGAGAAGCAATATGCAGATCCTATTTTATTACAGCTTAAGGAGAACGTTCAGAGTGGTGCAACCAAGGCATTTGAGCTTACGCGAGAAGGAGTACTTCAGTGCCAAAACCGATAGTGTGTGCCGGATGTAGACGGGCTAAGAAAGAAGATTATGACAGAGGCACATTTTTCAAGGTATTCCATTCATCCAGGATCAACCAAAATGTATCAAGATTTGAAAGATATGTATTGGTGGAATGACATGAAAAGGAACATCGCAGAAGATATGTATTGGTGGGCAAGTTGCTTATGAATTAGAGCTACCCCAGGAACTCTCATCAATGCATCCAGTATTTCATGTATCGATGCTTCGAAAGTGCATCGGAGATCCGTCCCTTATTACTTCTACTGAAGATGTGCAAGTAACAGAAGATCTTACCTACGAGGAGATGCCTGTTGCTATATTAGATCGTCAAGTTAAGAAGATGAGAAATAAAGAAGTAGCATCGGTGAAAGTACTTTGGAGAAATCAACAAAGGGAAGAGATTACATGGGAAGCGGAGGAAGCAATGAAATTGAAATACCCTTATTTGTTCAAAGATGAAAAAGAAGTGCAAGGAGTGGAACTGGGACACTAACAAGTAAGTTTTTACATATGCATAACATCTATATGATGACGTGAATATCAATTATGAATTCGAACTTGTTTCGGCTAAATAACTACATTCACATTCGAGGACGAATGTCCTTAAGGGGGGAAGGATGTAACACCCCGTACTTAATTACGTGCATTAGCCATTGTTATATGTGTTGGAGTATATGTATTGATCCTAAGTTAGGTATATATGAGTATTGATTATTTTGAGATGGTTTCAAGTGTATAGTTTGATTATATGTGTATAGGAATCGACCTTATTTATACCGGAATTTTCCCGTCGATGTTTCCATACGAAGGTTATTGAATAATCTTTCCGACGATATAAAGATTTTCAAAAACGGATAAGTTTCGGATATAAGCGAGCACGTTCGAAACTATAAAACGGTGGCCGGGATGTGAACAGTAAAATTGCAGGAAAATTTCCAGTTTTTGGGTCAACTTTGAACGATCATAATTCCCTCAATATAATGAACTGGGCAAGCTAACACATATCAAAAGAAAGATCTTTGAGTATTCTTTCTAATGAAATTAGTTTCATCCAAATACAACATCTGAGTAAGGAGTTATACTCGTTCTACTTCAGCCTCTCAAAACAGATTTTTGTGAACAGTAAATTAGCAGGAAAATACTGAGGCCTGCCAGTTTTTTGGGTCAACTTTGAACGATCATAACTCCCTCAATATAATGAACTGAGAGATCTACCATATATCAAAATAAATATCTTTGAGTCTTCGTTCCAATTCAATTGGTTTCATCCAAATTCAACATCTGCGTAAGGAGTTATACGCGTTTTACTTCAGCCTCTCAAAACAGATTTTTAGGGTCAACTTCAAACGATCATAACTCCTTGTACAGGACGAACTGGGTGGACTAATTTATATGAAATGAAAGAACTTTGAATTATCTTTACAATGATACCAATTTCACCCAAATCTGATATCGGAGAAAAGAGTTATGGTCTATCTACTTCAGCTTGTCAAAACAGTCCACCGGAGGACATATTTGACATTATTTAAATTTTAAGGGCACTTTGGTCATTTTCTACGGTATTATGGACGGGAATATGTGTATATATACATGTATATGAGTTCAAAAACTCATATTCATCATCAATTATAGGAAAGAACAAACCCTAGCCTAATTTTCAACTCTAATTATCTTGTGATTCAACCGTGGAAAGGCCAAATTGATTCCGTAGTTGTGTTCATCGTCTCAAGGGCTTCGAGAAGCACCCCTTATTTGTGCCAACAGGACTTCAAAACCCAAAGGGCCATTCTATGGTAAGGATGTAAATTATGTTGGTGTTATTTATATGGATATGTATATATATATATATATATGCATGTGAGCATAAGAAGTATGTTATTTGATTGTTGTTGAAAGATGATTGGAAATGATGTTGGATCATTCTTGTGCATGGTTGGATTATGTTGAATTGTGAAGGGATGATGTGATATTGATGATATGGTATTGAAATGATGATTATATATATATATATACACATAAACCTATTGTTCAAGTTGGTTTTTGGAATGCTTTGCAAATATTGGTTGTATGGAATTATGGAAGAGAATTGTGGTGTTGGGTTGCTAATACTAGATGCCAAATATTTCATTGTAGATAAGTGATTTGTAAAGGCGGGAAGTTGTGTTGAATTGGTATCCGAATCTACAACGAGGTATGTAAAGCATACTCTAACGATGTTCTTTGGCATGAAAACACCAATGTTCCATCAAGTAAGATTCCGAGGTTATCCAAACACATGTATTGTTCTACATTACCAATGAAGTTGTTTCCATTCTATAAAGTGTCAAAATGTTTCATTGATATACCAAGAGGCTCCTATTTCATTGTTGTGATATTGATGATTCTGAAACATACTGTTGATGTACCAATGAGTCCTTATTACATCGTTATTGTATAGAAGGTCTATTACTTGATTCCTATTGATGTATCATTGTTCCAAAGGTACTATATTGTCATGAACACTAATGTAATAATCTCAAAAGCTTTTGAACTAAGTTATTGGAAAAATCTCTTATGTGTTACTTGATATACGTGTGGGTGGTATCCCAGGGGCATAAGCCTAGCATGGGTCGATCCCAATTGATATGTACTGGGGGCAGCCTAATGGTCACAGTACGATACAGTATTGATTATTGTTAGGTGGTTGGAGGTTCGGGAGGAGGAGGTAATGGCGAATAATAATTGTAAAGAATGAAATGAACGAATGTATACCGTTCCACAAATGTGTTTGTATTCAAGAACCCAATTCAGATTAATAATAATGTACATGATCCTAAAAGTGTTTATGAAGTGTGGTTCACTTCTATTATGATTTATTCACATGTGTATGATTTTCTTGATCCCCCATATCACATATGATTATTTACAGCTTTACATACTCAGTACATATTTCGTACTGACGTCCCTCACGGGGGACCTGCATTTCATGCTGCAGGATCAGGTATTTCAGCTGTTGTTGGTGAGCTCCAGTTTGCTTCGGAGATTTCCGAGTCGGTTTCTTATATTTTGTTATTGTACAGGAGTCATGTGTAGGCGGGGGTTCGTCCCGACCCTAGTTATGTCATGTATATCCTAGAGGCTTTGTAGACATAAAGAAGGGTAAAGTCATGGAAGTTTATATAGTAATGTTATATTCGTATATGGGGTGGCCCCGACGGCCAAGTATTATATATATGTATATATATTTGTGCGTGTTGTGCTGATACAGGTAATTAGACCCTTTTATATGCAGCGAAGTGCTGCCCAAATTTTTGGTGACATGTAAGTGAAAGTACAGGTATTTGAACGGGTTCTCCCGGGCCTTTTCGGCTTTGGGTGCCAGTCCGGCCCGATGGGATTTTGGGCCGTGACATTATTAGTAGAGTGGCAGATGATATTAGAATAGCTCGAGAGATATAGGAGCTTGTGGTAGTGGTTTATGAGGTTTCTCAGTCCGAGACCAGACATAAATAGTGGTATTATTCTCTATTTTCAGAAACATCTACTGCCGTTCATATAAAATATTTTATTGAATTACTTGGTGGATGTATTTTTTGGCTTTTTATAAGATATTATCAGAGTTGGCTTTGTATCTTGGTGATTAAGTTGTCAGATTAAAAAATAGAAGTCATAATATTAGCTTTTTACCATTTACTGTTATCACCATCTCATTCATTTACTCCATGAAATCTAACCAATTTAGTGAGACCTTTGAGAATAGGTCTTTACTATCATTTCCCTTGAAGTGAATTTCACTTCACACTCATATAGGTTATTACTAAAAATTTAGTCCTATAATTGAATTATATGGTCATATATGCCAAACTGAGAAACCATTAAAAGCTTTAGACCCTAAGTCTTATTCTTATTTTCTAAATATTGTCTTCATTATGAGAATGGGTTGAGTGATTTGACTATGATGAACTACCAGCCACAACTTTGTTAGATCTCCTTGAACCTAACTCTTGGGATCTCTAGTATTCTAGATAGATCTCCTTGAACCTATATCTTGGGATTGCCATAATGACTTTTCCTAGTCCTTAAATCAATTCTTTTCGATGATCTTTCAACTCCCTTTATAGTTAGGCCTTTTGTAAGTAGATCTAACACGCTATCCTTTGACCTCACATGGTCAATCATGATAATTTTACTAGAGAGTAGTTCTCTAACAATATTATGTATACGTCTTATGTGAAAAAATTTACCATTATACGTCGTGCTCCCTGACCTACCTATTGGAGATTGACTATCATAATGTATGTCTATTAGTGCCAACGATTTGGGCATAAAAACATGTCTTTCAAGAAATTTTGGAGGCATTGAACTTCTTCACCGGTCTTATCTAAATCTATAAATTTAAATTTCATTGTAGAGCGAGTGATATATGTTTATTTGGATGATTCTAAGAGACTGATCATCCACCAAGAGTAAGTACATACAAATTATAACTAACTTCCATATTTTTTTTTAAAATTTTTTACTATATTTTAGAAAAAGTAAAAGAGTAAATAAAAAGAGGAGTGAAGTGCTAACATGTGCATTTTACATTGTTTGACTGATGATCTAATTTGCATCAAATATCCTCTAATTACTATAAGATATTTGTTATTATACAAAGCATAGTTTTGAGTATATTTTACAAACCCTAAAATTCTTATCATTTCTGTTCAATGAGTTTTATTCATATTACTTGTGAACTGACTTGGTTTACTAATAGCATATATTATATCTTTTCGCATACAATTCATGATGTATATCAAACTTCCCAACACTCTTATATAGTCGAATTGTGAGTCACTTTCACCTTCATTCATTTGAAGTGCAAAGCTCACATATAATGGTATCCAGGGAGTATTGAAATTCAAATATCTTAACTTATCATAAAGGAATAGCATAATTAATTTAAGCATGTAAAGTACTTAAAATGTAAATTACATTTAACAAGTAAAACACATAAAACTTTGAAAACAAACTTTAAAACAACAAAGTAAAGAGAAGTGCAGAGAAAAGTAGTGAGTGAAAGTAATAAGGGTATTTCTGAATATCCTCTACTGATATAAGTTGAATATCTTAAATATGCCTCAAAAGTATTGACTAATATCTAACATCCGTATTCTGTTTTACATCTATCCATCTATCCATGCTACAAGCTACTTCATCTATCCACGTACTAATATATGCTATTATTTTACACCTGTCTAGGATTAGCTGATGACTACATATTTGTTCCGTATATGTCTCTGAGTAGTTGATTTACGAAAATTTTTCATCATTATATTGAATATGTGATTTTTGATTATTTTTAGAAGATTTTAACCTTTTCTTTCTTGAAGATTTGTATCTTTTATCTTCTAGTCTACAAAGTTTTTTTGTGGTTGTCTGTGGGTCCATCAATAAATGTAGTATCTTTTAAAATTGTAAGGAAGTGGTGCCACCTTTATTTTAATTAGGGAGGTATGCATGTGCAATCCCATGAGGATCCATCATGTCACCGTTGCGTGATTCACTGACATGCAAAGACGCAGTATATTGGCCAAGCTATGTCATTTTAAATACTATCCATTCAAGACATAAATAAATACATTACCTTATTTGGATTGATTTGTGTGTATCATTAAGAATATAATATTACTCGTAATTAGTCAAGATATGTTAGTTTTAACACTTAGCAACTTTTGGTTGGTTATTATTTTTTACTTTCGATTATGCAACACCAACAAAAAACTTATTAACTTTTAATAAATATTAGGGGCATTATGGTCTTTATACCCCAAATAACCTTTTAGTCTGATCATTTTGACCCTATTTAGTTCCAAATCAGTGAGAATTCCTTGAGTTTTTCCTCTTTTTCTCTCCCGGACCTTAAGGCTAAATTTTCAAGTAAAATCATAGTTGAGGATCTCCAAGCTAGATTACCTCAAATCTTTTTTCAGGTTTCTCGATTCCTCATGTATGTAAGGTTATTTCTTATGTGTGGGAGCCCTTCTCCGCAAAATCCATGTAATATTTTTAGTTTAAGCCACGAACTATGTTAGGGATTTTAGGAGTTGTAATCTTTAATTTATATTCTCGGTTTCTTGATCATTTTCTTTGCACATCCTATGATTTTTAATAAGAACTCTATGAGCATGGAGTTTTTCCCTTGATTGATTGCATTTACATGTACATTAAATTTTCAGGAAAAGTTTATGAATTTTCATAAAGTTATTGCTAACCTATTTCATGACTTATTAGATTATTCATGATTTAATTACATTTTGGATAACAGTTTCTGTCGTGACCCATACCAGGGCCTAGTCATGACTGGTATCTCAAGCCCATCATGGACTAGAGACCATCCCTCCGCCTAATCTCCCAAGCACAATAAATATAAATATAGGAAGTTAACTTAAAATAGTAATAAGAAAGATAGATAGTCAAAAGAAGATTCTGAGAATCAGATCAAATAACCAACCCAATACTGGTCCACAAAAGCCTCTAAAACAAGAAAGACCAAGTTAGGTTGGGTCATGCCCTTGACGATGGAAAAATAAAGTTCACAATTTCATAAATATGAAAAGAAACCTAGTGAAATGGTAGGAATTTATGAAAGATAGAGGCTCACCACTTCATAACAACTCAACCAACGTAGCCAGAACCAAATTTTCACCGAGGTAATAGAAAATCCCTTGAAACCTACGCCATGAAGTTTAGAGAGAAATTGCATATTTCTCAGAAAAAGGGATTAAATAATTCCAAATCCAAAACCAGTCAAAACCATATGCACAACATTCATATATATATATATATATATAATGTTGAGATAGGGACAAGGGTCATGAACATGAGAGTTGAAAATATTAACCTGAGCTGTATAACTCGCTCCATCCTAAAGGCGCCTATGGGCTGTTTGGGTTCAGCTATCCTTGTTGAAAGGGCCCAAGTGCATGTTAGCCTTACGAACCAAGAAAATCAAGGAAAGTCTAAGGACACCACAGAAATCGACATCCACATTACAATGTGTGCACCAAGCATACGGTCTTATATACCCCCACACCAACAAACGTGGTTTCCAATGTTGGTCCACCCGAGACTACACCTTCATAGTGAGTTATAGAATTCCTTTTAAGCCCAAATTAAAATAATTTTGCATAGAAGCTCAACCATTAACCCAGGAGTCTTATATGAAGGAATTTTTCAATATGGTATCGATATACCTATTAGACTTACAAGCTCATATAATTATGCCAAGCCAATCAATGTAACCATTTGACTCCCTAGTTCGATTTTAAATCAAAACCATGTCCATTAGTGGCCTTTAAAATCTCTTTTTACCTATTTATTGTTTAATGTAATGCAACGGTTTCATAAGACAAGTTACCTTATTCTATTATCCATATTTATAACCAAATTTATAAGGTGGGTTAAGGTCAATAAGATTATTATGCCAAAAAATCATTAATTTGAGGAAACCCATGTTCCCCATCCCAATCCCCATAACTATGCACCCATTAATTCCCCAAATCCATCAATTAAAGCATGAATAACATATTTAAACATGGGAAAAGCAAATCAAGTAACCACAATTAAAATCCCTCAACCCAAGTTCAAACCCTAAAATTTTAATCATATGAATATTGAATCAATTTTTGCCATGATGAGAAATACAAGTTTAGGGATGAGAGATATACCTGAAACATACCAGAAACCAAAAGAAATTTGAAGTTTGGATCCTAAACGTTGAATTTCTTATGGAACCATAGTATCTCTTGCCTTGAGAGTTAGTGAGGAAAAGAGTTATGTTTTGATCTTGATAGCCAAGGAAAATGGGTTATATGAGTGTTTTAAGATGTGGTATAAAGTGTGAAGGTAGGAAAATACCAAAAAGACCCTAATTAAAACATGCAGGAAAATCATATTACAGTTATCACAGCAGGGCAACGACTAGTGAGGCCTAGCCATGAGTTATGGCCTAGAGTCATTGCCTGAGGATAAAAAATCTGGTCTCTCACTGTTATGACAAAGAGTCACTCATAATGACTTGTTGTCTGACATCACAAGTAGTGACAAAGACTCATGATTAGGGACTGAGCTTTGGGGGCATATTTTTGTTGTGACAATAAGTCCTTCCTAGAGACTCGTTATGGCTCATAATGGCCCATACCATAAACTCATTGTCAAGGGACCAAAACCTAGGCTTCTTTATTGCCTTGGAAACGATTCTTCCTAACGACTAATCATGTGTTACCATAAGTCATTGTAAGGGAAAGTTACCACTGGCAGTTTAACATTACTTCAAGAACTTGGCCAATTTATCGATATCACTTCTGAAACTTGGCTCTCATGTCTTCCTCAGTTCCATGTAGCTTCTTCCTCTTTTTGATTTCTCCAAATTACCTTCACCGAAGCTACCTCTTTAGTCCTCAATCTATGAACCTGCCCATCTAATATCTTCATTGGGACATCCTTATAAGACAATGTATCAGTAAAACCAACGTCCTCAACAGACACTATCAAAGAATGATCACCTACACACTTTTTCAGCATAGACACATATAAAATAAGATGAACCGAAGCCAAAGTCACAAGAAAATCTATCTCATAAGAGACATTCCTAATTTTCCTCATAGCCTGGTATGGATCTATGTAATGGAGACTGAACTTACCTTTCTTCCTAAATCTCATAACTTGTTTCATAGGAGAAACCTTTAAGAACACCCAATCGCTAACCTTAAACTTCAACTCCCTTTACCTCATATTTGCATAAGACTTTTGGCGACTGTGAGAAGTCTTAAGACTTTCTCTAATCACCCTCAACTTTTCCATGTCTTGGTGAACTAAGTCAGGACCAAACACCCTAGTCTCACTAACCTCAAACCATCCAATAATATACCTAGACCTTGTAGCATGAATATCCTCAAAAAAAGCCATCTGAATGCTGAAGTAGGAGGTATTATTGTAAGCAAATTTAATAAGAGGCAAGTTATCAAACCAACTACCTTAAAAATAGATCACATATACCTTTAGAATATACTCCAAAGTCACAATAGTATATTTTGTTAGTCCATCCATTTGGAGTTGGAAACTGGTGCTAAGGTTCACCTAAGTACCCAAATCTTTCTGAAATAAATTCTAGAAATGAGAAGAAAATTGTATAGCTCAGTCTAAAATGATGATCATAGAAACTCCATGAAATTTAACTACCTCCTGAATGAACAACTTACTATAATCCTCACATGAGTATTAAGTCCTCATAGGAAAGGAGTGAGCAGATTTAGTCATCCTATCCACTATGACCCAAATAAAATCATATTAATTGCGAGACTATGGAAGACCTATAATGAAATCCATATTAATCATCTCACACTTCCACATTGGCGACTCTATCTCTTGAGACATGCTACCAGGTCTCTAATGTCCCACTATGAGTTGATAAAAAACCGTACACTTAGACACAAAGTTCACCATATCTCTCTTCATATAAATCCACCAGTAGATTTTCTTCAAGTCATGATACATCTTTGTTGAACTCGGATGAACTTAATATCTAGACTCACGAGCCTCAGTTAATATCCTTTCTCACAGCCCATCAACATCAGGAATACATAACCTCCCTTGATACCTCAAGATTCCATCTCCCTCAATATCAAAAGCCATAGAGTTTTGTTGACCCACATCTTTCTTAATATATAAAAGTATGGGATCCAAAGCTTACTTTTGTTTCACCTCAACACCAAGAGATGATTTAGTCACTTCCTGAATGATCACTATTTAATCCTTGGATTCCAAGAGACGAACTCCCAAGCTAGCCAACTTGTGAGTATCCTTCACCACCCCTCTTTTCGCCTCATCAATATGAGATAAGCTCCCCATACACAACCTAATAAGAGAATCAACAGTGATGATAGCTTAACCTGGATTATAGTGCAAACTCATGTCGTAATCCTTAAAAAGCTCAAGCGCTGCCTTTTCCTGAGATTCAGTTCCTTCTGCATAGCCATATATTGCAAAATTTTATGTTCTGAATAAATATCCATATGCACCCCATTAAGGTAATGGCATCAAATTAAAGCATAGACCACAATTGCCAACACTAGATCATTAGTCGGGTAATTCCTTTCATAAAATTTAAGCTACCTTGAATCATAGGCCACAACCTTACCATGCTATATCAAAACACAACCATGTCCTACGCGGTATGCATCACAATAACAACGAATTCCTCAGTACCCTTGGGTAGGGTCAAAATTGGAATAGAAGTCAACTTATCCTTCAACTTTTCAAAACTACCCTCATATGCATCATACTTCAAAAACTTAAACTTTTTCTGATTTAGTTTCGTTAATGGAGCAACCAAAAGATGAGAAACTCTCTACGAACCTCCTAGAATATCCAACCAATCTCAAGAAGCTCCTAATGTTGGTAGGAATCATGGGTCTTAGCCATTTATTAATTGACTTAATTTTCTGTGGATCCACATTGATCCCCTAACTAGAAACCACATATGCAAGGAAGGTCACAACATTTAGCCAAAATTCACACATAGAAAATTTCACATATAATTTCTGGTCCTTAAGAGTCTACAACACAATTCGGAGGTGATTCGCATGATCCTCATCACTCTTAGAGTACATAAAGATGTCATCAATGAAGACTATAAAAGACAAATATAGAAACTGCCTAAATACCCAATTTGTAAAATCCACAAAAACAGCCGAAACATTAGTGTCATGATCCGAATTGAGGCCCTAGCCACGAGGGGAATCCCAAACCATAAAGACTCAAGAGACCCCTGAGCATACTATCATAATCATAATCCATACATTAATCAAAATGCGAAAGATATAATATTATGCAATGGAAACTTATAATCCAAAATGTGTCAACAAAATAATGACAATCCAATACTCAAATTTCATTCTACACCAGCCTACGAAGCCTCGAATGAATTAGAAACACTAGTCTAACAAAAGTACTGGTATGTAGGACAATCCAAGAATAAAAAATACATTATGTAAAATATGTGAGAGCTTTATGAAAATAATTTATCATAATTTATATAGAAACACATTGGCATAATCAATGATCTTCAAAACATTATTGTAAGTCATGACTCAACTCTTTGTTTTAATTCTGAGCTAGATGGTACACCGTACAACTTTTATTACCCACGGGCTCTATGGTCCAACATTAACTTATCGGCCAAGCCTCCAACCTATGTTTGCTACAACGGCTGAAGTCTCTGAACATGTCCATCATATAATATCCATATTTCAAGATACAATGAACTGTGGTAGCAAAACACGGTTTTGGGCAATGAGTTATATGAACTCGTGCCTTCTTCGGTTAACTATCTAACTCTCTAAATGTCCATTTTTAACCTTTTAAAAACATGCATCTTACTGAAATCATGATCTAAAATCTGAAAAGTCTGTAGTTAGTTCAGTTTTAAGTCTGTCATGGCATTCATATGTTTTGGTATCATATTACCAAGACTTGCAAGTCATATAAGCCATATCATATCATGCCAAAGTTTTTTCAATCAAAAATTATGTTATTGGACCACCAAAATATTTAATCAATATAAGAGAGTTCTTGTTTCAAAACATGTAAAAATCATGAAAATTAATCCTTTTTTAGTACCTCAACATAGGGTGGTCATCTCTATCATCAAACACGTGCAATTTCTCCTTTAGGACACAAAACCATTTATAACTTAAAAAGACACTATCTCATTGTATTATAAATTAATTCAAAATCACAATTGATAGTGGAACATTTAAATATAAACTTTTAAATATTCATATTAACAACCACAACCCCTTAAGACAATGGATTTCATAACAAGAGATGGAATTTCCTAAATCATGCACTCATATAACTTCTGAAAGCTCATATGGTTCATTCACATGAATATAATCAATGTTTAAGGAAAAACCCCTATAGTTTAAACAAAATTTCATTATAAAATAGGGTTCCCAATGCATGCTCTTTAACAATTTCAAAACTCTTAATTTGTACATACATATATACTGTAAATATCATAAAAACATTAAATCTTACACCCATGAGATTTAGGATAGTTCCACATACCTTTTGACGGAGAAAAATCGAAGAGGACGTAGAGAGATTTGCCCTTAGAGATCAAAATCTTCAAACTTAAGGTGGTTTTTCTTATCTTATTGAAGGAAAAATGATTTGGGGATTGGAGAAGTGAAATAACATGTTTAAAGACCAAAATTTCATCCTTATATGATTAAGAAAAGTTATGGGATGGTAAAAGACCTTACTGACCTTAAAATAACTCATAACGACACTTTTTGATGCTCGGAAAATGTTTGGTGGAACATGGCCAAATCCAACCTCAGGGTTGGCGGCGCACAACCAAAGCCAACCTATTCCAATGGAATTTTGCAATTCTTTCGCGGTGCGACTCCAACGCAGACTCTGGACAGGGTCCATTCAAACAGTCATAATGTTTGACTCCAAACTCAGATTGAAGAACAAATGGTGGCATTGGAAAGAAGGCTCAATGGGATTTTATTTGATACATTATGGTTCACATAACTCTTCATCTTATAGGAGTAATGGTCGCTGGAACAAAGAAAAATCATCGACTAAAACTCAATTGATAAGAAAGTTCACAACTTGACTTTGAGCTAAGAGACTTTTATGAATTATACTCATCTTCAAGGATGTTCTCGCAGTAAATAATTGTCATTCACAATTATTTTCAACTAGAAACCATTGGATTCGGGTCATTATACATCAAAAAGATGGTTTAACGTTAGCCCAAAAAAAGTAGGATGCTACATTATCTCCTCTTGGGAATTATTCATCCTCGAATGATTGGTAGGAACTTGTTGAAGCTCTAAAATAATTGAATAAAGAATGTACCCTTGCATGGGATATTTTTCCTAAACAAAAGATGCAAAGGCATCAAAAAAGGTTCATGATAACCCCTAGTGAATCATGTAAGCACGAAGCGTGAGATAATAGGAATTGACATAGAGATAACC
Organism: Capsicum baccatum var. pendulum; assembly: GCA_030864225.1. Classification (NCBI taxonomy): domain Eukaryota; kingdom Viridiplantae; phylum Streptophyta; class Magnoliopsida; order Solanales; family Solanaceae; genus Capsicum; species Capsicum baccatum. The sequence goes on from CM061557.1 coordinate 46,517,564, forward strand.
TTGCACATGAGTTTTAGGGATCATGATCATCAAAACATAAGGCATGAAATTATTTTGTGATCATAGGTCTTGATTTACATTGATACTCAATAAGAAATAAGGTTTTGTACGAGATAGGAATATAAGTATTCTCTACCTTATAAGATACAACAAATAGACCTTAAACTTAGAGACACTACTCGTCTATGCCCCAAAAAATAAATAACATACTTCATTATTTCCAACATAAAATTATCCCATAACATACCTAACCAAAAGAGTATGACTCCCACTGTATAGTACATCCATGTTGAAGCCTAACCATGAGTTAAAAGGTGCTAACTTAAGCTATGCGACCCTGTACTCTACATCCCATTAAGAGTATTACTTCACCTTATCACTATAATCCAACAAACTAAGGTCTTAATTCAAGGAGTACTAACCACATGAAACATTGGTTTATATGTTCATCAATCACAACATTCAGGCCTATCTTTACCACACCCACCTTATGGATCTCCTAACTAAAAACCAGCATCTTTACTCACTATCACAAAGATTTTCATACCATATCAACTTCCTAATTATTTCACATAACATTAATTTGACTCCCCCCCCCCCCTTTTAATTTATAGTCTAGCATCAATCACGTACCATCGATGAAGCATGCCATATACTATACTAGTTCATCAAATGGGGAAATCAACCTAAATTCCTTATTTTATCTAACTACGTCCAATAAGTTCATCGTCTCCATGACATTACAACCAAACGTTATAATCTATCACACACCCTCTACATACAGTACTAGTTTACAACTACTAGAGAAAATACAATCAAGGGGTAAAGTCACATAATACGGATAGTCAATCTTAATCATATACTATAATCCGTTACCATCTGTTAACATATTCTACTTTCTCACATCATATTTACTTACCCATGCATACATCACAATTACCTTAAAAATTCAATAAACACCAATGAGTCTCTACCTATAACTTGTTGAATAATCTACCCCTTTACATATACCACTTATAAATGATTTCTACAATAACTATAACTATCTGCTCTAAGCTCCTTCCCTATTTAGTATAAATGAAAATCATAGTCAATCACTTCCTCTATAGACTACCATACAATCTACAAATCTTGCAACAATATTAAACAATCACCATAAAAGGTCATACCACCCTCTGCTTAAATGACACACAATTACATCCACCTTCTTCACTCAAGAGTTACCCTCACTTCTAACTTCTAATCTTATGGCTTTATAGCACTTACTTGGGAACCACCTAATTGCTCATAGCTTATGACACTCTATCACATACTACTACTCGAGTGGAAATACTGTTCCATCATTCTGACAGATATCAATACCCTTATGCATGATATCTGCAATAAGGATTTTGAATGGGACTAAATACACTTCATACTTCAGGCTCAAATACATGATTGATATAGATAGGGGTATAAGGTCAAATCAACAAAATTTACAGCACTAATAGACTCCTCTCAAGTCCTTATGGAATTTCATAACCTTTTATGACTCAATTTGAAAGGACCACATCATTTAGACTTTATGCTTTTGTACTTGAATTGTGTCGACAATGAGACATAGCTGAAATATCAAAGTATAAAAGGAATTAGGATAAATTCCATATGGAAAACTGGAATGATCTAGAGTATGAAAGAATTGGAAATACTGCCTAAATGCCTTGTAGCTTCGTCGTTATAAGTGTGGCGCACTACACACTCATAAAAAGGACTCTACTAGACATGACTTCGTAAACAACCTGAAAACATAAACCGTGCTCTGATACCAAACTTGTCATGATCCAAATTGAGGCCCTAGACATGACTGGCATCCCAAAGCATGAAGGCCCAATAGACCCCTTCGCATGCTATCGTAAGTATAATCCATACATAAATCAAAGTGCGAAAGATATAATAATATTCAATGGAAAATTATAATCCAAATTGTGTTAACAAAATTAAGACAATCCAATACTCAAATTCCATTCTACACTATTCTACGAAGCCTTTACTGAATTGGAAACACTAGTCTGACTAAACCAGGACAAAGCCCCTGGTCAGACCATAAAACTAACAGAGATTACATATGGATTGAATGCCTTTCGGTGAAAGGGATGATCACAAAATTCTTGAAATCTGGGAATAATATATTGCTGATCTAGAACCTGGTACTGAGCCTCTATACCTGTAGATATGGGGTCAATACTCGAAATTAAGAGGGTCAATACTCAAAAGGACTGGAATGTAGACCAATCCAAAAATAACATATATTGTATGTAAAATAAGTGAGAGCATTTTGAAAACAATTTATCCTAATATATATAGAAACACATAGCTACTATCAGTGAGCTTCAAAACATTCTTGTAAGTCATGACTCAACTCTTTGTTTTACTTCTGAGCTACATGGTACACCATACAACTTTGATTACCCACGGGCTACATGGGTCCGGCATTAACTCATCGGCTAATCCTTCGACCCATGTTTGTCACAAGGGCTAGAGTCTCTGAGTAATATATGCCAAAAGGCTTATGGCAAGCATATAATAGCCATATTTCAGGATTTCTCTAAACTCATGCCCTTTTTGGGTAACCATCTATCTTTCTGAAAGCCTATCTTTACCCTTTTAAAAACATACATCTTACTAAAATCAGGATCTGAAATATGAAAAATCTGTAGTATGTTTTGTTCTAAGTCTGTCACAGCATTCATCTATTCTGTATCATCCTACCAAGACTTACGATTCATATAAGCCATATCATATCATGTCTTAGTGTTTTCAATCGAAAAGCATGTTATTGGACAACCAAATCACTTCATCGATATAAGAGAGTTCTTATTTCAAAATATGTAAAAATCCTACAAAATACTCCCTTTTTAGTACCTTAACATAGGGTGGTCATCTTTATCATCAAACATATACAACTTCTCCATTAGGACACAAAAAACATTTATAAATTAATAATACACACCCTCATTGGACTATAAAGCAATGCAAATCCACAATTGATAGTGAAACATTTAAACTCAAGTTTTTAACCATTCGTATAAACAAGCACAACACATTAAGATACTGCATTTCATAAAAAGAGAGGGAATTTCACAAATCATGCCCTCGTATAACTTCTGAAAACTCATATCATTCACACATGTATATAATCCATGTTTAGGAAAAACTCCATAGTTTAAACAAGATTTCACCCTAAAATGTGGTTCCTAATGAATGCTCTTTAACAATTTCAAAACTTACAATACGTACATGCATATATACTCTAAAGATAGAAAAAATATTAAATCTTACACGCATGAGATTTAGGATAGTCGCTCATACCTTTTGACGGAGAAAAATTTGAGAGGACGTAGAAAGAATTTCCCTTGAAGATCAAAATCTTCAAACCTTAGGTGGTTTCTTCTCTCTTGTTGAAGGGAAGATTATTTGGTTAATTGTGAAGTAAAATAACGTGTTTAAAGACCTAAACTTTGTCCATATATGATTAGGAACGATTATAGGATGCTAAAAGACCTTATTGCCCTTAAAATAACTCAAAATAGAGCACTTTTTGATACTCGGGAAAGTCTTGGTAGAGCATGGCCAAAGTCATCCTCAGGGTTTGTGGCGCATAGACAAAGCTAACCCATTCTAGTGGCATTTGGCGATTCCCTAATGGAATGGGCCCAATGGAGATGCTGGAGTAGGTCCCATTGAGACACTCATAATTTTTTACTCTGAACTTAGATTAAGAACAGTTGGTGATGTTCAAAAAAAGACTCAAAGGGATTTAATTTGATATATTATGGGTAACATAACTCCTCATATTCTATGATTAATGGTCGCTGGAGTTTACCAAAGAAAATCATTGAGTAAAAATCAACTGATAAGAAAATGCTCAACTTAACTTTGATCTAGGAGACATTTTTGACGTATAATCATCTTCAAAGATGTTCACCCACTAAAGCGGTCATTCACACTTATTTCAAACTAGAAACCATTGGATCAGGTCTATATACATCGAAAAGATTGTTTAACTTTAGCCTAAAAATAGAGGGGGTGATATAATTAGTCAATCTAAATGAGCTAACAGGAAGCTCATAATGGCCACACCAAGTTTAGAAAGTAGTCTTTGGAATATCTGCCTCCCTAATTTACAACTGATGATAACCTGAATGAATATCAATCTTAGAGAAACACCTAACAACCTGGAGATGATTGAAAAGGTCATCAATCCTATGAAGAGGACACTTATTCTTTGCTTCAACCTTATTCAACTAATGATAACATATATACATCGAAAGAGACCCATCCTTTTTTCATAAAAAATTTACAGTAGCACCACACAGAGAAATACTAGGACTAATGAAACCATTATCAAGAAGTTCCTTTAATTTCTCCGTTAGTTCCTTTATTTCTGTCGGAGCCATACAAAAAAAATGAATGAAAATGGGATAGGTATTTGGTAGAAGATCAATCCCATAGTCAATTTCCGTTTTAGGAGGAATTCTAGAAAGATTATCAAGAAAGATGTCAGGACACTCATTAACCATAGGGATAGATTGTAAAGAGGGACTCTCAAAATTAATATCCTTAACCCAAACTAGGTCATATAGGCACTCTTTGAAAAATACTTCCAATATCTAACATAGGAAATAAACCTCCCTTATTGTACTAAGGAACTCCCCTCCCACTAAATCACCGGCTCCTTAGGAAAATGGAAACTGACCTTTCAAGTCCTATAGTCCAGGGAAGCATAACATGAATGAAGTTAATCCATCCCTAAGATTACATCAAGGTCTCTCTATTATAAATAGAAACCACACAACCCTTATAGATTTTTCAAGCAACAATAGAGTCATCCACAAGAGTAGACACCGAAAAGGGGTCAGAAATATTTCTAGGACCAAAACCGAAGTGTAAAATCATATAAAGTGTCACATAAGTTAGACAGAACCCAGATCAAGAAAATAATAGACATCCCTAGATAAGAGCTATAATATGCCAGTGGTAACGCTAGGAGATGCCTCAGATTCCTGAAGAGTAGCAAGTGCATAGAGACGATTTTCACCAATACCTATACCTAAAGTAGTACCCTTAGGTATAGGAGCCGAATAAGTGGTGGCTGAACCTTATTAGCTCCACTGACAACTTTAGCTATGCGACAGTTTTGTTGCTTATGACTAGGCTGACCATAATTAAAATAAAAATTCCTCCCCTCTAGCTGGCCACAAAAATGGCAAAGAGGGTGAATTGGGGCTAACTAAGCTCCACTATCCTGAGACTAGGAATCCTGTCATTAGGACAACTAATTACCTAAGAACGGCAATCACCTAAAGTCTTAGGATAAGACATACTAGAAAATGAATTTAAATTTACCCAATTCTTCTTCTTATTCCACTACCTACAAACTCTTTCACTGTTATGTAGATTTGCCCCCTGATCTGAATATCTAAACTTCTTGTTCTGACTCTCTCCCTTCTCTACCCTTTGTTTTTTTCATCCTCCGCCTGCTATATATAAACCATCATCCTTGATATGTCCATATCATTATTCAACATACCATTCTTACTCTCCTAACATAAAATTTACAAGACAACCTAGAAGAAAATATCCTTATTATGGACATTATATTAAACACAAACTCCAGAGCATACTGGACAACTGCTAGAATTTTTGGGCATTCTTCTTAACATTTATCTTACTATGCTTCAAGTTCAAAAGCTCTATGGCCTTATACTCTCTCCACTCCTAAGAAAAGAAGTGATCAAGAAAAGTTCCAGAAAAGTCATCCCACAGTGCCTATTTAACAGTATCACCCCGCATTGTTTCCCACTCCTCATACCACTAGTAACCTATATCTTTCAATGGATAGGTAGAAAACTCTACACCCTAAAAATGAGTAGAATGCATAACCTTGAAAAAATTCTCCATCTTATCAACAAACCCCTGTGGATCCTCGTCAACCCTAGAGGCTGTAATGGTTAGGGGATTCAACCTTATAAGCTGTCCAACCCAAGTCACCTCAGATGAACTAACAATAGGACCAATATGATTAGATCAAAGGGATTGTGATGCCAGAAGTTGAGCAAGCATTTGAATAGATTGACAAAACTCCGTATTAGAGATATCTCCCTGAGTCGACTGAGCATAGGTGCCACTAGCTTGGGAAGCCCGGGGAGGACTAGTAGGGAAGGATTGAACACTACATGTAATGGTACAATCAGGAGAAGAGACCAGATATTGAGTCTTCACTTCATAAATAGGGCGAGTTCCCTCCATAATTTCCTCAAGTGGAACAGACATTCCAATAAGTTTTTTACGAATTTTAGATCTTTGTGGAGGGATTGTCTAAAATACAAGTAAACCAGGGGTTAGAAATGTTTCATGACAACTATAATCTATTGCTTGAAGTAGATCACAAGAAAGGAAAACATTTCTAAATGCCTTGTATCCTCCCCATTTATAATTGAGGAACGCTACACACTTATAAAATAGACTCTACTTGACATCTCTGTATAGATACCTAGTGACTTTAAATCATGCTCTGATACCAAGCTTGTCACGACTCAAACCAGGACCTAGTCGTGATGGATATCTCAAGTCCACCATGGGCTTGAGACAACCCCCTTATCCTAACCTCCAGAGAATTATAAATATAATTAGTTAAAGTCAACCCAAAATTGTAATAAGAAAGATACATAATCAATAGAAGATTTTAAGAATCAAAATAGAAAACCAATACAACATTGTCCACAAAAGCCTCTAAAACCAGAAATACCAAGCTAGGTCACTACATGCCCCTGATCGTGAAAAAAATAAGTTCACAATTCCCAAAATATAAAACAAAACCTATTAAAATAGCTGGGTTTTCTAAAACTTTCAGGCTCACCACTTCAAAACAACTCAATCGATGTACCACACCACCTAACACAGCACAGGGGTAATAGAAGAATCCATAGATCCTACATCATGAAATGATGCGGTGTCTAGAGGCGATATATGGAGCGAGCAATGGCATATAACTAAAGGAAAAGAATAAAATAATTCTAATTCCAAAAACTGTCAAAACTATATGCACAACATTCATACATACATATAAAGGATATTGGGATAGGAAAATGGGTCATAAACATAAGAGTTTAGAATATTAACCTGAATATACAGCTCACTCCATCCTAAAGGAACCCATGGGTATCATGACCTGAAGTTGGGCCTAGTCTTGATTGGTATCTCCATCCCACCATCAATCGGAGGCCACCACCTTAGCCTAATCTCAAGAGAACAATTATCATAATAAATCGGAAGCCAATCAAGATAGTAATCAAAGGTAAATAAGTCAATTGAATACTTTAAGAGACAAAACCAACAATCCAACCCACATTTGTCCACAAAAACCTCTAAAACAAGAAATACCAACTTAGTTGGGACATGCCCCCAACTATGACAAAAAAAGGATCCAAATAAAATACTACAAACATTAATGAAAATAGTGAAATGACCTAGCCTTCTTAAAGATAAAAGTTCACCACTTCACAACAAATCCACAGGAGTACATAGCCACCAAATGTTGCATAAGAGCAAAAGAAAATCCTTCAGACCCTACATCATGACATGATGTAGCATCTAGGGATGGTTAGTGGGGAGAGCACTGCATGTAACTCAAGGAATAAGGATATAATATGCAATTACAAAAATCTAAGCATTAATCATATGCACCACATTCATATACATTTATATGGGATGTCAGGATAGGGACAAGGGTCATAAAAGTGAGAGTTTAAAGATTTAACCTGATCTATATAGCTTGATCCGTCCTAAAGGCACCCATGGGTTATATAGTTCCAGTTCACCTGGAAGGGCCCCAATACGTGTTATCTTCACGAATTAAGGGGAAAAAAAGGAAAGTCTAAAAACATCAAAGTCATAGCCCTAACAAAATATGCATATATAGTGTTTGCCAAGCACACAGTCACATGGACCCCCAACATCGGCAAACATGGTTTCAAGTATTGATCCCCCAGGATCTACACCTTCATTACGAGCTACACAATTCCCTTTTAAGCTCTAATTATAACAATTTACATATAAACTAACCATTAACCCAGGAGCCATTCCTTAAAGCAATTACCACTAGGTATCGCTATGCCAATATGTTTGCAAGATGAATCAAATATGCAAAACCAATCCATATAACCAAATTGACTGCCAAGTTCCATTTAAAATCCAAAACCAAGGCCATCCAAAACCCTATTCATTCATTCATCCTTTAATTAAATCCATTGGGTTCAAAAACAAGTAAAACCATGCGATTTTCCATACCAAAATGAGTTTACAAGGTTTATTAAGATTAATGCCATTATCAAGCCAAAATTTCATCAATTTGGGAAAGCCCATGTCCCCTATTCCAAAAATTTAAATAATGCACCAATTTAGTTTAAAAAACATCATTTTAAAGCAAAAATAATCAATTTAAAATATGGGACAAGAAATTCAATCAGTAACAACACAATCCCCTAACCATAATTTCAAAACTCAGAATTTAAATCATATAAAAATACATTCAAATAATGCCATAGTGTAAAATTAATGTTAGGAAAGAGAATCATGTGTGGAATATACAAGGAATTAAAGACAATTCGATGTTTGGAGCCTGGAGTAGTCATTTATTTAAAAACCCTTAAGCTTTCTTGGGTTGTGAGTTTAAGAGAGAAGAAATGGTGTTTTGATCTTTAAAAAATAAAAGGAAAAGGGTTGTTTTATGTTTATAAATCGTGCAAGGGGTAAAAGGACATAAATCCCCATACCCAAAGTGAAAAAAAAGTTGAACGTTTTTAACAGAGCAGCGTAGCGTGTCAATATTACGTTCACAGAGATTATCCACTGTGACATGCTATTATCGCATACCTTTACTGCCTCAGAATACCAAAATGAGCTCGAATCACTTCTGAAAATTCCACAACTTTTCCAAAACACCCTTTTAACATCTTTAAATATATATCAAGTCAAAAATTGACATTACACATGCAGGAGGATCTAAAATAAAATGATCAAAATTTGATGGGGTCTTACATTATCCCTCCATTAGGATCATTTATCCTCGAATAATGATTAAGAACAGTTTTACCAGTTAGACACTTTTATCTTGAGAATAGCAACAATACATCTAAATCAATGACCAATTTGAATTGCGACAAGTGGTAAACGAGACTCATACCTTAAATACACTTATTGAAGACGGAGAGCAAGAATGGGTACTTAGCTCTCATATCTTCCTCAACTTCCCATGTAGCCTCTTCTACCTTTTTATTTATCCAAAGATCTTCACTGAGGCCACATCCTAGGTTCTCAATCTACAAACCTACCTATCCAATATCTCAGCCAAGACTTTCTCATAAGAAAATGAATCTATACTGCCAACATCCTTGACATGTACTACAATAAAGGGTGACCCACACATTTTTTTAGTAAAAACACATGAAACAAAGGTTGAATCAAAGGTAAACTTGTATGAAATTCTAACTCATAAGTGACATACCCAATCCTCCTTATAATATGATATTGACCAGCATAATGGGGACTGAGCTTCTGCAACTTCCCAAATCTCATGATTTTTTCGTAGGAGACACTATCAAGAACTCCCAATCCCTTACTTCAAACACTAATTCTTTTTGCCTTACATCCACATAAGACTTTTACCAACTTTGAGCAGTCTTAACTCTCTCTAATCACCTTTGCCTTTAGCATGGTTTGGTAAACTATGTTAGGACCAAACAACTCAGTCTCACCAACCTCAAACTATCTAATAGGAGACCTACACCTCCTACTATAAAGAGACACAAAAGAAGCCATTTGGATTCTAGAATGATAAATACTATTTTAGGAAAACTCAATAAGAGGCAAATGATAAACCTGACTATCTTTCAACCCAATCACACAGACCTTTAGCATATCCTTCAAAATCTTAGTAGTATGCTCTGCCTGCCCATTCATTTAAGGGTGGAAATCGGTGCTAAGGTTTACTTGAGTACCCAAACCTTTCTGAAATGAATGCCAGATTTTAGAAGGAAACTGTGTACCTTAGTTTGAAATGATGGACAACAGCGCACCATGAATCTTTAGTATCTCGTAAATGAAAAACTTAGCATAATACTCTCCCGAGTAATTAGTCCTCATGGGCAAGAAGTAACTAAACTTAGTCATTCTATCCAAAATGAATCAAATAGAATCATATTTATTTTATGACTACGGAAGACCCATAATGAAATCAATATTAATCATCTCCCATTTCTACATGGGTAACTATATCTCTTGGGATATGCCACTAGGCATCAGAAGTTCTACCTTGACTTGCTTACAAACCATAGATTTAGCCACAAAGATTGCCACATCTCTCTTTACATTATTCAACCAATTGATTTTCTTCAAGTCATGATATATTTTTCTTTATCTCGGAAGAATTGTATACCTAAACTCGTGAACCTCAGTCCAATTCCTTTCCTATATCTATCAACATCAGGAACACATAACCTACCTTGATACACTAAGATGCAATATCCCCCGGTCTCAAAGGCGATAACCTTTTGCTGAAAAACATCGCCCTTAATCTGCATAAGTAGGGGATCCAAAAACTCCTTCTCCTTCACCTTAGAAATAAGAAATAATTTAACTGCTACCTATAAATAAATCCTCCATCCTCAGATTCTAAAAGATGAAATCCCAAATTAGTCAACTTGTGAATATCCTTAACCAACCCCATTTTCTCCTCATCGATGTTTGATAAGATCCCCATGGACAACTTACTAAGGGTATCAGCAACAACATTAGCTTTACCTGAATGGTCGTGTAGGCTCATGTTGTAATCCTTAAAAAATTTGAGCCACTACCTCTGCTTGAGATTTTATTCCTTCTAGTAAACACATACTACAAGCTTTTATGATCTGAATAAACTTCACATGCACCCTATACAAATAATAACACCAAATCTTTAAAGCAAAAACTGAAGCTGCCAACTCTCGATCATGACTCAGGTAATTCCTCTCATAAATCTTAAGTTACTTGGAAGAATAGGACACAAACTTACCATGTTACATAAAACACAACCCAGTTTCACTGGATACGTATCACAATAAACAACAAAACCATCAGTACCCTTGGGAAGGGTCAAAACATGCCTAGAAGTAAAATTATCCTTCAACTACTCAAAACTACCCTCACAAGCATTGGACCATAGAAATTTGACCTTTTCTTGAGTTAAGTTTATCAACGGAGAAGCAATAGAAAAAACATTCTCCACAAATATCCTATAATACTTAGTCAAGCCCAAGAAGCTCCTAATAATGGTTGTAGTTGTAGGTTTAGGCCACTTTTTAAATAGCTCAACTTTTTGTGGATCCACCTTAATTTCTTCACTAGAAACAACATCCCAAAGAAAGGTCATAACACTTAACCAAAATTCACACTTAGAAAATTTTGCATACAACTTCTGGTCCTTAAGGGTCTGCAACACAATTTAGAGATGGTTGACATGATCCTCCTCATTATTAGAGTACACAAAGATGTGATCAATGAAGCCTATAACAAAAAATATAAAAATTGCCTGAAAACCAATACATAAGATCCATAAAAATAGCCAGAGCATTAGTTAACCCAAATGACATAACCAAAAACTCATAGTGACCATACGGGGTTCGAAAAATAGTCTTGGAAATATCATCCTCCCTAATTGCAGCTAATAATAGCCCTGATAAAGATCAATCTTAGAGAAACTTCTAGCACCCCAAAGCTGGTCAAAATGGTCATTAATCTTAAGGAGAGGATCCTTATTTTTGACCATCACCTTTTTCAACTGACAATAGTCTATACATTTTTGAATAGAACAATCTTTTTTACAAAAGAAAAACACAGGAACACCCCACGGGGAAACACTACAAAGAATAAAACTTTTATTATGAAGATCCTTTATTTACTCTTTAAGTTCTTTTAGTCAAACCAGAGCCATCCTATAAGGAGGAATAGAAATAGGATGAGTATTAGATAAAAGATCAATTCTAAAAGATAGATTCCAATTGAGAGGAATCTCAAGAATATCATCGAAAAAAACTTTAGAAAACTCATTAACCACATGGACTGATCCCAAAAAAGGATTTTCAAAGTTAGAATCCTTAACTCAAACTAGAAAAAATATAAACACCTTTTGAAATCAATTTTGAGCTCTAAAATAAGAAATAAACCTCCTTTTTGGTACTAATGAACTACCCCCATTCTAATATCGGTTCATTAGGATACTAAAAATTATCATTTTGGTCCTACAACCCAAAGAAACATAGCACAAATAAAGCCAATCTATCTCCAACATTACATCAAAATCCACCATATCAAGTTCTATTAAATCCACCAATTTCACTTTATAAAATATAGACACCATACAACCCATATAGATCTTTTAGCAATAATAGGCTCACCCATCGGAGTTGACACAAAAAATAATCAAAAATACATTTTGGTCCAAAACCAAAGTATACAACCACATAAGGTGTCAAATAAGTTAGGGTAGAACCCAGATTGAGCAAATAATAATCATCACAGGAGAAGAGCTATAAAATATCCAAAACAACATCGAGGAATGCCTCAAATTCTAGACGATGATTCTGGCCATTACCAGTACCAGAAGTGGAGAAATTTGGTGCAAGAGCTGAAGAAGTGGTAATCAAAACCTTATTAGCTACCATGGCAACCCTGGCGGAAGGATAATATCACTGCATATAACCAAGATGACCATAATTATAGCACTAATTTTTCCCCTCCTTACAAAATCCATGGTGAAGTTTCGAACTAAAATGGGAAGGAGGGTAAGTGGGGGATGACTGAGCTCCACTAGTTTAAGATTAGGCATCCTGTGCATCAGGACAATTACTAGCTTAAAAAATATGATCATCTGAAGGCTTAGGATAATGATCACTAGCGGACGAATATGTATTACACTAATTTTTGTTATATGAATTTCCACAATTTTTCTTCTTACTCCAATGCCTTCTATCTCTTCTGCTATTCTACTGATTTGCACCCTACTCTAAATATGTATACTTCTTGTTCTGCCTATCTCCTATCTCTATTTGTTTCTTCTTCTCATCTTTCAACTGTTGCATATAAAACACCAGCTTGGATATGTCCATAGTATTATTCAACATTGCGTCCTTACACTCTAATTCTAAGTCATGGGACAACCCAGAGGCAAACTTCCTCATTTGGGACCTCATATTAGACTCTAATTTTGGAGCATAATTGGACAACTACTAAAACTTCAGGCCATACTTCTTAACACTCATTTAGCCGTCTTGAAATTCATAAACTCTTCAGCCTTAGCTTCCTTTAACTTTTGAGGAAATAAGTGATTAAGAAAAGAATCTTAAAATTTATCCCACACTAACTATTTAGCATCATTACCACTTATTGCTTCCCACTCCTCATAATACTGATAAGCCATATATTTCAACTAATAAGCAGCAAACTCCAAACCCTCTAAATTAGTAGCATGCATCACCCTAAAATCTTTTTCATCTTATTAAAAATTCCTATAAATCTCCTCAACCCTAGAGCCTATAAAAGTGAACTGGTCATCCTGAGTGACCTCAGATGAACTAGCAACAGAAACAACATGATCAGACTGACAATGTTACGATCAGATGAACTAGCAACAGGAACAACATAATCAGACTGACAAAGCTGCGATGTCACCAGTTGAGCAAGCGTATGAATAAATTAACAAAACTCCACATTAGAGATATCTCCTTAAGGTGGAGTGGTACAATCAGGTGTAGGGACCCTATACTAGATCTAAAATTCTTAAACATGGTGATTTCCCTCCATATTTTCCTTAAGTTAGACAGAGTTTCAAACAGAGTTCCTACAACCATCAGATCTATGGGGTGACATAATCTGAAATGTGATTAAGATAGGAGTTAAAAGTTTCATAGCACTAGACTCTATAGCCTAAAAGTAGAACTCAAGAAATGGAAACATTCCTAAATGCCCTATAGACTCCCTCTTATAATGGTGGCATGATAGACATCCCTAAATGGTCCTCTACTTGATATGACTTTATGGACACCGAACGACCCTAAACTATGCTCTGATACAAGCTTGTCACAACCTAAACTAGGGCATAGTTGTGATGGGTTTCTTAAGCACACCATAGACTAGAGTCCACCTCTTATCCTATGCTCAAGAGCTTTGTAATAATAATAAGTCAAATGAATGCTCTAAGAGTCAAAATAACAATAAATTCCACCCTTGTCCACAAAAGCCTCTAAAAGTAGAAATACTAACTAAGTCAAGACATTTTATCGACTATGAGAAAAGGCATTCAAATTAAAAACTAAAAATAGTAATGAGACTATTGTAATGACCAGGCCTTTAGAAATATGAATGCTCGCCACATCAAAGAAAATCCTCAAGAGTACTCAACCATTTAACTTTGCATAGGAGCAACAAAAAATCCTTTAGATCCTACATATTGAAATGTTGTAGCATCTTGGAATGGTCAGTAAGGTGAGCACTAGCATGTAACTTAGAGAATAAGGCTAAAAAAATACAATTACAAAAATCTAGTCTTAAATATATGCACTATATATATATATATATGGGATTCTGGGATGGGGACAAGGGTCATAAACATGAGATTTTAAATATTTAACCTAAACTATGTAGCTTGATCCATCCTAAAGGCACCTATGGGCTAAGTGGATCTAGCTCCCCCTGCTGGAAGGGACCTAATATGTGTCATTGGCATGAACTGAGGAAAAACCACAGAAAGGCTACTAACACAAAGGTCATAGCCCTTCCAAAATATGTATATATAGCGTGTACCAAGCATATGACCACATGAACCCCCAATGTAGGAAAACATGATTTCTAGTGTTGATCCCCTCGGGATCTATACCTTTATGGTGAGCTACACAATTTCCTTTAAGCTTAATTTAAACCAATTTATACATTAACCCATGAGTAATTTATTAAGGTATTTAACAATTGGTATAATCGTGCAAATATGCTTGCAAACTAAATCAAATATGATAAGCCAATCAATATATAAAATTTGACTCCCAAGTTCTATTTAAATTCCCAAACTAAGGCCACAAAGGCCATCGAAAACCATATTTATTCTGGTATCCTTTAAGTTAATGCATTTGGTTAAAAAATAGGTTAAATTATTTAATTTTCCATATTCAAAAAAAGTTTACAACATGGGTTGAGGTTAATGCCATTATCGAGCAACAATTTCATCAATTTGTTGAAACCCATGTCCAAATTAGAACCATTTAAAAATGCACTGATTTAGTCTCAAAAACATCAATTTAATGAATGAATAATTGATTTAAAATATGAGACAAGTAATTCAATTAGTAACAACCAAAATCCGTAAGCCCTATTTCAGAAGCAACAATTTAAATCACATGAAAATAAACTAATTTAATGCCACAATGTGAAATTATAGTTAGGAAAGAGAAACATGCCTAAAATACTCAATGAACTGAAGACAATTTAAAGTTTGGAACTTGGAGTAGTGATTTCTTGAAAACCCTTGAGCTTTCTTGGGTTTTGAGTTTAAGAGAGAATGAATGGTGTTTTAATCTTAAAAAACTAAAAGAAAAGGGTTATTTTATGTTTATAAGTTGTGAAAGGGGTAAGAATACAAAAAGTCCCTCACCCTTGAAAAGAAAAACTTATTATTTTTAACATAGTAGCATGGCACACCAATATCATAGAGGCTAGCCTCCATTCCATGATACTATTACAGCTGTTATCATCCATGACACATTAATATTGTGGACTCTTAATCCCTCAAGGTCCCAAAATGACCCCAAACTCCTTCAAAAAATTCATGATGTATGAGCAAATGCTAACACATTTGAGGCTTTAACTAAGAATAATTGCTAAGTCTTAAGCAACTTTTATCATTTTTGATTGGTTTATTTTAGATTTTGTAGTTGAAACTGATATGATGGAGAACCAACAAGAATGGAAGCAAAGAAGTTGAAACCTGAAGACAAGTGTGGCTGACGACGTTTGTGATAAGTCGTTAGCCCTGTGATAAGTTATCAAAGTCGTCGTCTACAATAAATAGAGAATTGGTCTAATTTGAAAGATGTGATGACATTTTGTGATAAGTCATCAAGGGTTTGATAAGCTATCAAGAATGTCATCAGCCTTAGGCAGCACAAGAGTACCGAAGTAGAGTTGACAATATTTTGTGATAGGCCATCACAAAGATGATAAGTTGTCAAGTTTTTCGTCATCCTTAAACAGGAAGAGCCAAATCTGAAGAAGGAGATGAGGACATTTGTGATAACTTGTCAGCCTCCTACTACGCTATCACAAATATCGTCACCTAATTTGTGGGATTTCTGAATTTTATTATTTTGTTTCCATAATTAGGGTGAACTATTTAAAGCTTTTTTATAGGGTTTTATGAGGAGATCCGCACATTGAGTTTTGACAATACTTTTTGATATTTTTCTCTCTTTAATTTCTTGGCTTGAAAAAGCAAATACTTTTAAAAGATTATTATCATTTTTCTGAGATTTTCCTTTGTGATCTAAGCTGCGATTCACTAATTGTTATTCCTCTTCTGGTAAGTTTAACCTTCCAAGCATGAATACAATTTTTTGTTTTGATTTAAGCATTATGATTGGCTAAATTCCTTTAACCTGAATTATGGGATCTAGGGTTAGGTCTTGATAAGGTGCTAAGTGTTCAAGATTCAAAAGGTGGAAGGATTTCTTGATAATTCTGAGGTTTTAATTAATGTTGTTGGTTGGAAAAAAAGATAACACCTGCTTTATTTTTCTTGAGAAAGAAATCAAATATAGTGGAAAGTGAGTTATAGATAGGGACTTGGAAATACTCCATTTAATAATCAGCGTTGTAACAAGGTTGTTTAACTTGAGGTAAAATCTGGGCAGTGAATATAAATTCCCTAAGTCCAAGAGGATTAGGTAATTAAGTACTTAAGTAGGTCGAGAGATATTTAAGAATAACTCCGATAAAGATAACTAGTTGTCCTACCTACCATGAGAATCTTGTACCACCGTTAGCATTTGTTAAGTACCAAAAAACCCTAGTGAACATAATCTTGTTTTTCAAAAACTCTTGATTATGAACACTGATTAAAGCAACCGACAATTACTTGTTAAACTAAAACCCCCCTATTTCTGGGAGCATCCAACTATCTGTTGATTGATTTGCAAACAACTTACGTTCACACCATTTTTTCTGTGGGATTTTACCCTAACCTAGTTGGGTTTTAAATTGACAATGCTCGCATACATTCTCATTGAGAGGTGTAGTTTGAGCATTATCAAAAATGGCATCATTGCCGGGAATACGATTGTAAACTGAAGTTTATGTGCACAAATTGATAGTTAGTTAAGTTTCTTTGTTTTAAGTTTATTTGTTGTTTTTGTTTATTTACAGGATCTTTATAGTGTATGCCAAGAACTAGATGTTTCGGTGAACCATTATTACCACCTAATCTGAAACTGCAATGAATTTGAAGAATGACAGAACAACAAGACGCTGACAAACTGGTAGCCTTAGCTCGAGCTCAGGTGAATGTTCAAAATATTTGACAATAAGAATGACATCTAAATTCTGAGGATGAAGATTTGGGAGATGAGGATTTGTTGAATCCTAGTAACCCAAGGTGTGCAGAGTAGATAGTTGCACCACTATGGCATAATGTTAATAGGAACCATCCATTTCCTAAAAAGGTTCTTTTCATCTTTTAGGAGGGTACAGTTGAGGGAAGAGATCAGGAACTTTAGGCAGCTCTCAACTAAAGCCTTGCATAAAACATGGAAATGATTTGAGAAGAAGCTGACACAGTGTTCAAACCACAACATGATGGACATACACTTGATGGCGACTTTGTACAGGGCTCTTAACTTTGTTACGAAGACAATCATAGATAATGCTGGTGGTGGTTCATTTGTTGATTTAACATTCCTAGAGGCTTCAGAGATGCTGGACAGAATGACCAAAAAAAGTCAGGCATGGCATACCAGAGACTCTGTGGTAGCTAGCCTTATTGTTTCTATGGGTATTACTATGGAACAATGCAGAAGAGAAGAGGAGGGTCACCAAGACTTGGGTTACCTTAAAACATAGATGGACTTGCTGACCAAGCACTTGCTATTAGGCAAGGTTGAAAAACCGAAAGCTATCAGATCTCAGGATAGAAGTGATGCTGATACAGATAAAGAGGCGAACTATATTAATAATTAGGGGGATTTCTGAGGCAATAGCCAAGGGAATCAAGGTCAAATATTTTATGATAAACCTAGTTATAAAGATAGGAAGCACGAAAATTAGAGGAATAATAATGAAAGGAGAGGGCTATACGTTCCTCCTGGAAATCATGAGGTTGTTTCATCAAGTTCTGAAAAGATGTCCATGAATGACATGATGACTAAGTTATTGAAGGGAGTTGAGGTAACCAACTCTAGTGTGACCACCACAAAGACCGATCTAATATTCATCAGTCAGTTGGTGCACTCACACTCTACCGCAATCAAATATTTGGAGCAGCGGATGAGCCAAATCTCCATAGTATTTAAACAGAGAAAGAGCGGAACATTACCTAGTGATACGATCCAAAATCTACGAAATGATGGCTCATGCATGGCTATTACCACTAGGAGTGGTAAGATGTTACCTAGCCCTTTTGTAGGCAAACCTGTTGTTGATGAGGTAGTTGTTGGTGAACCAAAAGAAGGAGGCCCAGTAGAGTCAGAGAAGATGGATAATTCTGATGATGTTCTGGAGAAAGGTGAAGAGAAAGAGAAGGAGGTAGTGCTAAAAACTATCCCAAAACCACCAGCTCCCTTTCCTCAAGGATTGAAGAAGAAAACTGATGATACATAATTCAGCAAATTCATGGCAGTACTTAAGAAATTGAGAATAAATGTGGCTTTTGTTGAGGCACTTGAGCGAATACCAGGATACACGAAATTCATGAAGGACCTTGTGACTAATAAAAGAGTGGTGAGCTATGAATTAGAGGGTAATCTTCATTATTGTAGAACCATTTCTACAAGGACCATGGTGCAGAATAAACCAGACCCATGCACATTCACTATTCCCTGCATAATTGGGACTATGAAACTTTTCAAGGTATTAGGTGATCTGGGATCAAGAATAAATTTGATGCCGCTAGCTGTTTATAGAAAGTTGGGTCTAGGAAATACCACACACACCAACATGCAACTCGTGATGACGGATAGGTCAGTAAAGCAACCTGTTGGCATTTTGTATGATGTGTTGGTGAAGGTGTCCAACTTTATATTCCCTGCAGATTTTGTCATTCTGGATTGCGAGGTGGACTGTGAGCTGCCCATAATCTTAGGTCGACCTTTCCTCACAACCAGAAGTGTATTGATTGATTTGAGAGCGAATAAGCTCTTATTCAAAATGAATAATTAAGTGGTACGGTTTGATGTGTGTAAATCAATGAAGCAACATTAAGAAATGAGTGTTTTATCAGTAGTTGATGTTTATTATGAGGACAAACAGGAGGTGTCAATAGCTGAGCAACTTGTTGTCAAACCTTTTTCCGCGGTTATGATGAATTTTGATAGTGAAGGCATCAGGGAGTATGAAAGGACTATTTATGCTTTCGCAGGAAAGGGATATGCTCCAAAAAAGATAGGTCTTGACCTTGCTAATCGATCAACACCACCAACCAAGACATCTATTAAGGAGTGTCTAGTGTCGGAATTGAAAGAACTGCCTCGGCACTTACAGTGATGTTTTTGGCTAATAGGAATACACTACCTGTTATTATATGTGGCTGATTTAGGTGAGCAATAGGTAAACGTACTTCTTTCAGTACTTCAGAGGCACAAGAGAGCTATAGGATGGACCATTGCAGATATTATTGGTATTTGCCTGGCATCTGCACACATAAAATTCAACTTGAGGAAGATTGTATTCCAACCATAGAGCATCAGTGCCATCTTCACCCACAAATGCAAGAGGTATTTAAGAAGGAGATTATTAAGTGGTTGAGTGCAGGAGTGATTTACCCTATTTCTGACAGCTAATGGGTAGCCAGTTCAATGCATGCCCAAAAAAGGAGACATGTCTGCAGTTGCACATGAAATGAATGAGTTGATTCGACTGAGGCTTGTGACTGCATGGAGAGTTTGCATGGACTACCATAATCTGAATTTCATGGACTATGAAAGATAATTATCCGATGCCCTTTATGGACCAAATGCTTGATCGATTGGCTGGAAGAGGGTGGTATTGTTTTTTGGATGGTTATTCTGGATACAACAAAATCTGTATTACTCCTGAAGATTAGGTGAAGATGACATTCATATGTCCATATGGCACCTTTGCGTTTAAGAGGATGAATTTTGGGATATGCGATACACCTACCATATTTTTAAACACTGTATGATGTCTATCTTCTCAAATATGGTGGAGGACACCATAGAGGTATTCATGGACAATTTCTCTGTGGTGGCAGATTTATTTGAGATGTGTTTGGCGAACCTAAGTATAGCCTTGCATTGATGTGTTGAATTCAATTTGGTGCTTAACTGGGAAAAATGCCATTTTATGGTAAAGGAGGGCATCGTTCTCGGCCACAAAATTTTAGAAAAATGAATAGAAGTTGATCGAGCAAAAGTGCAGGTTATTAAGAAACTTCCACCTCCCATTTTAGTGAAGGGAGTGCGTAGTTTTCTTGGACATGCTGGATTTTATCGGAGGTTTATAAAAGACTTCTCAAATGTTGCAAGCCACTTTACAAACTATTGGAGAAAGAAGTAAAGTTTTCATTTGATGACAATTTCTTAAAGGCATTCGAACGCCTTAAGAAGAAGTTGGTTGAGTCCCCTATTGTTTTTACACCAGATTGATCAAAATTGTTTGAAATCATGTGTGATGCAAGCGGTGTTGCCCTTGGAGATGTATTAGGATAAAAGAGGGACAAACTGTTTCATCCGATATATTATGCCAGCGAAGCACTAAATGGAGCACAAAAGAATTACACCGTCACTGAGCAGGAACTTCTGGCTATAGTGTATGCTTTTGAGAAGTTCAAGACTTATTTTCTTGGGAACAAAGTGGTGGTCCACACTCACCATGCAGCCTTAAGGTACTTGATGGTAAAGAAGGATGCAAAACCAAGGATGATTAGATGGGTGTTGATGCTATAAGAATTTGACTTTGAGGTCAAAGATTAGAAAGGTTGTGAACATCAGGTTGCAGATCATTTGTCTAGAATAGAAGGTGAGTAGGCAATTAGTGATGTAATGGAAATAAATGATGCATTCCTTGATGAAGAGATCTTGGCGGCTGATATAGAACAATTGCATTGGTGTGCTGATTATACAAATAATGTTGTGAGTGAGGGCATCCCAAAAAATCTTTCATTCCATCAAAGAAAGAAATTCCTGCATGACAATATTATAAGGAGATGCGTACAAAAAGTGGATGTATCGTGCATATTGGAAGCATATCTTGCTTCCCCAGTTAGAGGTTACCATATAAGTGACCGAATGGCTAGGAAGGTATTGTAGAGTGGTTACTATTGGACAACATTGTTCAAGGATGCCCATGAGTTTGTGCTGAAATATGACCAATATCAGAGGCAAAGGTCAATCTCCAAAATACATGAGATGCCCTTGACTAAGATGCTTAAAGTGTAATTATTTAATTTATGGGGCATCGATTTCATGGGCCCTTTTGTAAGCTCGTATAGGATGAAGTATATTTTAGTTTCCATTGACTATGTATGAAAATGGGTCGAAGCTGTTTCCTTTTCTGATAATGAAGGAAAGAGAGTTGTTGCTTTTTCCCTAAAAGAATGTCTTCTCTCGATTTGGAGTACCACACATTATTATAATCGATCAAGGATCTCATTTTTATGACAAAGTGGTTCGAGCAGCTTTAACAAAATATGGGGTGAAACAACATAGGGTACATACTCCATATCACCCACAAACTAGTGGGCAAGTGGAAGTGTCAAATCGAGAGATTAAAGCCATCCTAGCCAAAACGGTGAATGCTAGTCCGAAAGATTGGTCTCGAAAGCTTGATGATGCTTTGTGGGCATATTGGACTTCTTTCAAGACATCCATTAGCATATCACCATTTCAACTAGTCTATGGAAAAGCTTGCCACCTACCAATAGAGCTAGAGCACAAGGCCTTGTGGGCACTCAAAAGGCTAAATTTGAGTTGGAAGAAGGTAACAGAGCTGAGACTGGAACAATTGAATGAGATTGATGAATTCCATCTCAGGGCATATGAACGAGTGGATCTATATAAAGAAAATATGAAAAAAGTAACATGATTGGAGGATTTAGAAATGAGACTTCCAAAAGGGTGACTTAGTGCTTCTGTTCCATTCCAGTCTTAAACTGTTCCCAGGCAAGCTTAAATTCAAGTGGTCAGGCCCATTTAGATTTAGTAAAGTCTACTTATCTAGAGTAGTATAACTTGAAAATGAAGATGGAAGCACCTTCAAGGTGAATGGGCAACGAGTCAAGCTTTACATTGGTCTGAAAGAATCGATAAAAAGAATTACTACTATATGTATTGATAAAGTATGAAGTAATTGAGATACCTAAGTCATGCCGTGACGTTAAAACAGGCGTTGCATGGGAGGCAACCTATGACACCCGGGATTGATCCATTCCTATTATACTCTAACCCTTAGTTCAGATTTTCTTTGATTTTAATTTGAGTGTGTAAAGTAAATTGTTGTTGTAAAATTTTGTAGCCTATTAAGAGAAATACTTGTACTTGAGGCAGTTGAATTGTTTTGTTATTTTTGTACACCTCTTCAAGTGGTCTACTCCTGTAACTGTGTGATTTGCATTCAAGTGTGACAACTGTGCATCTTTGTATGACATTAGTTCTAGTAACATAATAATTACTGCTAAACAGCTTCATAAACCGAATGAGTGATAGCTTATGATATACGTGTGTGCCATGTCTGTGTGAGAAACTAAATAGTTTTCTTTGTATGCTGAAGCCAGAACTTTCTCGGTTAGTCTTACCAAGGCTGAAGGATAGGGGTTAGGAAAGGATCATAGGCCGTTTTCATTTTAGCTCAGTTTAAGCCTATATGACCTTCCCTATGTGTATAATATCCCTAGAATCCTGTTTTAAGCCTAATTAGCCTATTTCTTTGTATGACACCTGTCACCTTCCCATTTAAATCATAATGAACTTATTTTGGCCCTGGTCCTCCTTGGATACTATGCACCTTGACTTAGGCAAATGGCCTAAGTTGAGGGTGGCTATTATATGGGTGCATGATAAAGGTAGCATAAAAGAAAAGAATAAACAGATGGGTGTAGAGGAAAAAAGTAAGAAAAAGAAAAATTGTGAAAAAGATTAAGTAACTGAGAAAAGACTGCACCCATCCTAAATAAGTATGATTAAGAAAAGAGAAGAGTGGAAAAGGCTAATGAGTGAAACCCCAAAAAGCTATTGTAGTGTCAAGGAGGCTTAGTCACTTTAAATACCATCGAGTATCACACCAGCCTTTAGTCTACATTACAAGCCTAAGAGAAGTCCTATAGTGATCCTAGCAGACCTATCTGAAGATCTAGGTAATGAATCTAAGGGCAGGCCTATGGTACTTGGCATACACAGATTGGAACTTCGTTCTGAGAGTGAGTGTTTGATCGTCCCCATGGTTACATATATAATTGCTAATACAAGACGAGGGGGATGTCTTTGTTGTGAGGGCACACTGGTTACATTGCTAGTTACTTACTTGTTCAGGTAGTGTAATAATGGTCTATGCATGGTTGTTATAACTGAATTGATGTCGTATCTTGATTCCTGTGTGTTGCATTAGTGTTCTACATTGTTCTTGAATTGAGTGAACTTGGAGATGGTGAAAGTGTTTTTAGATAATGTGGATGATTGACTGCCAAATGTGCCTTGTATTCTCTTAGTTGTGTTGAGTTGCTTCAGGATAAGCAATTGTTTTAAGTGGAGGGTGTTGATGTATGAGCTAATACTTACACATTTGAGGATTTAACTGAGAATAATTGTGAATTTTTATGCAAATTTTGTCATCTTTGATTGGTTTATGTTTGATTTTGCATTTTAAGCTGATATGATAGAGAACCAACAAGAATGGAAACAAAGAAGTTGAAATCCAAAGAAATCTAAAGACAAGTGTGGCTGACAACATTTGTGATAAGTTATCAAAGACATCATCAGCAATAAACAGAGAATTGGCCTAATTTAAAGATGTGAGACATTTTGTGATAAGTCGTCAAGGGTATGATAAGCTGTCAAGAATGTCGTCAGCCTGAGGCAGCAAAGGAGAACTAAAGTAGAGTTGACGAAATTTTGTGATAGGCCATCATAAAGCTAATAAGTTTTCATGTTTGTCGTCAGCCTTAAAAAGGAAGAGCCAAAGATGAAGAAAGAGCTGACTACATTTGTGATAAGTCGTCAGCCACCTGATAGGCTATCACAAATGTCATCACCTATTTCGAGGGATTTTTGAATTCTATTATTTTGTTTCCATAATTAGGTTGAACTATTTAAAGATTTGTTTTAGGGTTTTCTGAGGTGATCCACACATTGAGTTTTGACAATACTTTTTGATATTTTTCTCTCTCTAGTTTCTTGCCTTGAAAAAGCAAATACTTTGAAGAGATTATTGTCATTATTCTGGGATTTTCCTTTGTAATCTAATCTGTGATCCACTAGTTATTATTCTTAGTGTGGTAAGTTTAACATTCCAAGAATGAATACAAATTGTTGTTTTGATTTTAGCATTATGAGTGGCTAAATTGATTTAACCTGAATTATTGGATCTAGGGTTAGGTCTTTATAAGGTGCTAAGTGTACAAGATTCAAAAGGTGGTAGGATTTCTTGATAATTCTAAGGTTTTTATTAACGTGTGCTGGTTGCACACAATAGATAACACCTGCTTTGGTTTGCTTGAGAAATAAATCAAATATAGTGGAAAGTGAGTTATCGACACAGAGACTTGGAAATACTCCGTTTAATAATCAGCACTGTAACAAGGTTGGTTAACCTGAGGTAAAATCTTGGTAGTGAATATAAATTCCCTAAGTCCGAGAGGATTAGGTAATTAAATTCATAAGTAGGTCAAGATACATTTAAGAATAACATCGATAAAGATAACTTGTTGTCCTACCTACTGTGAGAATCTTGAACCACCGTTAGCATCTATCAAGTACCGGACGCCCTAGTGAACATAATTCTGGTTTTTTAGAAACTCTTGATTACGAACACTGATTAAAGAAACTGACAATAACTTGTTAAACATTCCCTGTGAGATTCGACCTCAACCTAGTTGGGTTTTATATTGACAACGATCGGTTACATTCTCATTGAGAGGTGTAGTTTGAGCGTTAGCAATTCACAAACTTTCCCAAAATACCCCTTAAACATCTCTAAACATAATTCAAGTTGAAAATTGAACTTACCCACGTGAATGGGTCAAAAAATAAATGATTAAAATTTTACGGGGTTTCACAATAGGCTATATGGGTTCAGCTCCCCTTGTTGAAAGGGCCTAGCACATGTAAGTCACACGAACCAAGGAAAGGCTAAAGAAACCAAGGAAATAGCCATCCATAGTATAATGTGTGCACCAAGCATAGGGTCTTATAGACTTCCACGCTGATAAACGTGGTTTCAAATATTTGTCCTCCTAGGATTACTCCTTCACGGAGAGCTATAAAATTCCTTTTAAGCTAAAATTAAAACCATTTTTCAGATAAAATCAATCATTAACCTAGGAGTCTTATATTAAGTAATTTTCCAATATGGTCTTGTCCTACCAATTAAGCTTGCAAGCTCATATAATTATGTGAAGCCAATATATGTAACCATTTGACACCCTAGTTCAATTTTAAAACCAAACCATGTCCACCAAGGTCCTTTTGAATCAAATTTTTATCTATTTACCCTTCAATGAAATGCAAAGATTTCATAAGAGAAGTTATAATATGCAATTATCCATTTCAAAACTAAATTTACAAGGTGGATTGAGATTAATGCCATTATAAGGTCGAAAATCCATCAGTTTGGGGTTTACCGTTCCAATCCCCATAACCATGCACCCATTCAGTCCAAAAAACCTTCAATTAAAGCATGAATAACAAATTTAAAACAGAGGAAAAGCAATTCAAGTAACCACCATTAAAATTCCTTAACCCAAGTTCAAACCCAATAATTTAAATTATATGAATATTGAATAAATTTATGCCATGATGAGAAATACAACTTTAGGCATGAGAGACATATCTGAAATATACAAGAAACCAAAAGAAATCTAAAGTTTGGAGCCTAAAAATTTTAAATTCTTGTGGAACACTAATATCTCTTGCTTTTGGAGTTAAATACAAGAAAAGTGAGGTTTTGATCTTGATACCCAAGGAAAAAGGGTTATTTGAGGGTTGTAAGTCATACGATAAAGTGTAAAGGTAGGAAAAGACCAAAAGGAACCTAACTAAAATGTGCAAGAAAATCAGAGTTGAGTCATCATGGCTTGGAAAACAACTCGTGAGGCTTGACGAAGATTCATTACCCGAGGATAAAATATTTGTGTAACACCCAAAGTTTGCACTTTGGACATCAGACAGTGCTTAAAATCTTGAAGGATCACAAGCTAACCCATGAATGGTACCTTCTGTGAGCACCGAATAATATTACATAAAACACATGCAGAAGTAAAACTGAAATGCCATAAGCTTCTCAAAATACAGATATAATAAATGAATGTACATATAATAACATCTAAAAAATTAAAAACTGACTGTGCTAGTCTGAAATCCTCTAACTGTCTGAATATGTAGTTGATGGGACAAGTCCCTAACTAACTTCAACTATTGAACTAACTGAAATACTGAATTGTCGTAATAAAATAATATCCTTGCTGGATAAGGACTCACTACTATAGCTGTTGTTGATAGCAAAGTTGCTAAGTATGGTCAGAAACCTGAGTTTCTGCACCTATGATATGATACATCATAGCGCAAAAAAAAGTATGCATTAGTACGGGAAATGTGATGGTATGCTAAGTGAGGTAGGCTGATATACATGGGCTCGTATGCATGATATGATAACTAACTGAATGAACATCATGAAGTAACTGGATCAGAGTACATGCAAAACTGTAACTACAAAATATGTTGAATATGCGATACTGCGCATATAATATCTATCTAAGTTAGATAGAAACTGAAGTACTCAGTTCTGATATCTGAATACTAATAGCTGAAGGTTTAGAATGATACTGAAGTACTGATTTCTGATGGCTAAGTAACTGCTAATTTATTGCCATAGTTCTGTAGAACTGTCTGAGTTCTTCATTGAATGCTGCGACTAAAATCTTAACTGTGGGAGTGTTCATCTAACCGACATACCCTAATTATAAACTGAGTTGGGGCCCAATATGTGAACCAAGTTGGAAGGTGTTAGGACCTTGCCAAGGGATACTAACAATACTGTGTCAACCCTAATATGGAAGGAAGACTCATGATATATATATATATATATATATATATATATATATATATATATATATAATTGTATGAACCCTAGTCTGGTAGAAGGACAACTTACCCTACGCTGGCTACGTAGTTTTGTAATGTAGGGATAGATAATATAGGTCAAACCCTCTGCTGGTAGGAATTCCCTCATCCCTGAGTTCACTCGGTGCTGAATCCTACTCCCAACTGAATAGACACCGATCACTAAATTGTACTAAGATTGACTAAACTAACACTGATTGTGTTAACTAACTGAACTGGACTGAGTTTACTAAGTTCTGATAACGGACTGGGTACTAATGTTCTTGACCTTTACTAGAACAATTCTGTAACTACTACAACTAAATAAACAGCTAGATTTTTTGTAATAAATACCCCCTAAGACTCGATAGCATGATAATAAAGAATGACAAATCTTAAAAGAATAGCAATAGTCAATTGTTCATATTTCATTCATTGGGGCATTTAGTCAAACATTTGGAGGTCATGAACTTGTGAATGAATAGGAACACATACTAACATGATATTATTTCACTATTCAATTCACGTGGACATTCTATAAAACACTTGGGGAGCATGATTGTAATACATGAAAAATAACGTATAGGGCATCATAATACAACATGCAACTTGCAAATTCAAGGGTTGTAACATGGAAAATACATCAGTCAATATATATTCTATCTTATGTTTATTAAACTTGTAATAAAATCTTGAATTGAAACTCATATCACAACACAAACATGAATACAACACAAATTGCACATGTAAATCATGAATCAATAAACTTGTATTTTTAAAAAGGGTTCTTGAACTCCAATGGTGGAAGGAAACCCAACGATGAACACCTAACATACCTTGATTGTTAATTTTGTGAAGATTGTGGTGAAATTATTCTTATGCTTAATGAAACTAGGGCTTGTTGTTGAGAGGATTTTGAGAATAAAGAATGAAATTTTCCTTTTTAAGAGTTAAAACTCATATTTTAGCTGAATTGGGTGAGGGGAAAAGGACATAAATGCCCTTACAAACTAAGAATTTAATGAACAAAAACTCACCAATAATGCGATTAGAAATGCATTGAGTCGATAGGATCAATGCGATCACTGAGGTATCACGTCGATGAGTGTAACACGGTAGCCAATGCGGCGCGTCAAGATCATGTTGGCTTGCTGTTTTGCCCATCCAAACATGACCCAAACAAAATCCAAAAATTCTAAAACTCACCCAATATGACCTATTGACATCCTTGATCATAAATCAACTTGAAAATTGACATTCTATTTTTGGAAAGATAGAAAACAAGATCATCCAATTTCAAAGGCTAAAAATTCTTCTAAGTCTTAAAACTTAGTTGAAATTTTTCTAAGTTCGGGACCCCTTTGGGCATCTATATAGGACTGAAATGAATTAGGATTTTGCAGGATATTACAATATCTCTCCCTTGGGAACATTCGTCCTCAAATGAGAATTAATGAACCAAGGGGAACTGAAGAACTATAATTACACTGACATGAATAACTGAAGCATGACTGAATTCAAGAGACATGACACATGATTGAACTATTTCATGAGTACATAAATGATCTGAGAATGTTATACATCTATAACTGAGCATGGAATAGAGTAAATCTAAGGAAAACTGTTACCTTAGGTTGAGTCTGAGTTTGCGGAGAAGAGGTGAGGATACTTTATTCGCATGTCTGCTTTTGATTCCCAAGTAGCTCCCTCAACAGATTGATTCAGCCAATGAAATTTAATCAAAGGAACTTCTTTGTTCCATAGTCTGCGAATCTGAAGATCAAGGATTTTGACTGGGATTTCCTCATAAGAGAAATTTCTCTGAGTATCTACAGTCTCTATAGGGACTACTACTGTTGGGTCACTAATGCACTTCTTTAGTAAAGAGACATGAAACACTGGTGCATTCATGCTAAGTCTTTAGGCAACTCAAGATCATAAGATACCTTATGAAAATGACTGAGAATCTTATAAGGACCAATATATCGGGTACTAAGCTTCCCCTTCTTTCCAAATCTCTTCACTCACTTCATGGGAGAGATTTTTAAATACAGAAAATCGCTAATCTCAAGCTCGAGATTTTTTTATTCACATCTGCATACGATTTCTATTGGCTCTAAGTTGTATTAAACCTCTTATTAATTAACTACACTTTCTCTAAGGCATCAAACACCTAGTCAATCCCTACAACTATAGCTTTATTTACTTCAAACAAACGAATGGGAGATTGACATCTCCTCCCATAAAGAGCCTCAAATAGGGCCATCTAAATACTGGAATGATAGTTGTTATTATATGCAAACTCAATCAAAGGCAAGTGGTCATCCCAACTACCATTAAAGTCAATGACACGCGCTCTTAATATATCTTCTAAAGTCTGAATGGTCATTTCTGTTTGACCATCTGTCTAAGGGTGAAAGGTTTTACTAAGGTTGACTTGGGTACCAAAACCCTTTTTGAAGACATTCAAAAAGTGAGAGGTGAACTGTGTACCTCTATCTTAAATAATGGAAAACAAACCACCGTGCAACCAGACAAACTCTCTGATATAGAGTATGGCATAGTCTTTGACTGAATAAAAGGTAATAACTGGCAAGAAATGAGATGATCTGATCATCCTATCTACAATGACATAAATTGAATCATGCTGATGACGAGTATGAGGCAAACCCATCACAAAGTCCATGTTCACTTCTTTCCACTTCTTTGTGGGAATACTGAACTCCTTCATAGATCCACTAGACTTCTGATGCTTAATCTTAACCTGTTGACATGTGGAGCACATAGCTACAAACACTACAATGTCTCTCTTCATCCCACTCAACCAATAGACTTCCCATAAGTTATCGTACATCTTTGTGGCCCCTGGACGAATTGAGTAACGCACACCATGCACTTCTATAAGAATTAGTTGTCTTACACCATCCATACATGGAACACATAATCAACTCTATCAATGCAACACACCATCTCTCTCTTGGGAGAAAACCTCAACCTATTGGTCTCTGACTAACTCTTTCAGCTTAACCAAATAGGGATACCTGTCCTACTTTTGTCTTACTTTTGAATCTAAAGATGATTCTGAACTATTCTGCACCCAAACACTACCTTTAGCTGAATCAACCAAATGGACACCTAGTCTAGAAAGCTGATAAACTTCCTGAACTAGCTTCTTCTTACTAATTTTAACATGAGCAACACTACCCATGGACAGCCTACTGAGGGTATCTGCCACAATATTT
Source organism: Capsicum baccatum var. pendulum (assembly GCA_030864225.1). Taxonomy (NCBI): domain Eukaryota; kingdom Viridiplantae; phylum Streptophyta; class Magnoliopsida; order Solanales; family Solanaceae; genus Capsicum; species Capsicum baccatum. The sequence continues at coordinate 46,548,402 of CM061557.1, forward strand.
GCCTTACTCAAATGATACAGAAAACTCATGTCATAATCCTTCAATAACTCTAACCACCTTCTTTGATGCAAGTTCAGGTCTTTTTGAGAAAACACATACTGTAAGCTTTTGTAGTTTGTGAACACACTAATATGCACCATATACAAATAGTGCCTCCAAATCTTTAAGGCAAACACAACAGCTGCTATCTCAACATCAGGGGTGGGATGATTGTTTTCATGGGCTTAAACTATCTAGAGGCATAGGCCACAACCTTACCATTCTAAATCAAAACATACACAAACCAACTCTAGAAGCATCACAATAAATGACAAACCCATCTGAACCGTCGGGCAAAGTAAGAAATGGGCTATAGTGAGTCGAGTCTTCAACTCCTGAAAACTCTTCTCAAAAGAATCTGACCATTAGAATTTGACTTTCTTCGAAGTCAATCTAGACATAGGGGATACGATAGGTGAAAATCCTTCAAGAAACCACTGGTAATAGCCATCCAAACATATGAAACTCCTGATATCGAACAAAGAGATAGGTCTGGGCCGGCTTCTCACTACTTTATCCTTTAAGGTTCAACTCTAATTCCACCACCGAAAACTATCTGACCATGGAAAGCTATTGACCTTAGCCAAAATTCTCATTTACTAAATTTGGCAAACAACTGATGGGCTCTGAAGGTCTGCAATACTATTCTAGGATGGTCTACATGATCATGTTCACTGAGAGAGTAGATAAAAATGTCATCTAAGAAGACTATGATGAACATTTCCAAGTACTGCTTGAACACTCTATTCATCAAGTCCATGAAAGCTGTTGGGGCATTGATAAGACCAAATGACATGACTAGGAATTTAAAATAACCATAGAAAGTTCTGAAAGTTGTTTTCAAAATGTCACATTCTTTGACTCTGAGCTGATGATAGCCTGATTTGATGTCGATCTTAGTGAAGTAACTGGCCTTGTGAAGATGATCAAACAAGTTATTGATCTAGTAAGTGGATACTTATTCTTGACTGTGAGTTTTTTCAACTGATAGTAGTCAGTACATATTTTGAGAGAACCATATTTCTTTCACACAAATAGAACCGGTACACCCTATGGGGTGACACTGGTCTGATGAATCCCTTATCATGAAGGTCTTTTAATTATTCTTTTAGCTCTTTGAGTTTATCTAGAGCCATTCTATATGGCAGAATAAAGATGGGCTAAGTATTTAGAAGAAAGTCTATTCCAAAGTCAATTTCCCATTTGGGAGGAACTTTGAGTAGATCTTCGAGAAACACATCTGGAAATTCACTTCCTACTAGAACTAAATCAAGATTAGGTGTCTTGAAACTAGAATCTTTAACTCAAATGAGATGATAGACATACCCCTTGGATATCAATTTTCTCGCTCTAAGATCTGAAATAATATGACTCCTAAATACTGAAGTACTAACCCTCCATTCAAGGACAGGTTTATTTGGGAACTAGAAATGATAAACTTTGTTTCTATAGTTAAGTAAATCATAGCACGAATGGAGCCAATCCATGTTGTGAATGACATGAAAATCTATCATCTCTAACTCTACAAAATCTGCTGAAGTTACTTCCTAAGACACCGTAACAGGACATTTCTTGTATATCTGTCATGCTATGTAAGACTTACCCACTGGGGTAGAGACTGAGAAGGGCTCTGCTATGATTTTGAGACTGACTCTAAAGTCAACAGCAATATAAGGAGTTACAAAGAATAAAAAAGCTCCTGGATCTAGCAAAGCATATATATGTAAATTGTAAACTTGTCACAAACCAGTGACCACATCAAGAGAACTTTCCTAGTCCTATTAGGACTGAAGTGCATAGAGTTTATTTGGGCATTTCCCACTGGTGGCACTGAAAATGGCACCCTGCTGAGATGGATGACCGGACTAAATTTGGGGATGATTATGCTGACTCTGCAAGCCCACCTAAGGACACTCTCTGATCCTATGGTCTAGTTTGCCACTTCAAAAATATACATCACTGCCACCTCTATAGACACCCTGATTGTTTCTACTATATTTTTGACAAAGAGGATTTGTTCGGGCACTGCTAACATTTCCCTGAGATTTAGGGCCTAGCGCTCTATCCTTATTACCATTTCTGAACATAGGCACTGGAGCACTGGCTAAGGATAGAGATAGAACTAAATATTTTGGGAAGAACTAAGGATGATTACCACCCTCTGACTTAGGCTGAGCTAAACTAAAGCTACTTGTTCTAGCCCTCTTTCTTTCGCTTTTCTTCTCCTTAGTCTTTTGCTCCTCTGTTGAGCAAGGACCATCAACATAACCAAGTCCATCTCCTCAAACAACATTGTGGTCCTATACTTCTTGACCATACTATCAAACACATCAGACAGGAACTAGCTCATCTTAGATCTGCTGTCAGCTACCACATAGTAGTATATTTGGATAACTGGGTAAAATTTAGGGAATACTCCTTCACTTTCATAATGCCCTGCATCATGTTAATTAACTCTAAAACCATGGTTTCCCTCAACTCCAATAGAAGTAACCTATTTAGAAAGGCGGTAGAAAACTCCTCCCATTTTATAAGCCCTGCATTTGCGTCCCTTTCTGCCTTCCACTACTAAAACCATGTATGAGCTATATCCTACAATTGATATGCAGCTAACTAAGCACTCTTACTAGAGACTAACTCCATAATATCTATTACCTTCTACACCATGTCAAGGAATTCTTGTGGGTCCTCGTCAGACTTAGACCCTTAAAATTATGAAGGACTTATTTAGGTGTAGTCTTGAATTCTAGTTGCAGTAGAATTGGCCACTGGGTTGGCCTAAACATTAGTTAGGAATTATTTTTGGCTTCTATAAAATGAGCTAGATTGGTGAAAGTTGCTATGAATCAGCATAAGAGACATGTTCGTCCAGGGGATCTGGCTAAACGGGCAGAGATGATGCTGGCAGAATTTCCAATTTTTCTTCTTTTAGTCTTTTTTGGAGGCATATTCTATAAACGGAAGGGAAAATTGGATTAGACAGAGAGTTTAGCTTAAGATCATGCTTACTTACACAACATGAATACTCAAAGAAGGGAAACTTTTTCTAAAATATTTCATAGCCTCCAATCCATAAGTGTGGCACGCTACACACCCATGTACAAGACTCTACTTGATGAGACTTTGAGACTCCTTAGAACTCTTTATAACCTTATGCTCTAATACCAAGTTTGTTATTCCCCAAGTCTGCACCCTGGATGTCACATGGTACTTGCAACCCCAAAGGATCACAAGCTAACACATGACTGGTACCTATTGTAAGCACTGAATAATATTACTGAAAATATATACGAAAGTAAAATTGAAATGACATGAGGTTCTCAAAATACTAAAATAATAAATGAATATACTGATAATAACATCTAGAAAACTATAAACTTATTGTGCTAGTCTGAAAGCCACTAACTGTCTGAATATGAAGTTGATGGGACATATCCCCAAATAACTCCGACTACTAAACTAACTAAGATACTGAACTACTGAAATAAAATAATATCCTTGCTGTATGAGGACTCACTATTATAACTGTTGCTGATAGGCTGAGCTGCTAAGTACGGTCAGCAACCTAAGCTTCCGAACCTATGATGTGAGACATCATAGCTTAAAGAAATAATATGCGTCAGTACATAAAGTGTACTGGTATGATAAGGTAGGCTAATATACATGGATTCATATGCATGAGATGATAACTGAATGAATAAACATCATGAAGTAACTGGATGAGAGTACAAGAAAAATTCTAACTACTAAATATTCGATACTGCACATATAATGTCTATCTGAATTAGACTAAAACTAAAGTACAAAGTTCTGATAACTTAATACTGATAACTAAAATTTTAGACTGATAACTTATAGCCACAATTCTATACAACTATCTAAGTTCTTTGCTAAATATTGAGACTAAAATTGTAATTATAGGTGTGTTCATCTAACCGACATACCCCGATTATACACTGAGTTGGGGCTCAACCTGTGAACCCAGTTGGATGGGTTTTAGCACCTTGCCAAGGAATACTAACAATGTTGTGTCAACCCTAATCTGAAAGGAAGACTCATGAAATATATATTTATGATTGCGTCAACCCTAGTTTGGCAGGAAGAAAAATTACCTTGCGCTGGCTACTTAGTTCTGTAATGTAGGGATAGCTACTAAGGGTCAAAATCTCAACTAGAAGGAATGCCCCCATCACTGCTCAGTGCTGAATACTATTCCTAACAAAATAGACATTGAACACTGGATTGTACTAAGCTTGATTGAACTAACACTGATCATGTTCACTGACTGAACTGGACCGAGTTCACTAAGTTTTAATAACTTACTAGGTACTACTATTCTTGATCATTACTGAAACAATTCTATAACTATTGCAACTAAATAAACAACTACATTTCGGGTAATAAATACCCCCAAGACTCTATAGCATGATAATTAAGCATGACAAATCATGAAAGAATAGCAATAGTCAATTGCTCACAATTCATTCATTGGGGAATTTAGTCAAACATTTGGATATCGGGAACTTTTACATGAATGGGAACACATACTAACATGTCATGATTTCACTATTCAATTTACATGACCATTCTATCAAACACTTGGGGAGCATGATTGTAATACCTAAAAGTAACATATAGGGAATTATACTACAACATGCAACTTGAAAATTTAAGGGTTGAAACATGAAAATTACATCAATCAACATACATGTTATCTTATGTTCATGAAACTTGTAATTAAATCTTGAATTGAAACTCATACAATAACAAAAAACATGAATACAACCCAAATTGCACATGTAAATCTTGAATCAATAATCTTGTAATTTTAAAAAGGGTTCTTGAACTCCAAGGGTGAAAGGAAATCCTAGGATGAATACCTAACATACATTGATTGTTAATTTTGTGAAGATTGTGATAAAATTTTTAGGACTTGATCTTGAGCATCATGAAACTACGGCTTGTTCTTGAGAGGATTTTCAGAATAAAAAATGAAATTTGCCCTTTTGAAAGTTAAATCTAATGACCTTGGAAACTCTAAATTTAACACATAATAATTGACAACCAATGAGATTGGTGATGCACCGTGTTGATGGGATCGATGCGATCACCGACGCATCACGTTGATGGGTGCAACATGGTAGCCAATACGACGCGTTAAGATCGCATTAGCTTGCTTTTTTGCACATCCAAATATGACCCTCACAAAATTCAAAAATTCTAAAACTCACCCATAGAACCTATTGATATTCCTGATCATGAATCAACTTGAAAATTGACATTCTAAGGTCAGAAAGATTAAAGACAAGATCATTCAATTTCGAAGGCCCAAACTGCTTCTAAGTCTTAACACTTCGCTGAAATTTTTCCAAGTCTGGGACCCCTTTTGGCATGCTATATAGGACTAAAATGAATTAGGATTTTCTGGGGTCTTACAATCTGGTACCTCACTGTTATGACAATGAGTCACTCATAAAGACTTATTATTTGACATCACGAATCCTGACAGAGTCTCGTGATCAGGGATTGAACTATGGGGAATCTTTTTGTTGTGACAACATGTCCTCCCTAATGACTCATTATGTCTCATAACAGGTCATACCCTCAACTCATTGTCAAGGGACCTAAACCTGGAACACCCTACTACCTTGGCAATGAGTCTTCCTAACGACTCATTACATGTGACAAGCATCATTATTAGGGCTTGTTACAACTTGTAGTTTGGCATCACTTCTGAAAATAATATCCAAGGATCATATATATACACACATACTCTCTCTTGATATGATATTTTAAGTCAAGCATGATTTTTGGAAAATATTTTTAAGATTACATTATAAGAAACTAGTATATTTTTGAAGGTTAACTTAGCACTGAGTTGGGCATGAGTCTTAGGTCACAGGCCCCATAACTACATTGTCACCATAATTTTTCCTTTGGGATATGAGTTGGATTCATAAGTTACGTTTTGTCCTACACCCAAATTCATACGTTACATTTTGTTTTACACCCAGAAAAGGTGTAGGATGGTTCTACACAATGTGGGCATGACATTGGATTTTATGTTGCTCATATGGTTTATGTTGGTTAAGAGAAACTCCCCAAAATAAAAACTTATTTATTTTAAAATAATGTATGATTGGCCGAGGCCACCAGTTTTAAGAGAGTTTTAATATAGCATTATTTTTAAGTTATGTTTAAATTTTAGTCATTCAGTTTTAGTTTTATAAACATGTTTTTAGAAGATTTTACTTATTTTACATTGAGTTTCAGTCTTGAAGTTAGTAAGTCCTATTTTAAGTTGTTCAACTCTATTTATGATTATATTATTCATTTCATTATTTCCAGCTTTATTAGTCTCATATATTAAAATTATTTTACTTTATTGCTTTATCCAGTACATCAAAGTACGGACTCCTACTTCTTGTGCCTACATTGTTACATGATGTAGATCTAGGTATTTCTTGTAGTTTCTTGGTTAGCAAGTAGAAGAAGATTTTAGTTAGTTGTTGGTGAGTCCTTATCCTTCGAGGGAAACTTATTGAGAGTTCACATTCTATTTTGTCACTTTTAGTTGTTTAGAGTTAGCTTGGGGGCTTATTCCAATGACTAGCCGATATTAGTAGAGGCTTCATAGCTAGTTAGATAGTAGTACCTAGACTTTAAATAATTTATTTCTCAGTCATGGTATTATTTTATTATTTATTTATAAAAGTGAAAGGGAGCCTTGAAGTAACTGTAAAAGTTGTTGCTATGTGATCAGGAGGTCACAGGTTCAAGCCTTGGAAACAACTTTTGACATAAATACAAGGTAAGGATGCATACAATACACCCTTATTGTTGGGCCCTTCCCCGAACACCGCGCATAGTAGTAGCTTTAGTACACCAGGCTGCTCTTATTTTTATTTAAAAAAGTGTAGCTCATGCCTCATCTTCCACATTAATTTTCAGTTTAGATTTCATATTTCATGCCAAGTAAAGGATTAGCTTAGGCCAGTCATGGTTCTAGGTACTGTGTTACATCCAAGATGTAGTTTCGGGGAGTGAAAGACTAACACCACATTTGAATAAAAATTTAAAAAATTGATTCAAATGTATTGTTAAAGATATTTCATTTTGACTGCTATGAAGTCCAAATGTTACTGACGAAAAAATTTGGTTAACATCTCATTTAAAAAAAATATGTGAAAATTTAATTCTATGTATATGGTTAAAGATATTTCACTTTGAACATTATGAAGTCCAAATGTAAATAAAACCATACAAGTAATGTTGTTTGAGATTGATCTAAACATGTTAATTTAAAAAGTTAATAGATAATGATTTATCCTAAAAAGAAATTAACAGCTTGCTTAAAGATAGATTTTTAAAATCTTATTTGAAATTATGGTCAAACGCCAACTTCAATATAAACTCATTAATATGACCTTAATATTTTAAAACATTTTTTCCTTTCATTTAAACAAAGTTCTTCGGTTGAAGATACATTGATATAGTATAATTTTTTTCTATCATAGAGATTTTAAAAAATCACCACCACTACATCATCCATATACATTTCAACAACCTCCACCTCCACATGGCCATGCAACAATGGTAATATCCCCAATTGCAACCCATCACCCCAACCCTATCATCCACAACAACAACCCCCAAAGCCAACCCAACCCCACCAATAAAAACAACCTGATAATGATATGTTAGGGAGAAAGTCATTTTTCACCAAACCCGAAAAAGAACTTTCAGTATTTTCTTTCAATGTAGTTATTGGAAAAAATCCAAGGTCAACTGTTAATCCTTCTGTTACTCAATCCATGAAGAGTTTTTGGTCGAGGAATTCTCTACTTAGCCAAATTCCTTTTATGGTGAATCATGTAATTTCTACTTCTATTGCTACTTTAAAAGCACTACTAAGAAGGCTTGTGGGAGGCCTATAGGCTCTAAAAAGAAGCAAAAGCATTATGTTTTAGGTATATTTATGTGAATTATTACTTCAATTATGTATCTAGTTATAATTTTTGAAGGATCTCACTTATACATCGGTAAAGTAAGAAATTTAGCTTTGATACAATAATAATGTAAAGAATTTTAATTTATATACATTGATATTGAAAACAACGTCTCTACCACCCAACTAAGGTAGGGGTAAGATCTTACACAAGTGCTTTGTTGTTGTTGTACATTGATAATTTAAAGAATAGACTAGTGAATCATATAGATTTTGATCTATTATCTTCAGAAACCCCATATAGGTTATGTCTTTCTCTTATTATAAGAGTGAATCGGTCTAATTCTACTGCTATTCCTTCAAGAAAACCCTCTTGGTTAGGCTTTTATCCTACCCTAGTGCTGAATAAGGTAGATTTTGATATTCTTTTTTCAGAACCCTTCTGATTTGGGCATTTATTCTACCGATGTAGTAAATCCGGCGGATTCTAGTGTTTCTCCCTCAAAAAAATCCAACTATGAAAGTTGGTGGGAGACCTCCAGTCTGGAAAGATGTAACACCCAGAAATTTTATGTATACATTGTATTTATTATTCTTTAATCGATATTGAAAAGAATTTTACTTATATGCTTTGATGTTATAGAAAATTTAACTATATACATTGATATAAAAAACAACCTCTTTCCTCGCAAGGTACAGCTGAGGTATGGAGACACTTAAATTGGGTATTGTTATTATTGTTGTTTGATGTACTACATTGATAACACAAATAATCTAATGGTAAATCATGCTGATTTTAGTATAACTACTTTATAAAACTTGACTAAAAAGGTTTGTGGTACATCCCCCGCCTTCAAAAAGAGAAGAAATCAGAAGCCATCGGTATATATGTTTCAATATTGCTTCGTTTATGTATGTAGTGTTGGATTGTGGGTATGGGTCACACATGTGGACCCGACACGACCCGACCTAGAATTTTTGTTTCTGGATAATCAGATAAATAAAAGGAAAAAGAAAAAACACTTAATATTTTTTGAAAACTTGGGGGGAACAGTTACTATTCCACATTCCATATATCTTAACTCATCTCTTCCTTCTCAAACACACGGTGAAGTGAAAAAAATATAGAAACATCAAAACACTAGAAAAGACTTTTTAGTTTGTGAATCAACATTCTGTTTCCAAGAGAAATGAAATTGACTAGGAGCAAGATCCTTTCCGAAACAAAAATTTCTATTTCTGCTGCGATTTAAGGTACATAATAATTTATTTTTTTCTCCAAAAATACTTTCATTGGTATCAGAGATAAGTTATATTGCTCTTCTTTGCATGATTTTGGTATTGAGTTTAAGTTTAACTCTTTCTTTATTGAAAATGGACATACCTGTAACAGATCAAAGAAGTCCAGAATGTGATTACAATATTTGAACTCAACGTGAATTGATGTAGTAACTTTTGGATCTAGAGTCAGTTGTACTCCATTGAACCACGAATTTTGTTGATGGTCTATTTTCTTCATTTTTTTTTAGTGAAATAAATTTGTTGTTCTTTGATTTTTTTTAAGGTTTGTTCTGCGAAAAAAAAAGTAAAAAGATTACTAAAGAAAGAAGAAGAAGGAATGTATGGCGTGTACTGAATATAATGAAGATCTGTGCCTTTGTTTATTTGACTTTGTCAAACTTGACAGATAAATGAATTATGTTTTTTGGGGGGTGTTAAAAGGCGTGTACAGAAAAGAATGTGATCATGTCCCTTTATTTTTTGACTTTGTCAAACTTGCCAAATGAAAGAATTTTTTTGTTTGGGAATTAACTACTATGAAAGCATTTTCTAGAAAAAGTGTGCATAGAATATAGTGCTATTAAAAATTAGCACTGTATTTTTATAATTTCACAGATATTTCCACTAATGTTTCATTTTATTCATTTACAAACAGATGTTTAGAATAATCAAATGAACTTGTTATAATATTTATGGATATGAATGATTTAAAATTTTGTCATCTTTTGTCATTATCCATTAATATGGATTTAATAAATATGTGGCTGAATTAGACTTGATATTTTTTTTGCCTTAATTAGTCCATAATAATTTTAACAGATTTTGTCTTCTACGATGACTTGTGACATAAGTGTAACACTGAGTGGTATATCCATTCTTATTGTTTTTTGGTTCCTATTCCAGAAATGGCTGAACGGGGACAAACTCGAATCACTCCAAGTGGGAGTTTTGGATGTCGAGCAAAGAGACAAGGTAGAAGAGCACGTCGTCGAAGGGAATGTTTCCAAGATCGTGCGATAATACGAAATGGTGTCCCCAGGGCGACACAAAATCTATTTCAGAATGGAAGAGATATACGAAGGAAAAGAGAAAAGAAATTAAAAGAGTTCAAGTCTTTTAAGATGTTACCTAACATTAGTGTTGCTAGTTTTATACATCTGTGTGGGATGAAATATGTAGAACTAGAAAACTATGTAGAAATCTTGGATTCGGAAACATTAGCTATTTTAGAAAATTCTCTCCGTGACCCTTGGGGTGAGAGATTGATTGATGTTTACCATGAGATTTGTCCTAGCGAGCCTTTTTGGGTGTACATAAGTCGTCTAGAATATTTATGGAATGACTTTCATTTTTTAAATTAACTTGTAACATGAAGTTATGATAAACGTTATATTATATAAATATATATTAAGTTGTTTATCTACTTTTATATGAATTGTATTCATCTATTTGAGTTTTAAACGACTTAAATTGAAAGCTATCTTTCTAATGCACATTAAGAAATTAATCTCTAATTTTGGTTAAATATTTAGTTAGTATATGATGATTGGATTCTTATGTGTCCTTTCGATTATACACTAAATATGAAACCATTATGTGAATAGATTTGCTTGAATGTGTAACTTGCATGCATAATTGATAATACACTTGTATAATTGTCTCTTTATAATAGACATGGCATCTAAAAGCATAATTACTGACCTGAACATAGGAGAAAAAGTAAATAGAGACAACTATGACATTTGGAGTCATAAGATGTGGTATGTACTGGAAATGAAAAACGCTCTTGAATGTATTAACCATGTCTTGAGTCTACCAGAATAGGGCAATAATTCACAACACAGAAGATACCTTGAAGCTTATAAGTCTTGGAAAAGGCCGATTCCATTACACGTGGAATCATAGTAAGTTCTGTAGTAGATGACCTTATACACGAGTGTGAGGAATTTCCTACTGCCAATGCCATCTGGGCACACTTACAAGGAAGATATGGGGGTACTTATATTACATGCCCGAGATAACTGACAATCAGGTATGACACTTACAAGAAGCGTCATGATCAAAACATCAAACAACACCTTAGGGTGATGTCAAATATGATAGCTCAACTCAAAAGTGTTGGTGATGTTCTCTCAGATGAGCAGCAGGTTTAGGCAGTGATCCAATCTTTTCCCAATAGTTGGGAACAGCTGATGGTCATCTTAACCCATAATGACTACATCAAAACTTTTTCTGATATTTCACATCATGTTGAACTTGAAGATGTGCGGCTTGGTGCTGCTAAAGCTGCTACGAATGCCTTTATGGCTGAATCAAGTGGTAAGGATTCTTCAGGATTCAAGCATAAGAAGAAGTAGAAAAAGAACAGGAAGGGTAAAGAGACCGTAGAAGGGCCCTGTGAGAAAAAGAACAAGCCAAACTTCAAGAATAAAAAAAGTTTTTCAATAAGAAAGACAAGATAAAAATGAAGTGCTACAATTGCCAAAATCTGGGGTATTTTGCTCATTAACGTCCTGAAGGGAAAAAGGTAGCATTTCTCAATGCATCTCTAAGTGCTACATATGTTTCTAGCACTATTTTATCAACTAAATCTTATCCTATGTGGATTGTAAACTCAGTAGCCACCGACCATGTGTGTCGAGATCGATAAGCGTTTGTGGAGTTCCATCGAGTTTCACTTGAATCAAGGTGGATCTATGTAGGAAATAATGCAGGTCTTAAAGTAAAAGGGATTGGTACTTGAAAAGTAGATTTGTGTGAAGTCCGGTCTTTAATGTTTCATGACGTCCTATATGCTCCATAAATTTGACGAAACTCAGTGTCTGTATATGTTCTCTTACATGTTGGTTTTGATTTGTTCTTTAGTCATAATTGTGTAAGACTTACTCTAGATAATGTTTTTATGTTGTTGGACATCGCTATGATCGCTTTATTATTTTAGATTGTAAGTCTTCAACTTATGACTATTATGTTGACCGTTGTATAGTGTCATGTTATTCACGTAATAATGATGTTGATATAATTACATGGCATGCTAGATTGGGTCACATAGGGAAAGATTTGAATGAATAGATTAGCAAAGGAAGGACATCTTGGTTCTTTCTCCAAAATTGAAATGCCAACTTGTCCAAATTGTCTTTCCGGAAAAATTAAACGTAAACCATTTGGGAAGGCTAAAAGAGCCGAATTCCCATTACAATTAATCTATTCTACTATTTGTGGTCCAATGAATGTGAGGGAAAGGACTGGTGCTTCATATTTTATTACATTTATTGACGATTTCACATGCTTTGGTTATGTCTATTTGATATTTCATAAATCAAAAGCAATTGAATTCTTCAAAAGATATATGAATGAAGTTGAGAATCAATTAGACAAAAGTATAATGACATTAAGAATTGATAGTGGTTGTAAATATTTGTCAAAACACTTTGAAGAATTGTATATTGAAAAAGGCATTATCAGACAATTGACTACTCCTTATACACCTCAATAAAATGGTGTAGCCGAAAGAAAGAATAGAACGTTATTGGATATGACAAGATCGATGACGGCGCAGGCAAATTTACCAATCTAATTCTTGGGAGATGCGTTATTAACTACGGACTACATATTGAATAAAGCACCTCCTAAATTAGTAACTTCTACTCCATATGAATTATGGACTGGTAATAAACCAAACTTTAATGATCTACGACCTTGGGGTTGTACTGCATATATCAAAGATCGTTGTGGTAAGTTTAGAAAACTAAGTCCAAATTTAAAGAAATGTATCTTTATAAGATACTCAGAACACTCCAAAGGATATGTGTTCATTGGTGAATTGGAAGATGGAAGTATTACTGAAATTGAATCATAATATGTCACATTCCTGGAAAAATAATTTTTCAAAAAGAAATAAAATAAAGAAAAATCAGCCTTTTTAAGAAATGTTATATTCAGATGATCAAATAATGTCCCAGAACATTCTTGATAATTCAATTGATCATGAAATAATTCTTGGTCTAAGTGGGAGTTGTGAATCCCAAAATCTTATTGAGGAATCTGAACTTCAATTACGTAAAAGTACTAGAAAAAGTGTTCCAAAACGATCTTATGAGATTGAGGATTATGTCTTTGTAGTATCTCCCATAGAATTGGATGAGCCTAATTCTCTGACTGAGGCTTTATCAAGTCCTAAAAAAGATGACTGAATGAAAGAGATGAAAGAAGAATTATAGTCCATGAAAACCAATGAAGTCTAGGATCTAATTGACCTTCCTTCTGAGCCTAAATCTATTGGGAACAAGTGGATTCTCAAAGTTAAATAAAAATAAGATGGGTTAATATAAAGGCACAAAGCACGATTGGTTGCAAAAGGTTTTACTCAAGAAGTACGAATAGATTATGAGGAAACATTTTCAGCAGTTGTGAAATTTACCTCAATTTGTTTGCTTTTGGCTATAGTTGCATGTTTAGATTTAGAATTACATCAAATAGACGTGAAGACCTCTTTTCTCAATGGAGAACTAAAAGAGGGAATCTACATAAAACAACCTGTAGGTTTTGTTGTTAAAGGCCAAGAAAAGAAGCTTTGTAAATTAAACAGATCAATATATGGCCTCAAGCAGTGTTTAAGGCAGTGGTACCTGAGATTTCATTAAGAAGTGATTTCATTTGATTTCACCATGATCGATGAATACCATTGCATCTATGTGAAAAAGTCCAATGAAATATTTGTGATTCTTTCGCTTTACGTGGATGATATTTTATTAGCCGAAAATAATTTAGAGTATGTAAAAACTGTTAAGTCATGGCTTTCAAAGTCATTTGACATGAAAGATATGGGTGAAGCAGACGATATATTGGGTGTTAAAATCCAAAGAGACCATTCCAAGAAAATTTTGAGACTATCTCAAGAAACATACATAATGAAAATTTGGAACGTTTTTAAATGAATAGTTGCAAATCCATGGATACTCCTATAGCAAGAGGTAAAAATTTAAGCCTTGAAATGTGTCCAAACACTAAAAGGGAAAATAAAGACATGTCTCGAGTACCATATTCCAGTGTCGTTGGGAGTTTGATGTACGCTATGATGTGTACTTGACCAGACATTTGTTATGCCATAGGTCTGGTTAGCAGGTATCAATCCAATTCTGGAAGAGATCATTAGAAAGCAGTGAAGAGAATTTTTCGATACTTGAAGGGAACTATTGATTATTCACTATGCTATAGTGGATCCAATTTATCCATAAAAGGTTATACAGATGCTGATTGGGCTGGTGACCGGTATGATAAAAAATCAACTTTCGGTTACACCTTCTTGCTAAATGGTGGTTCAATTTCATGGAAAAGTAAGTAACAAACTTGCACAGCCCTGTCAACTATGGAATAAAAATTTATGGCTTGTGCATCTACAGTACAAGAAGCTCTTTAGTTGAAGAGATTCTTTGAGAATTTGAACATCACAAAGAATTCAAAGGGTCCTATGATTTTGTATTGTGACATTAAAGCAGCTATCGCATATACGAAAGATCCTAAATATTATTGCAAGGCCAAACATATTGATATTAAGTATAAATTTATAAGAGACATAGTACCAAGTGAAGAAATAAATTTTCAATACCTTCCTACACGAGAAATGATAGTTAATCCCTTTACTAAGGCGATATCTAGAGACTTATTTGAGAAACATGTTATGGCTCTACGATTACGTAGGATGTGATTATGTTTATGTATTGTGGATGACTTGATTATAATTATTATCAATATAAAAATCTTGAATTGATGTTCAATCTCATATGCATGTGATAATATGTTGTATTAAAATAACGTGTCGAATAAGTCACAAGATTGGCTCTCTCATACGAGAAATTTCATCTTACATTGAGGAACGTGAAGAGAAAAGTTCCACCATAAAATAATGACTTGTTTTGTAAAGCCAGATATGAGTTTCTCTAAGAATATGGATTTGAGGATTAATTAAAGAAAGAAGCTCAGGTTAAACATTTAGAAGTGTGCAGACCTGGATCTGCACGATGTTGAATAACTGAAAGAATAAGACACGCTCTAATACCTGTGCCTTTTTCTTAGCTAGAAATCATCTCAAGGATGCTAGGACTTACTTTAAAATTCAAACCTATCTGTGTACACATGTATTTTTGAGATTTTCACTTTCTATTATGTGGGAAATTGAGTTGGCTTTCCAATGGTACCAATTTTGTCTAAATCCGACATCAGATGAGGAAGTTATGGACGTTTTACTTGGAACTGTTGGAAACACCCAGGTATGACGGCCAAGTTGATGGACCTCCACATAAGTGACGGGCCACCACTTTGACCATCACAAAAAAGGAAGTTGAGCCACGTACTGGATAAGGATGGACGAATGAGTTGACGGATCGTCAAAGTTGTGACGGACCGTAATCCAGGCCGTCAACTCTTATCCAGTGAACCCTATTTCTGATCCACGTCTGGCGGGATAATTGATGGACCATCAGTCGGAACGTCAGACACCACGTTCAATTTATTTACAGGTTGTTTTAATAGGGGTATTTTGGTCACTTATCATTCCCTTACATGTACCCAGATAAGTCCAAATTCAGCCATTATGCTCAATCTTATTTCACAAACAAAAATTAGGGTTTCTCTCTAAACTTAATCTCCAAGAACAAGACCTAATCTTCTTCAAGAGTCAAAGGATTTCAAATCCTTCAAGTTCAAAAACAATAAGAACCTTAAGTCATGTATGCGTAGTGTTCATCTATGGACCCCTATTGTTCATAGAGTTCAAGAACCATGCTTTTAAATAAGAAACTTGGATTTTCTTGTTGTTGCGTGATGTTGTTCATGTTAATGATCGTTGTTTAAGCTTCAAGATATTAATATAAGTTGCCTTCCATGATTTATGCATGTTTGTCATTAAAACCCATTAATTTGGGTTGTTCAAGATGATTAAGATTGTTGAGAAAACCTATGCCCCAAAGTGTGCATGCAAGGTGTTTGTTAAAATGCCTAGAATACTAAAAATCATGTTTCCGTGACCCCATAGTGTTTAAATGACAAGCTATGTAAACTCTTAAGATGATTCCACATGAACTGCCATGCTATTTATATGTGTTGCTAGAATGATTATGCAATGAACATGATATTAAGGTTGTTCAAGTACATGCATGTGACATGAAATCCTTTCCATGCAATACATTGTTGATAACAATGCTTAGTATGAAATCCCTTATGTACGATATTATGAATTATGGACTCAAATCTTGTGACCAAGTCATGTCATGTGTGTCAGTTTTCTTCCATCGAGTCCCGGGGGTATTCGTACGATAAAAATATAGTTGTGTGCCTAGATCCAAGTCACATTACCCCGATAATCTCAGTTAATCCATGATCTATAGAACTCAGTCAGTTATGTGACTCAGTAAACCTCTGAAATCTCATAATCTCAGCAAAATCTCAGATAGTAGTGTTATTCTGTCAGTCAACGGAAGTTAGTTACTCAGTCTTTGTACAATCAACTTAATCATGTTTAGTCTATTCATATTGGAGTAGAAGTTAGCACCGAGTGAACCCAAGGATGGGAACTCACCTGTCAATTTAGGGTGTGATTCTTAGAAGTCACCCTTGTGTTCTAGAACTACGTAGCCAGCATAGGTTGAGACATCTTAACCTATCAGACTATGGTTTATGAGGTGTCTTAACCTGTCAGTTTATGGTTCCCACCATTCTTAATTGAGTACCTGCCAATTGAGGGTCACTCACAACTGTCCTTACCAGTGGTGCAGTATTAACACCCATCTAGTCGTGGCAGAGATTGGAACCCAACTTAGATATATGCAGTATTGGGGCATGTCAGTTAAACAACTACCTTCCACAGTTTCAGGCTCATTCTCAGTAAAAGATCCCAGATAGTTCTTTAGATATTAGTATACCAGGACTACCAGACATAGTAAAATTCATTTGTAGTATGGGACTCAGATAGCTCCATCAGACCCAGGACTGTCAGACATAGTCATGCATGTTGATGGGACCATAGTTTCAGTCATGTCAGAAATCAGTAAATCATGTATTAGTGTACAGATCCACTAATACGTATTTATGTTTCCAGTTATTATGTATGTATGTTTGCACTCTCACATTCATATTAGTCGGTCAGGTAGCATTGCTCATGCATGTAAACCTTTTTCATTTGACCTACCTTACTCGTATAATCATTACTCTAGTTGTACTGACGCATTTGTACTATGGTTCTTTTTCTTTATGGTACACTGTAGGTTCAGAGACACCAATTCCAGACTAGAAGTAGAAGTAGCATTTCAGTATACAGAGCTACAGTGAGTCCTTTCCATTTGAGGACGATATGATTCAACTCATTTATTATTTCAGTTAGTTTTCAGTTTACGGAGTTAGTTGGAGACATGTTCCTAAAACTCTTTATTTAGTCAGTACTTTGAGGCTTTCAGATATAGTTCAGATTTAGTTAAGTTTTGATTCAGACTTCAGTTATCTTGGGTATTTTATACCCATATGGATGTTATAATTATTTTAGTTGAATCTTATGGTCTATTATTCATGTTTTCTACATATTCATATGTGTTAAGCAATGTACAGGCACATATATCAATCATGGTTTAGCTTGTGGTCCCTCGGGGTCATAAGCATTGTGTAGCGTTTTTGTTTAGAAAATCAGGGTGTTACAAACTTGGTATCAGAGACTAAGGTTCAATATAGTCCTAGGAAGTATGAAAGCCCCATATAGTAGAGTCTTGTGCATGGGTGTGTTGCATGCCACATTTATGTGCAAGAGGCTATGAGATGTTTAAGGAACAGTTTCCCTTCTTTCAGTATTCATGTCGTGCTAGTGAGCATAATCTCAAGTTAAACTCTCAGTCTAATCCGTTCTTCTCTTATTTAAGAATATAGCTCCAAAGATTAGAAACCGGCCAGTTCCTCAGCCCGAAGATCCTTTGGGTGAGCATGTTTCTCATGTAGAGTATAGATTCACATTAACAACACTTGCTCAGTCTATGGCTGCCCAAAATGAATGGCCACCAGTTATTGCAGCCAATGAAGTGGCCAATTCCGCAGCAGCTAGAACTGGGGACTTCACCCGAATAAACCCTCCATCTTTCTTCAGGTCTAAGTCTGATGAAGACCCTTAGGAGTTTATTGATGAAGTCCAGAAGGTCATTGACATCATGGGAGTTACTTCTATTCAGAGGATCGAGTTAACAGAATATCAGTTATAAGAAGTTGCACACACTTGGTACAAATAGCGGAAGTCTAAGAGGTTAGATCATGATGGTCCTATAGAGTGGGATGAATTTTTCACGGCTTTCTTAGACAGATTATTTCCCAAAGAGCTAAGGGAGGCCAAAGTTCTTGAGTTTATCAACCTCAGGCAGGGAAATATGATGGTTAGGGAGTATTCTCTTAGATTTACTCAGCTAGCCAGAGATGCCCCTCATATGCTTGTAGACAACAGGACTAAGATGAGAAAGTTCGTATCAGGAGTGAATAATAGCATTGTAAATGAGTGTAGATCTACAATGATGAACAATGATATGACTTTAGCTAGGCTCATGAACTATGCTCAGCAAATAGAGGAGCAAAAGGTTAGGGCTAGGGAGAGGAAGAATAAGAGAGAAAGATTAGGCAGTTTCAGTTTTGCTCAGCCCAAATCAAAGAGAGAAAATCGTTCCTAGTTTTGCCCTAAGTTATTAGCTCAAGTTCATTCTTTAGCCAGTGTTCCAGCTCCTAAGTTTAAAGATAGAGAACCCGACTCTAAATCTCAGGGCAGTGTCGGCAATTCCCGACTAATCTTTTATGTTAAACTTGTGCTAAGAACCACCGGGCTGTTTGCAGAGCCGGTAGTGATGATTGTTTCGGTTGTAGCAAGCCAGACCACAGAATTAGAGATAGTCCTCGATTCAGTTATCAGGGTCAGCAAAATCATTCCATAGCTCAGTTCGGTCACCCAAACCAGCAAGGTGACACTTTCAGTGCTATAGTGGGCAATGCCCAAATAGACACTATGCTCTTTAGACTCGACAGGATTAGGAAAATTCTCCTGATGTTGTTACTAGTATGTTATAAATTTTCCATGTTCATGTTTATGCTTTGCTAGATCTAGGTGAATATTTGTCTTTTGTTACTCCGTACACAGCAGGCGATTTCTGAATTAGTCCTAAAATTTTAGCAGAGTCATTTTCAGTCTCCAACCTAGTGGGTAAAACAGTCATAGCTCGGCGGGTATACAAAAACTGCCCGATTGATTTTTGAGAAATCCACGTCAGTAGATTTAATCAAATTAGAGATGACTGATTTTGATGTCATTCTCGGCATAGATTGGCTTCATTCCTGCTATGCCACAGTCGACAGCAGGACTTGAATAGTTCAATTTTATTTCCCAAAAGAGCTTGTCCTATAGTGGAAGGGTAGGACTTCATCTTTCAGGGGTCATCTTGTTTCCTACCTTCGGGCAAGGAAAATGATTTCAAAGTGGTGTGTGTATCATCTTGTGCGTATAAAGGATTTCAGTTTCGAATCTCCCAGTCTTGAATCAGTTCCATTTGTTAATGAATATTCAGACGTCTTTCCCGAAGATCTTCCAGGGATTCCTCCCGAAAGGGAAATAGAATTTGGCATAGACCTTTTCCCAGATACTCAGCCTATTTCCATTCTGCCATATAGAATGGCAGCATCAGAACTCAAGGAACTGAAAGATCAGTTGAAGGATCTCTTAGATAAGGGATTCAGCAGTACCAGTGTATCCCCATGGGGTGCACCAGTCTTATTCGTGCACAAGAAAGATGGTTCTCTCAGGATGTGTATTGATTATTTTCAGCTCAACAAAGTCAGGTCAAAAACAGGTATTTGCTTCCTAGAATAAATAACTTGTTTGACCAAATTCAGGGTGCCAGTTATTTCCCTAAGATAGACCTCAGATCAGGCTATCATCAGCTTAAAGTTAGAGAACCTGATATTCCATAGATATCTTTTCGTACTCAGTATGGTCACTTCGAATTTCTAGTCATTTTCTTTGGTCTTACCAATGCCCCTACAGATTTGATGGACTTGATGAACCTGGTGTTTAATCAGTACTTGGACATGTTCATCATAGTCTTCATAGATGATATTCTAATCTATTTTTGCACAGAGCGTGATCTTTCACACCATCTCAGAATTGTTTTTCAAACTCTCAGAGATCATCAGTTTTTCGCCAAGTGTAGTAAGTGGGAATTTTGGCTAAGATCAATAGAATTCCTTGTCCATACTATTCCAGTAATGGCATTAGAGTAGATCCTCTGAAGACCAAAGCGGTAAGAAACTGGCCTCGCCCTATCTCTCCATCTGATATCAGGAGTTTCCTGGCTATGGCTGGCTATTACAGATGCTTTGTCAAGGGATTTTATTCTATTGAATCTCCTATGTACAGATTGACTTAGAAGAAGGTTAAGTTTTGGTGGTCAGATTCTTGCGAGAAGACTTTTCAAGAGTTGAAGACTCGACTCACCTCAAGCCTAGTTCTAACTCTTCCAGATGGTTCAAACAGTTTTGTACTCTATTGTGATGCGTCCAGAGTGGGTTTAGGTTGTGTCCTCATGCAGCATAGTAAGGTCATAGCCTACGTCTCCAAACAGGTAAAGCCCCATGAGAAGAATTATCCTGCTCATGATCTTGAGTTAGCAGTCGTAGTATTTGCCTTAAAGATTTGGAGGCATTATTTATATTATGCGGAGTTCATGTAGATGTCTTCACAGATCATAAGAGTCTCCAGTATGTATTTTCTCAGAAAGATCTCAATCTTCGTCAAAGAAGGTGGTTAGAGTTCCTGAAGGATTATGACGTGAGTGTCCTTTATCACCTAGGCAAGGCCAACATTGAGGCCAATGCTCTCAGTATGACATGAGTGTCCTTTATCTCCTAGGAAAGTCCAACGTTATGGCTGACCCTCTCAGTAGACTCTCCATGAGTAGTGTTTCTCATGTAGAGGATGGTAAGAAGAAGATAGCCCAAGAAATTCATCAGCTTGCAAGACTATGCGTTCGCTTAGTCGACTCTTCAGAGGGTGATATTTATATTTAGAGTAGTTCAAGGTCATGTCTAGTTTCCGAGGTGAAAGAAAAGCAAGACAGGGATCCCAGCCTTTTCAAGTTAAAAGAGTCAGTTCAGAATCAGAAAGTAGAGGCTTTCTCCTAAGGGGGAGATGGTGTTCTTCATTGTCAGGGTCGTCTGTGTGTTCCAGGTGTAGATGACTTGAGGCAGCAAATTCTTGCAGAGATGCATGGTGCGCGATACTCTATTCATCCAGGGGCGACTAAGATTTACCACGACTTGCAGGAGATCTATTGGTGGAGTAGGAAGAAAAGAGATGTTGCAGAGTTTGTGGCTATGTATTTTACATGTCAGCAGGTTAAGATAGAGCATCAGAAACCTAGTGTGTCCATGCAAGAGTTCACCATTCCTACTTGGAAGTGGGTAGAAGTGAACATGGATTTCGTTATGGGTTTGCCTCAAACACGTCATCAACATGATTCAGTTTGGGTTATTTTAGATAGAATGACCAAGTTAGCTCATTTCCTTCCCGTTCATACCTCTTATTCATTTGAGGATTATGCCAAACTCTATATTAGGGAGTTGGTCAGATTACACTGTGTTCTATTATCTATCTTCTCAGACAGAGGTACACAATTCACCTCTCAGTTTTGGAAAGCATTCCAAAAGGGTCTTGTACCCGAGTCCATCTCAGTACAACATTTCATCCTCGAATAGATGGCCAAGTAGAGAGGACCATTCAGACTCTTAAAGATATGCTAAGGGCATGTGCAATTGATTTCAAGGGAACTAGGGATGACCAATTGCCCTTGATTGAGTTTGCATACAAAAATAGCTATCATTCCAGTATTCGAATGGCTCCATTCGAATCACTCTATGGTAGGAGGTGTAGATCTCCAGCCGGTTGGTTTGAAGTTAGTAAGACCTCAGTCATCGATCCTGACTTGGTATTCAACGCCTTAGAGAAAGTTCATTTGATCAGAGAGAGACTTTGGGCTGCTCATAGCTAACAAAAGCCTTATGCAGATGTTCATAGAAAGGATCTCGAGTTTTAGGTCAATGACTATATCTATCTCAAAATCTCTCCCATGAAGGGAGTGAAAAGGTTTACCAATACGAGAAACTTAGTCCCCGCTATGTTAGTCCCTTCAGGATTCGCAATCGCTTTGTCAAGGTATCTTATGAGCTCGAATTGCCTTCAGCTCTAACCTCAGCTCATCCGGTCTTCCATGTCTCTTTTCTCAAGAAGTACATTAGTGACCCAACAGTTGTAGTCCCTATTCAGAACATAGGTGGCCCAGCAGTTCCAATCAAAATTTTAGACTATCAGATTCGTAGGTCGAGGAACAAAGAAGTCCCTCTAATCAAAGTTCTTTGGCGAAATCAGTCTGTTGAGGGAGCTACATGGGAAGTAGAACCAGACATCCATACCAAGTACCCACACTTTTTTCTCCGCCAGCCCAGATCAAGATCAAGGTAATAGTCCTCCTTAAGCTTATTCAGTTTCATGTTCAGCATTCAATACAACTTGATATTTGGTTTCGTGTTCATATTTCATCACAAATTTGGTATCAAGTACCATTGCATATTCAGTCATGCATAAATATACCAGTCCAGTAAATAATCATGCATCAGATATGCATTCTCATTGCGAGAACCTTAGTCATACATTCATGAATCAGTTACACGTGCATCGGATATGCATGTTCAGTATAACGCGTTCAGTAGGCAGTAATAAGATTATGTTCCAGCTACTCATGTTCAGATTATTGTTTCCTCTCTCAGTCAGTTCCATTCGAGGATGAATATTCTCAAGGGGGAGATATTGTAATACCCGTGCCTTTTTCCTAGCTAGATATCATCTCAAGGATGCTAGGACTTACTTTAAAATGTAAACCTATCTTTGTACAAGTGGTATTTTTGAGATTTTAACTTTTTATCATGTGGGAAATTGAGTTGGCTTTCCAACAGTACCAATTTTGTCCAAATCTGATATCAAATGAGGAAGTTAAGGATGTTTTACTTGGAACTGTCGGAAACACCAAGGTATGATGGCCAAGTTGACGAACCACTACATAAGTGACGGACCGCCACTTTGACCGTCATAGCTAAGGCAGTTGAGCCATGTACTGGATAAGGACTAACGAATGAGTTGACGAATCATCAAAGTTATGACGGACCGTCATCCAGGCCATCAACTCTTATCCAGTAAACCCCATTTCTGGTCCATGTCTGATGGGGTGATGGACCGTCAAGTGTATGAAGGACCATCAGTCGGACCGTCATATGCCACGTTCAGTTTATTTCTAGATTATTTTAACAGGGGTATTTTGGTCACTTATCACTCACCTACATATATCTAGATATGTCCAAGTTCAGCCATTATGCTCATTATTATTTCACAAACAAAAAATAGGGTTTCTCTCTAAACTTAATTTCCAAGAATAAGCCCCAATCTTCTTCAAGAATCAAAGGATTTCAAATCCTTTAAGTTCAAAAACATCAAAAACCTTGAGTCAGGTACGCTTAGTGTTCATTTATGGACCCCTTTTGTTCATAGAGTTCAAGAACCATGCTATTAAATGAGAAACTTTGATTTTCTTCTTGTTATGTGGTAGTGTTCATGTTAATGATCATTTTTAAGCTTCAAGATATTAATATAATTTGACTTCCATGATGTATGCATGCTTGTAGTTAAAACGCATGAATTCGGGTGGTTCAAGATGATTAAAATTATTAAGAAAACCTATACCCTGAAGTGTGCATGCAAGGTGTTTGTTAAAATGCCTAGAATGCTAAAAATCATGTTCCCATGACCCCATAGTATTTAAATGACAAGCTATGTCAACTCTTAAGATGATTCCACATGAACTTCCATGCTATTGATATGTGTTGCTAGAATGGTTATGCAATGAACATGATATTAAGGTTGTGAAAGTACTTCCATGTGACATAAATCCTTTTCATGCAATACATTGTTGATAACCATGCTTAGTATGAAATCCCTTATATACGATATTATGAATTGTGGACTCAAATCTTGTGATAAAGTCATGACATGTGTGTCAGTTTCCTTTCATCAAGTCTTGGAGGTATTCGTACACAAAAAATATAGTTGTGTGCCTAGAGCCAAGTCACGTTACCCCGATAATCTCATTCAAGCCATGATCTATAGAACTCAGTTAGTCATGTGACTCAGAAAATGTCGAAATCTCATGATCTCAGCAAAATCTAAGATAGTTATGCTATTCCGTCAGTTAACAAAAGTTAGTTACTCACTCTTTGTACAATCAGCTTAATTATGTTTAGTCTATTTAGATGGGAGTAGAAGTTAGCATCGAGTGAACCCAAGGATGGAAACTCACCTGCTAGTTTAGGAAGTGATTCTTAGCAGTCATCCTTGTGTTCTAGAACTACGTAGCCAGCGTAGGTTGAGACATCTTAACCTGTCAGACTAGGGTTGATGAGGTGGCTTAACCTGTCAGTTTAGGGTTCCCACCATTCTCATTTGATACCTGCCAGTTGAGGGTCACTCACAACTGTCCTTACCAGTGGCGCGGTATTGATACCCCTCTAGTTGGGGCAGAGATTGGACCCCAACTTAGCTATATGTATTAATGGGGCATGTTGGTTAAACAACTACCTCCCACAGTTTTAGGCTCAGTGTCGGTAAAATAAACCAGATAGTTCATCAGATATCATTATACCAGGACTACCAGACACAGTCAAATTCAATTCTAGTATGCAACTCAGATAGTTCCGTCAGACCTAGGACTATTAGACACAGTCACTCATGTTGACAGAACCATAGTTTCAGTCATGTCAAAAATCAGTAAATCATGTATTAGTGTACAGATACACTATTATGTATTTATGTTTCCAGTTATTATGTATGTATGTTTGCACTCTCACATTTATTTTAGTCGGTTAGTTAGCATTGCTCATGCATGTAAACCCTTTTAATTTAGCCTACCTCACTCGTATACTTAGTACTCCAGTTGTACTGACGTATTTGCGCTATGGTTCTTTCTCTTTATGTTACACTATAGGCTCAGAGAAGCGAGTTCCAGACCAACAGTAGTAGTCGCATTTCAGTATACAGAGCTGCAGTGAGTCCTCTTCATTCGAGGACGATATGAATCAATTCATTTATTATTTCAGTTAGTTTTTAGTTTACAGAGTTAGTTGGAGACACGTTCCTTCAACTCCTTACTTAGTCAGTACTTTGAGGCTTTCAGATACAGTTTAGATTTAGTTCAGTTTAGATTCAGACTTCTGTTATCTTTGGTATTTTTAACCCATATGGATGTTATAATTATTTCAGTTGAACCTTCTGGTCTATTGTTTATGTCTTCCACATATTACCTGTATATTAAGCAATGAACAGGTACAAATATTAGTCATGGGTTAGCTTGTGGTCCCTCGGGGTCATGAGCACCATCTAGCATTCCGATTTAAAAAATCAAGGAGTTACAAACGCGCACCACTATAAGGTGATAACATCATAGCGTGTGTTTCATACCACGTGTGCTTAGCGACCAATTGGTTAATGGAAGAATGAATCTCTACTTCTTCATTGTGTGAGACACTCAAGGTTATTTTAACCATTCATTGAAATACCCTTAGACCTTTAACTATTTCTTAAAGTTTCTATCAGTGTTGCTACTTTAGCATGTTACTAATAGCCATGAGAGATTCGGCAATGCAGTGCGTGTCTAGGAAAGCAGCTGATTGGAATAGATAGATTCGAGTGGAAAGGGAAGACGATTAAAATGAATAATTTAACTTGTTTACACAAGCCGGCTATCACACTAACTATATAAGAGTCAAGTGTAATTGTGTACATAAAGTTAATTATGAACTCGAGTGCACCTCTTTAAGAGGATGAGGGGTCGAATAAATAACTACTGAAGTAGTGAATGATGTCTGAGGTATTGTGAGTATTAGTATCCTCATATTAGTAGAGAATTCTTTCCACATGTGATTGGATTCCTAAGTATAGCTTGTAAAACCTTATAGGTAAAGCTTTTAATGCTTACAGGTCGCACGAACAATTTGCCGTGTGAATTGGTGATTTGTTGATGTCATACTGGCTTAGGTCATGTCCACCATGTGTGAAGTGGGAGATGTTGGATTACGAGTATGGGTCACACATGTGAACTCGACCCGACCCGACCCGACCCGATCCCAAATTTTTGTTTCTGGTTAATCTGATAAATAAGAGGGAAAAAAAGACACATAATATTTTTTAAAAAACTTGGGGGGAACAGTTACTGTTCCACTTTCCATATATTTGAACTCATCTCTTCCTTCTCAAACACACGGTAAAGTGACAAAAAACAGAGAAACATTAAAACACTAGAAAAGTCTTTTTAGTTTGTGAATCAACATTTTGTTTCCAAGAGAAATATAATTGACTTGGAGCAAGATCCTTTTGAAAGAAAAAAAATCAATTTCCGCTGCGATTTAAAGTACACAATAATTTATGTTTTTCTCCAAAAATACTTTGACGTAGTTTCTGATTTAGGAATGATTTGACTTATACACAATGATAACATAAGAAAAAATATTTTATGAATTCATATAAATATTTAACCAGGAATTTTAACTATCAATGCATAAAGGTTTACTTATTTGAAAAATATAGAATCTAAATTTATGTACTGCTCAACTATGTCGCTTATTAGAATCGGGTTGATTAACTTTAAGGGTCAGATATATCAGATTAATTTAATTTTGAAAAATTAAGGTCTAGCTATTTGGATATGATATAGTACTTTTTTACTAAAGAAGGTACAATATTTTGCAATCCTCACAGAAAAAGGATGAAAGAAAATATTTAAAGATTTTGATTAAAGGTTACTTGATTTGAATCCTGACAAGTGAAAAAGTTCAAATAATTGACATTCTTTATCAATGTTTACTAATTAAGCACTTGTATTGATATAATTTAATAATAATTGATCTGAGCCGGAGCATGAGCGGGTGAAAAGGACGGGAATAATGGCACAATGCCAAGTGGATTGGGGGAGTATGGAGTAGAGGAAAGACTTGTGTAAGGAAATTGTTCCTCCACAAAACGAACATGACGGGAAACATATGTTTTCTGAAATATAGGATCGAAACATTTGTAACCTTTGATAGTGGGATGATAGCCTAGAAAGACACAAGGGGTGGACCGAGGTTGAAGTTTATGTTGAGTGTGTGGACGCAACCAGGGATAAACTAGACACCCAAACGGGCGGAGATGGATGTAGTCGGGTGGATGATTGTAGAGACGGGCATATGGAGTGGAGTTGGAGAGAGTGTGATTGGGCATGCGATTTATGAGGTAGTTGGCAGTAGCAAGGGCATCAACCCAAAAGGAAACAGGTAAGGTGGAATCATGGAGGAGCGCAACATCTGTTTCTATTAGGTGACGGTGTTTGCGCTCAGCAACGCCATTTTGTTCAGGGGTATATGGACACGAAGTGTGATGAAGAGCCCCTAGATTTTGAAGAAAAACACCAAATGCATTGTTGACAAATTCTTTGCCATTGTCACTTCGAAAAAATTTGATTTTGCCATTAAATTGATTTTGAACCATTCGGTTAAAGTTGACAAAAACAGTATAAGCTTCGGATTTAAATTTCAGAGGATAAAGCCAAGTGAATTTACTGTAATCATCAACAAAACAGATATAATAACGAAAACCTTGAACAGAAGGAACTGAGGTTGGACCCCCAAACATCAGAATGAATTAATTGAAATGGCGCAGTGGCCTTGTGTTCAGACAGTGAAAAAGGTAAACGACAAGATTTAGACACTGAACAGGACTCGCAATGTAATTTTTCTGAAAAATTAAAACCTAAGGAAGATAAAATGGATTTTGTGATGGCGGATGATGGGTGCCCAAGCCGGCAATGCCAGGTGGACGAGAGAATGGCTTGACTCACAACAGACGGAGACCTGGATGGAAGAGTGTATAGCCCATGCTCACAGTGGCCCGTGTACCGCACCCGGTTCGTGGTATTGTCCACTATCTGGAAATTGGTGTCATTAAAAATGAGGGTGCAGTTATTTTCTTTAGTAAAGTGATAAACAGATAAAAGATTGGATGTGAGGGAAGGGACGTGGTGAAGGGTTGAGAGATGAAATTTACCATTTGGGGTATAGACATACCCAGAGCCGGTGTTTGTGATGGGAAGGGATTGACCATTGCCTACTGTAATAGTTTCTGAGCCATGATACGGATGAGGAGCTTGAAGTTGTGAATAATCAGACGTCACATGGGTGTTAGCACCTGTGTCTAGATACCAATCGCCAGATTGAGCGTTTGTGGACGCATGCATCGCCCTTGATCCTCCGGACTGTCTATTTACATTCTGCGAGTCATCATAACGATACCAGCAATTAGCCGCAGAATGGCCCCGCTTAGCACAAATTTGGCACGTCGGAAGATCTCGTGTGGGTCCCCGCTGGTTTCCTCGTCCCTGTCCGCGGCCTGACTGGAAGCCGTCCCTCGGTGGAGGCCCGCCTCTGCCTTGCTGCCCGGCGTTCCGACGGTCACCGCCGCCGCTGCCTCACCCTTGGTTACGGCGATCGTCACCGCGCCCCCTGGCTGAGCCCCCGCTGCCAGCCGAGTAAAGAGCCGTGACGCCAGGGGTGGAACTGGCTTCTCCGAGCAATAATTTGTGTTCCATGTCTAGATTCAATTCTTCTGCATTAAGCCATCCAGACAGTTGATTCAGAGTGATTTCGACAGGTGAGAGGCGAATATGCTGTTTGAGAGAGGAATAGCCAGCCGGAAGACCACGTATCACGGCATTCACCACGTCTCGTTCAGGAATAATCTCGTTCACAGCATCTAGGTCAGACAGAATAGAGGCCACATCATCAAGGTATTGAGTCATCGTCTTCGTTCCCTTCCGAAGAGTATGCAATCTGTCACGCAACTGAAAAATATGAGCCGTGGACACAGAGTTGTACCTTGTGGCTAGTGCGTCCCAAAGTGAAGCCGATGTGAGAAAACCCCGGGCGTGTTTGTGCACAGAGGGGCTAATAACTGCGAGAAGGCAGGCTCGGATCTGAGTGTCTACGATCATCCACGGAAGGTAGTCGGGATTTGGGAGCATGACGCCGTCCTTCTCGGCTGTCTCGGGCGGCGGCTTCTCCGCACCGTCAATCCATCCGAGCAGCAAGTTGGCTGCGAGGTCGGTGCGGACGTTAAGTGCCCAGGCCGGGTAGTTGTTGTCAGATAATTTTTCGGGGATGAGGTTGTGGAGATTCCTGAGCAGTAATTTTACTCCAGACTGTAAATTTTACAGAGGATCAACAACCTTGTCCTTGGCGCCGACCTACGACGGAGGAGGGAGGCCGTGCGGCGTGGTGTAGACGGTGGCGGCGGCGCACACACGTCGGAAAAGAGGAGAGATTAGGGTTTGGGCGGAAGAAGAAACCCTAGCTTTGATACCATGATGTAATTTAATAATAATTGATCTTATTGATATTGAAGGGGTTACAGCTGTATATATAGAGAACTGAAGAATAACTAATTACAGAATAACTCAGATGTATTTAATAATTATATAGGTAGTCTATTATGTATCATAATAATATTGGGCATATTGATGGTTGGCAGCTGCAGCTGCAGTTTGATCTATGTAGAACATAATCACTGTAGACATTGAGGAGGTAAAATATGTTTTAGTTACTGGATCTTTGGACAAAAGCATACATTTTTCCAAAAATGATTTGCAAAATTCTGATTAACCTATCTTACAAATGCATTAGCCTGCATATTTTATATTGTATATTGTTGCTCTACAATAAGCTTAAGTTTTGAATTTCTTACAAGAGAAATATGAAGAAATTTTTTTACTTCAATATTTATATTTTTTCGGCTTTCTTTCTGTGTGTTTTGAATTGATGGTAAAATATTAAATTGATGGATAAGTATTCTGAGATGAAATAAAATAATATACATGCTCAAAATTTTTTTATCTTTCCTAAGTTGGAAATTGAAGATTTTTTTTTTTTTTTTTTTTTTTTTTTAAATTAATAAGCTAAAATTTTTGTCCTTCATGAACTAAATAATGTATCGTTCTCAACTTATATAAAATATTAGTATTTTATTTGTATGCTCCTTCCAATCATCATTATGAGTAAGAGTTCTTCGAGATATCCCTATTCGTTATTATTGGGAAATCTATCAGAAAAAGAAAATCTTAGGAATTGAATTACTCTTGAGTCTTGATAAACCTCATTTAAAATTGATGAAATGAGTTTGTCGATCAAATGCTCAATAAGTTAATGATTAATGATATTTCTATACATATGAAAAATAGATCACGAACAATATTGGACAAGAAAGTCAAATTTTAGCATCTTGAAGCTACTGGAGTAGTATTTTAGTCTGATCGTTTAATTTTGGTCAAAGGTGTTGATGGTAATAGCTTTTTAATATTAATTTTATAATGTTAACATGCTCCACATTTTGGCTGCTCATTTATCTTTGAGAATCAATTTCCTTTTCCTATTTTTTATGTTACATTTTGAAGTATGTCACGACCCACAATACGATCATGATCGGAGCTAAGGAGGTTAGGACTCAAAAGCAAGTCTTGTCAAAATTTTACAGAAAATCGAGCAAGGTTTTCCTTGTTTTTTGGCCTACAAAGAAAATTTTCTATCTAAAATTTACAGTACAACTGTAACGCCCCGAAATCCAGTGCTTAGGACTATGATTAGCCTTAAGCTAACCCTATCTACATACTATTGAACCTAAATCTTATAATACTAGAAATATAGACATAAACGTCATACTGAATAAGGAAACTGTCTATAATGTCTGAGAATAATCTGAATGTAACGTTTGAATCATCGAAACTGAATAATCTGCATCAAAATTAGTAGTCTGATAAGCCTCTACTACTAATAATAGAGAGTCACTGGGACAAACCCCCAGCTAACTCAAACTGTCTAAAAGGAAATGCTAAATCTCATAAACTGATAAACTGCCAAATCTGAATGAATAATTTTCCGCACTATGAGGACTCACCAACTGTCGGATGTAGATGGAGATGCTCGAACTACACACACTGCTGACACTGAGCACCTGAACCTACATTATGAGATAATATAGCGCATAGACATATATGTGGATCAGTACTTTGAGGATGTGCTGAGAATATGGGGGTGATATGCATAAGTAAAACATCATCTCATAGTCATCATTTATAAAACAATGCTTGATAAATGTAAATGACTTACATAAGATGGAATATCTGAAATCATTAATAGCAAATCATATTTTATAAATCTTGTGAGCCATAACATTTAGTTCTAAAAGTTATACTTGTATTCTCCCTTTAAATCATTATTTCTACAAGTAGAAGGTCTCACTCTGAAATCTGAAAGCTGAAATCTGTAACTATTATCATTACTCTAAAGCAAAATCTGAGTTAACTGTGAGCCTTTACACTTAGTTTTCTAAAAGCTTTTATGTTATTTTTTGCTATTAAGGATAATACTTTATCTTTTATCTGAAGGAAAATACTTTAAAACTGTTATGAAAATCCTTACTATTAAGCTGTAGGGAATTCATTCAAAGCTTTAGGGAAAATACTTTATCTGAAAAGTTGTATATCTTTTACTATTAGGGAGGTTCTCTTAACCGAAAAAAACCATGTGAGCTACATGGAGTCCCACGTCTCATCCTCCTATGGAAGAAACCTCATGTTGGGGAGAGGTGTCATACTCTTGCCAAGGAGTATAACCTCAGCTAAAGTGATCACAACTCTACCCACTATGGGCAATTAATCTCAATCCTTCGGTGGCACGTAGTTGTGGGACATGAGACCTTGGAATCATACCCAACTCCGTGCTAAATACTACTCCCTTTAATTTGCTACATTCATCTCGTGGAAATCAACTTTAAAACTAACATAAGGGTTTATTATGAAACAAGTTATGTATTTATCTGAATCAATCTGCAAATAAAGCTATTTTTTTCTGTAATCTGTGATAAATCTATAAAGTGGATTCCAAAATAATTCAGAAGATCAATATATCAAAACTTTATTGTAAATCTGATATCAGCTCATAAGATTCTTAAGCATCATTTTTCTCAAAATCTCAACATATAAACTTTGGGCTTAAAACCCATGTATCAAACTCATGTCAAAATATCATAATAATCACGTTTGATAATGAAAACAATAATAATTAATCTCAAAATCTGGAAATTACTGAAATAAGCCTGAAAATATGAAAATAAACATGCAATTCAACTTATAATTCACTTGAAATCTAATAATCTTGTAAATGGCAACATTGGGTATGAACCCTAATTTCAAATTCATGGGAAATCATTAAAATCAAATATATTTGAAATTTAAAACAAGTTTTTGGCACAAGAATGAAACAAGATCCTTGTTCATAAACCCCACATACCTTGATTTATGATTAGATGAGGGAACCTTGAATTTTTGGATTCCTATTGGTTCTTGATGATGGGTTCTTGATTACCTTGTCTTGAAAATCCTCAATTTTAAGCTTTCTTGGAGAATCAATGGAGGATTTTAACTTCTTGGAGAAGAAGCTTTGGAGCTATAGTGTTTTTGTTTGAGAGAAAATTGATGAATAATGAGCATAATAGGTTTATAATAGATTTAATCTTGTGTTTGGGCGGATTGGAAGCTTGGAAATTGTCCAAAATACCCTCTTTGAACTTCTAGACGAAACAAAAAAAATGAACTGGTATCGATTTAATGGGCTACCACGACACGCCACTATCGCGGTGGCTCACTGGTGTTTGACAACTTGGAAATTGGAGACCTCCGTGATGCAGAGCTATCACATTGTCTCACTGAATTTTGACAATTGTGACCTGAAACTTCAACGCAAGTGCCACCATTGCGATGTCCTATAGAAATTCCATTCTGGCATTCGGTGCGATGCGCCATTGTAGCGTTAGGCTACTAGAAATTGACAAATGGGAAAATAGACCTCTCTACGATACGCCAATATCATGGAGGTCCACTGAAAAATGAAAATAATGAATTTAACCATCTCTGCAAGGTGGTGACTGCCCAGGTGGCATACTGTCAACTTAAAAATGTCATAAAAACTTCACCGAGTATCAGAATTGGGCGAATTTGGTATCGATGGAAATCTTATTCAATTTCCCGCATTGTGGAAAGTCTAAATCTAAAGAATTTCACACGAAATAAATGTTATTCAGTTTGACAGTTATCCCTTAATATTCTAAGGATGAATTTGAGCGAACAAGAATATGGGGTATTACAACAATCCCACATCATAACAGACACATCAATATACTAACACAATTTACCAAAATCATAAACAATACACCAATAACACCAATTAATAATATGGAATCCATTTCCGACAAGAAAAAGTTCAATACTCTACAAGTCCAAAATAATAAATGAATACTCAAAAATTCTAAGGACATGACTATGGAGAAACTCTAAAATTTTTCAAGGAGATAAACATAACAAATAAATAAACTGTAGCACATGCGAACAAATGTGGGGCTTACCAGGAAAATGCTACCTCGAGATCTCTAGTTAATGAAATTCTCACCATCACCTGCAATCTCCGTAAAAATAATAGCGAGGAGTGAGACGCAAGCACAGTGAGTAATAACACTTAACCATAATTGTTTTAATGGGGAAAAGTCACAAAACATCATGAAACAAATGTTCTTTCAGAAAACAGAAATAGTAAAAAATATAATTTGTTTCATGTAATCAAGAGGAACTAATTATTCAGTAATAAACTCAATAAATATTAAATCATATCAAATATTGAACATTTGGGGTGTTTTCAAGAATGAATCATGTAATCAGTGTGGCATGTTACTTCAAGAATAGACAATAACTGTAGATGCCTCATAAAGGAGTCAAATATCATATCAATAGGTCCCTACTGGAATGAGATCAGTAACAGTATTCTAGTTCTACGTCTCTACTAGCTAGGATTGTAACAGTAATTAGTAAATATAAGGTGCACCAGGTTTAACGATCCTTCCGTTAGCTACGGGATTCTGATCAAGGTCTACTCCTATTTAAACATTCTTTGTAAACAATAGATATTCTTATGAAAGCATTTTTCATAATAGTACATAGCATTTAAACTCATATCAAATCATATTACATATAAAATTTAATAATACACATGTCAAAATACCTATTTCTCATGTAAGTGGAGAACTTTCATAACATCAGTGATAATATCGCAAGTAACGGTAAATATGTCATATGAAAATATCAAACATTTAATTTCAATATCATATCAATTAAAAGACCTGCCCCTCATGCAATTTAACAAAATTCAGTAACTTTTTGTTTCATCAATATCATGGATTGTCATGAACTAAGCCAAGGCCCTAGCCACGATGGGCATCCTGAACCATAAAGGACCGAGAGATCCCTTGGCATGTAATCATAAGCATAACTCAAATGTTATAAAAGTGTAGAAGATAAACTGAAAACATGGTAGTCTCGAAATCAAACTTAAAACTATATAACATCGTATAAAAAAGGGGGAAACCCAAATTCAATCCAAACCATCTATGAAGCCTCTACTCATCTGAACATACTAGTTTATCTAAAAATAGGGACAAGGCCCTCGGTCGGACCATAAAATAACTTAAAACTAAAAACATGTATAAGATGTCTTCCAAAGTAAAAGAGGCTCACCAACTCTGAAATCTTGGAACAATCTACTAGTTTCTGGTTCATAGGACTAGGCCTCAGAACCTGAAATATAGGGGTTCAATACCCAAAAGTACTGGCACATTAAACAATCAAAAAATAAAGTATATTTTATACAACATAAGTAAGAGCATTTCCTGAATCAATTTAACATAAGGTAATTGAAAACACATTAGCATAATTTGATGAGCTTCAAAACATTTCCTTGTAATCATGACTCAACTTTTTATTTTTACTTCAAGGCTAGATGGTACACCCTACAAAACATGAACACTTATGGGCTATGTGGGTCCATTCGTAACTCAATGACCAAGCCCCCAATCTGAGTTTGCAACAAGGATTGGAGAATCATGAAAAGGTATGCCTAACTTGTCGACATACCACACTATCCCACTTGCTGAATAATACATAAAATTCATATCAGCAAAATACAATTTTGGGCTATGAGTTGTCTGAACCCAAGCCTTCTTCAGATAACCAACTAGCTCTACTTAAGCCCAGTTTTTGTCCTTTAAAACCATGCTTCATGCTTTTAAAACATTTATCTCTTTCATATTAAGGTCATCTCTTGATACGTATCTCCATACCTTGACTTTCAAGCCATATCATGTCATGTCATAATCATAGCCCCTTCCATTCAAAAATCATGTTGATGGCCATCCAAAATATTCAAATATCACACAATAGAGTTCTTATTTCAAAATACATGAAGAAATATGGAAAATACGCCCTTTTCAATAATTTATCATATGGCATCCAATACTTTCATAAAACACATGCAAATTCTTCATTAATACATAAGGGCCTGTGGAATAAGAATCACCACTTTAAAAACATGTAAAATAACAAAGCATAACTATTTAAGAGTCATTTATAACTCAAGAAATATAATCATTCATAAAGCAACCCTAACATTTAGTTATACATAAATCTCATGATCAAAAAGGAGTTTTTAATTCAATCTCTCAAATAAATTCATAATTCATACCATGCAAAGTCCATAAATTTCATCACGTGGAAGGAAATTTCACAAGTCACATTCATAAATCACTTTCAGAACACAAATCATGTATGCACGAGATTACAAATCAAGTCTATGAAAAAAATTCCATGATAATTACGTACTTTTATCAAATTGGATTCATGATGCACGCTCTTACAACAATTTCTCAAAACTCATTACATATACATACATACATAGCAATGACGAAAATATGGAGAAATTTACCATTGAAGTTTAAGAGTTAAAAGCCGAGGTTGTTTTCACTTCTTTTGCTTAAAGATGCTGAATTGGGGATTTGGTGAGTGATATAACATGTATGAGGACTTTAATTTCATCTATAAGAGTTTAGTTATAGTTATGGGACGTGAAAAGACCTCATTGACCTCAAAATAACACTAAAATAGAGCATTTACGCCATATTGCATTAGCCGTGCGGCGCACAACCCATGGCATAGGTCAAGGTATGCGACGCACAGCCTATGGCATAGGCCTTAAGTAGGCGATACATGCCCCATCACACAGCCTAGACAATGACTAATTTAAACACTCATAACTTTTACTCTGGACTCAGATGGATGAACGGACGGTGGATTTGGAAGGAAGACTCAAAGGGCTTCAATTTGATATATAGTTGACCATATGAATCTTTATATCCTATGACAAATAGTCGCTGGAAGTTGACCCAAGTAAAATCATCAACTAAAAATCAATCAATAGGAAAGTGCTCAACTTAACTTTTGAGCAAGGTTATTATTATAGTGTATGTTCATCTCCAAGGATATTTACACACTATGGTAGTGTCATTCATACTTATATATAAGTATAAACCATTGTGCGTGAGTCTATAAATGCAGGAAAAATGGTTCAACTTTACCCTGAAAGTGTTGGGTGTTACATCCCAGAATGATGGATAGGAACTTGTTGAAGCTCTAAAAATATGGGATAAGGAATGTAACCTCACATTGAAAAATTTTCCACAAAAAAATAAGTGAAGGTATCAAAAGTGCTTCTTGATAACCCCTAGTGAATTGGGTAAGCACGAAGCGTGAGAAAATAAGAATTGACATAGAGATGAACTTACACATGATTTCAATGGATCATGATCATCACAACATATGGTATAAGTTTATTTGGTGATCATAGGCTTGATTTACATCGGTACTAATCATGAAATGATATTTCAAAAGAGATAGGAATAGAAGCATTCTCTACCTTGCAAGACACAACACTTAGACCTTAAACTTAGAAACACTACTCATCTATGCTCGAAATAATAAATAACATACTTCATTGTTTCCAACTTACTATACTCTCATAACAGAATTAACCACAAGAATTTGAGTCCCACATCCTAGTACTTGTATGTTGAAGCCTAATTCAGAGTAAATAGGTGCTAACTTAAGCTACAGGACCATGTACTATACTTCCCATTAAGAATATCAACAAACCTCATCACTATAATCCAACAACATCAGGTCTTGATTCAATGAGTACTAACCACATAGCACATTGGTTTGGGTTTTCATCAATCAAAAAATTCAAGCCTATCATTACTACGCCTACTTCATGGCTCTCCACACTAAGACTAGAAAATTCAATCACCCTCACA